>CM017439.1:26336232-26646811 GCA_007726485.1 Eragrostis curvula | reverse complement strand
TTCAACGAGGTTTTTTCTTCTATTATTAGTGGTGCTCAAATTACTGTGCATGTTGATGGTTAGGCTGGGCACATATTTATCCGGTGTATTCCATGTCAGTTCAAGGGACATTCCCATGTTTGTACACGACCCCGTCGCTCGAAAACGTCACAAATTCACAATGTAGCTGCTGCCAAATTTTCACCAGCCTGCCGAAACGAGAGCAGCACTTTCAAAATTTCACCCGTGATGCGAAAAATCCATGTTATCCCTTCCTCTCCACAGTCATCTGCGTTCTTTTCCCGATCCACAGCCAAGGGTCTTTTGGTAAACTATGAGAATGAAGCCATGAAAAATGCGCTGAACCTTGCCCTCGCTGGTGTAAGATCAATGAACCTAGAGCATGGTTCATAGGTTTTGGTGATTGATGTCAATATGGTCAATGGGACTAACAAGGTTTGCTAGTTTGCAAGATAGTTAGTCTCATAGATGTAATGATACACTATTGGAGTGCCAATACCTCAAAGGTTGCAAGGAAGATGGTAAAGTAGAGAAGTATACATGAGGACTACCCTACAAGGTGACTACTACACATATGAGGTAAGAGACAAGGTAAGTATGTCATGTGTTCCTCTATGTATTTTATATCTTGACATGCTCTTGATCATCATGTTAGTCTTGCCTTATATCTTATACCATGATGATCTTGTCTCTTGTGATGATGGCATGCTTGTGCTTATTCATGTATACTATATCTTGTCATTACGTTGGTATGTCATGTGTTCTTGCTTACATATCATTCACCATGACATGCATGTTCATCATATATTCATCATGTAGCTTGCCTTCATATTCCTATATCATGATGATGTTATTGTGCTAGTTCTAGTTACATATATTATGCACATTATATGATGATTCGGTCAAGTTGTCCTTTATGACAATGAGATCATTGTGACTAACATTTGTGGATGAAGGAAAGGTTTTCATATGGTCACATGATTGTCACACCCGGTTTTAAGGCCAAAACCGAATGCTCATCTATATGTGTGCCCAGGATCAAGTTTCACACATATAGGACAAAGTATAGTAAAACAGAGTAACCAATGTCATAAATACATCGTATAAATATTACAATAAATGTCTCAAAGGACTAAATGAATACACACGCTAGCGGAAGACTCCATAACACCACAGGCAGTCGACCGGGGGTTCCACAAGTTTAGCCTTCACCATCATCTTCAAAGTAGTCTATCTTCACTCTCTGAGCAGCAACACTTATATTGAGGCAAGTGCCCTTGACGCATTCTGAACCTATTTCTTTCTCTCTCTAGTTTTGCATGCATCGCGTTTAATTTGAATCCCATGTGTCATACCATGTTCCTTACTTTATCCTTATCGCCTGGGCGAGGTTAATAATGTGGATGGGTATGTCGTCATGCTTAGCTTGCTGTCATGGGGTGGATAATAATTTGACTAATAATCTTGACTAATGGTTCACTTCAACATAATCTTCATGGACCGGTTAATCTTTTTAGCAACATGGAACTTAGGTGATCCAAGCAGGAGGATGTTGATGATGGTGCGGGTATGCACATGTGTCTGTCAGGGTACTGTAGGTTTGTGGTTAGTATCTGCTTGTGATCATAAGGACCGGTTCGTGAAGCGGCAACCCAGGACAACAGCGCAAAGCACAGGGTTGATTATGGTAGACTTGGTCAAGTATTATGCTGTCTTCCCAGTTTTGCCGGCGTTCATGGAAAGAGGGAGGAAGGGGTACTTCCAAACTCAGGTGATGGAGGGGTACTCCTAGCCAAGGCGCAAGAGGGGGCTTCTGAAGGAAGGGTTACTTCCGCGGCGGTGGAACCTTAGCGGGGATGTTGGCAGGCTGGGAAGCGCTTTGAAAGACCATGTGGTGATCTCTTGGCCTCACACCTTTGGTAGTGTGAAGGCAACATGGAGGTTTTAGTCACTGAATAGTGATGGAATCACCACCCTGTGGGTAAAGTTGTGCACCTCTGCAGAGAAGTAAAACTGTCATGACAGCCGTGCTCACGGTCAGGAGTGGCCTGGATCCTCACATGATTAGAGAATGGATGGTTGGACTTGGATGGTTTTGGGTGGTTAACTCGATTTACTACAAGGGGATACCTTGTAGTGTTTAATTAATAACTTTGGGTCATTGGGATTTCACTTAGTAATATAGGAGTGCTGGTTTAGTGTAGGGTGCCTATTCTGCAATTTAACCTTATGTCAGCCTTTCTTGTTATAAGCTTGCATATTGCATATTTTCCCACACTTGCGGAGTACGACATGTACTCACGCTTGCTATTTTCTCTACCATTATGATATGCTGCTCAGAGAGTGAAGATAGACTACTTTGAAGATGATGGTGAAGGCTAAGCTTGTGGAGCCCCCGGTCAACTGCCTGTGGTGTTATGGAGTCTTCCGCTAGCGTGTGTATTCATTTAGTCCTTTGAGACATTTATTGTAATATTTATACGATATATTTATGACATTGGTTACTCTGTTTTACTATACTTTATCCTATATGTGTGAAACTTGATCCTGGGCACACATATAGATGAGCATTTGGTTTTGGCCCTAAAACCGGGTGTGACAGAGTGGTATCAGAGCCGTGTCAACCGTAGGACTCAAGCTTAGATAGAATGGTTGCCAAAAAGTCCTATTTTCAAAGCTATATTGAAAAATCCGATCTATGTGCTCTTCTGATCTTCCTATTTTCTCTTCTCAACTTGTCTTCTCTTGATCTATTTAGTAAAATTATTTTTACCCTTTCCTCTCTTAATCGATTATCTTTACTTTGACCATAGTATATGTCCCGATCTAGCCTTAATGATGAAGTAGTACGTTGTTGTTTGAGTGTGGTGTGCCTTGTGTTGATTTGGATCTTTGTTTGAGTGGGGTGTGTTGTGAAGCATCTGGCTTTATGATGACAACCTTATTATTATAATATATACTTAGAATTAGCTTAGACGGGTTCCTCCTTTTTCGTCCTTCTACAAGCTCCTTTCTCTCTTTTATATTTCTTCTAATCTTATCTTTAAGACAAAATCCTAAAGAAGGCAATGAGAAAAGGAAACCTTTCTATCAATGTCATGCTTCGAGAAGGCGCCAACAAGACAATGAAGATGTGTGGATGATGTACAGGATCATGATATTCGAAGTGCTAGCCTAAGGGGGGTAGAGCTCACCTCCGGCCTCAACGTATGGACGACAAAGGAAAGAGTGTTTGTTTGTGGATGGGATGAAGAATGCAAGTTCAAGGAAAAGATCGTCAAGTGGAAGAATAAGAAGCCGAGTTTTTCTCCGTCACCTTTTTCTTGCTAGCCTCATAGAATCTCGGGGCGAGATTCCTGTTAAGGGGGTAGTCTTGTCACACCCCAAAATTTCAAATTTTGTAATGTGACTTAAATTTCACTAAATTTTAAAACTTTTTAGAATAGTTTAAAATTTTGCTTTAATATTTGAGAGTTATCACATTTGTTTAGGCAAATGAAATTATTTTCTAAATTAAATAAATTAATATAAGATATAATAAGGTGTTTGTTGCATTCATGCTGGAGTAAATTGCAGTAGGTATTTTATTTGAATGTAAAATATATTTTAACATTCGATTAGAAATCGTTTTGTCTAATATATATATGAGGATAATAATCCAATTCCTATCATCGGCCCAACCTTGACCAACCTGTCAGTTTGTTCTTTCTTTCTGTCTTCTCCATGGGTTTCCAAACAACCAAGCTATCTGCATGCATCAAAAACATGCAATTCGAATATCTTTGTTTGTCCCTTATTTTATCTCCTTGTTTTCTTTTCCTTCCTCCCATCTTTCAGCCACCAAGGATCGATGCCATCCCAGAGCTGTTTGTCTTTCTTAATTTCGTTCCTCCTATAATGGCCTGAAGCTATGTATAGCCAAGCCATGAAAGCTCTCTCGGCTGCTCTGCAATTTTGTTATCTGCTCATAATCTATCATTTGAGTTGCAAGGAAACGAGCTACCTGTCTACAGCATGGTCTCATTTTACAATGCTTCCTTATTCTTCTATGTCTCTCCATCGGCTTGCACAAAAGCTGATTTATTCCTTTGTTATTTTCTTCCTAGCGTGACTTAATGTAATCTACACGAATGCTGCAGTTTGTACAGCCAGCTGTTGTACAGACTTGCCATTGATCTTTTCCTCTTCTCTCTTGGCCCTCTCTTTACTTGCAAGCCTAGCTAACGCCTCTGCAATTCAGTCTCAGGCTGCAGCTATAGCCCATCTTGATCCCAGCAAAAAGAAATGCCATTGCATCTCTGCCGTGTCTCGATCGCAACTGATCCTGATTACGTTTGGCAAGCATGACGACCCGATCTTTGCCACGACCAAGATAGCCAGCATCTTTTCAACATAGCCTGACCAGCAGCTAATGTCAAGCCCTGTTCGGCCCAGCCCAGAACGCACAGCACCTGCACCGCCGCTGCATCGTTTTGTGGCCAAACTCCCGTCTCCCTTTTGCCTGCATACGAATCACAAGAGAAAAACCTGATAATCGCCCCCTGGACGACCTCCTCTGTCCCTCCATGCCCCTCAGCGCCGCCGCCAGGCTGCCTCTGTACCTCGCCATCCTCGCTGCCAGTCGTGATCTGCACCGGGACTCCGTGTTGGCGTGCGTGTTCCCGGAGATCCAGAGCTCCGATCATCGCGACCTTTGACCACATGGTGCACCTGTTTGTCTTCCATGAGCCCACGAAATAGATTGACCATTGGAGGAACCTAGATGGAGATCTTCTTGTCGCCGTCACCGCCGCTCTGCTTCTGGACGCGCCCAGCGCCAGACCTAAAGATATCCGCGTTCCCGGTAATCTTGCAACCCAAATCCTTTGAAATTTCACCACGGCGTTCCCCTTGTCATCCTAATTGTCACCATGAAACAGATCGATCAGAATATCAAACAAAGGTGTCGATCTGGAAGCCGACATGCCCTCTGCCCTGTCTCTGGACGTGCCTGGCGCCTGCACTGGTGAGCACATCCACGTTCCCAGTGATCAATCCATCGAAACTCTGTGAAACTTTGCCTTGTTGTTCCTCTGATCGTAGCGCACCTGTATCTAGTTCAGATCATCATAAAGTTTACTGAGGCAAGCAGTCTCGAAGTTGACAGTTCGGCAGCCCTACTTCTCTACAGGAGCAGGTATGTCATGGAGATTAGATTCGCGTTCCCAGAGATACATCCAACCAATTGTCCCCAAAATTTACCATAAGATGTGCTTGATCTCCATCCACCATATTCCAGAAAATGAGGGCCATAGAAGCTCTGAAGCCTTGAGGATCTACATCGTTGTGCCACTGACCCATGTCTGCACGCGCCCAGAACCTGCTCTGAAGACGTCCGTGTTCCTGGTAATCTAGCCCACCAATTCCTTTCAAATTTCACTACAATGTGCCTTTGATCATACCCTATCACTGTACTAAACAGATTTGCCAACGGGTGAACGACTTCACCGTTCTCAACGTTGACATGCCGGCTGTTCTGTTTCTCGACACGAGCAGTGGATATCCTGAAGTTAACCCTATGAAAGTGTTTCATGTGCCATATGCATCACGTCCTGCACCATCTTTTGTTTGCAAGAATCGTCGAAGAGCTCGATCAGAGCAGGACTGAAGCCATTGGAATGTGAATCCGAAATCCGGCTCGTTGTTGTTTCTAGTGACAAACGACTCACTCGACTTCTTGACATCGATCCTCTGCGTCAAACTTCCTTTCATCGTTCAGTTTTCCCAAGGTGAGCTTGGCATTGTCCCTATCTCTCTCATACAGAAAATAGTTGCGACAATGTTTAGTAACATATAGCATGATATGACTTATCCCTAGCGAGCTCAATGACATCGATTGATCTTTAGACGTTGAAATAAAACTACATGTTCTTTATCATTTGTTTACAAAAACTTTACAAAAGTTTCGGAGAGCCGAAACAAATTACTCTTTTATGGTAAAGAAATCTTATTTGCATGTTCTTCAATATCCTTTTCGAAATAACATATCCACCTTTTCCGAATGCAACTTTTTCAGAAAATCTTTTATCTCAAAAACCTTATAACTTTTTGCTCGTATATCCGTTTTAAACGATTCTTGCGCTCTCGCGATTGTAGCGACGAGTACTATCTTATAGTACTGTTTTTATAGAAATTGGATACTGTTTGTTGTACTGTTTCTTATTGCTTGTGCATTCTGTGCTTCGCATGTGACCGTTATTTAGAAACGCGTGTTCGAGAACCACCAAGAGGAAGATCAAGACATGAAGACTCTGAGCAGCAACACTTATATTGAGGCAAGTGCCCTTGACGCATTCTGAACCTATTTCTTTCTCTCTCTAGTTTTGCATGCATCACGTTTAATTTGAATCCCATGTGTCATACCATGTTCCTTACTTTATCCTTGTCGCCTGGGTGAGGTTAATAATGTGGATGGGTATGTCATCATGCTTAGCTTGCTGTCATGGGGTGGATAATAATTTGACTAATAATCTTGACTAATGGTTCACTTCAACATAATCTTCATGGACCGGTTAATCTTTTTAGCAACATGGAACTTAGGTGATCCAAGCAGGAGGATGTTGATGATGGTGCGGGTATGCACATGTGCCTGTCAGGGTACTGTTGGTTTGTGGTTAGTACCTGCTTGTGATCATAAGGACCGGTTCGTGGAGCGGCAACTCAGGACAACAGCGCAAAGCACAGGGTTGATTATGGTAGACTTGGTCAAGTATTATACTGTCTTCCCAGTTTTACCGGCGTTCATGGAAAGAGGGAGGAAGGGGTACTTCCAAACTCAGGTGATGGAGGGGTACTCCTAGCCAAGGCGCAAGAGGGGGCTTCTGAAGGAAGGGTTACTTCCGCGGCGGTGGAACCTTAGCGGGGATGTTGGCAGGCTGGGAAGCGCTTTGAAAGACCATGTGGTGATCTCTTGGCCTCACACCTTTGGTAGAGTGAAGGCAACATGAAGGTTTTAGTCACTGAATAGTGATGGAATCACCACCCTGTGGGTAAAGTTGTGCACCTCTGCAGAGAAGTAAAACTGTCATGACAGCCGTGCTCACGGTCAGGAGCGGCCTGGATCCTCACATGATTAGAGAATGGATGGTTGGACTTGGATGGTTTTGGGTGGTTAACTCGATTTACTACAAGGGGATACCTTGTAGTGTTTAATTAATAACTTTGGGTAATTGGGATTTCACTTAGTAATATAGGAGTGCTGGTTTAGTGTAGGGTGCCTATTCTGCAATTTAACCTTATGTCAGCCTTTCTTGTTATAAACTTGCATATTGCATATTTTCCCACATTTGCGGAGTACGACATGTACTCACGCTTGCTATTTTCTCTACCATTATGATATGCTGCTCAGAGAGTGAAGATAGACTACTTTGAAGATGATGGTGAAGGCTAAGCTTGTGGAGCCCCCGGTCGACTGCTTGTGGTGTTATGGAGTCTTCCGCTAGCGTGTGTATTCATTTAGTCCTTTGAGACATTTATTTTAATATTTATACGATGTCTTTATGACATTGGTTACTCTGTTTTACTATACTTTGTCCTATATGTGTGAAACTTGATCCTGGGCACACATATAGATGAGCATTCGGTTTTGGCCTTAAAACCGGGTGTGAAAATGATCGGATGAATTGGATGAGCAACATCAATATTCTATCTACGTCCCGGTGATTGGTTGCCTCAACGATGGACAATGACGATGATCATTGGACTTGATGAAGGTCGCGGTTGAAGGAGATGGATCAAGGCTAAGGACATGCTAGATCCAAGCAAGTGTTGGCTTGGTGTAGATGTAGGCTTGGGTTCATAGGAAAAACCGGACTATCAAGGGGGATCGAGTCGTTTCTCTTAGGTCACACTAGTGGTAGAGGTGAGTGGATGCTCAAAGAGTCTCTAAGGCACTAGGGTGGCAATGGAGGAGTTGAGGAGCCAAGTCGACGAAGTTGGAAGCAAGTTCAAGAAGATATGAAAGAGTTTCAGCTTCGATGAAGTCAGAGTATGATATGGTGACAACCAGGGTAAAATACGGTGACTCAGGAGATGGGGTCTAGCAGAAAGGACATGTAGAGTCACTATATCATACGGTGGTGGTCATAGTATAATACGGTGACTCAAGAGACGGAGTCAAGTAGGAAAAAACTTCTGGAGTCACTGTATAATACGGTGGTGGTCATGGTATCATACAATGAGTATGAAGGATCAAGTGAGAATCTCTCTGGAACCGATGTATCATACGGTGCATCATACGGTGACTCAGACATATAGGTCACAGGATCATACACTGATGACCTCTGAATCATACGGTGGCCATATCAGCTTGAAGATGGATGATTCTGAAGATAGGCCAAATAGGAAAGTTGTGGGGAATTTCAAGAGCTTTCTATGGATATGTGGAACACCCCAATCGGAGTTCGGAGCAAGGAGTTATGATCAGAATACAATAGGTTGTCTGGAGTTAGTGCATCATACGGTGATACAGAGACAGTATCATACGGTGACTATGTTGGCAGACCACTTTTGAGCAACGGCTAGTTAATGGTTGGAGGCCTATAAATAGCTGGTTGCTTGACCCTTTAGGATGCCTTTGGCCATTGTTACCAGTGGGGAAACACAAGGGAAGACAAGAGGATGCAAGAGGGCACTTGGGAGAATATTTGGAGAGGAAATCTTAGTGCTTGAGAGGGTTGAGTTTATCCATACACCTCTAGGACTAGTGTGGTCATAGGGAGGCGGTCTTGGTTTGTTACCCTTGGTCTATGGCAAGGCCTAGACCCGTTAGGGGTTGGTGGTGAGCTTGCCAAGGAGAGTGTGGAAGCCACCACAAGTTTATACACGGTCTTGGAGCTTCCCGTGCGAAAGAAGCATCACTAGTGGAGCGCCCTTTGGACCACATCACGTGCGGATCCTTACCCTTGGAAGAGTACCCAGAGATGCCGGCGGGACGTGCCCGCGACTTCACTCATGGAGCGGTGGTTGGTTCCAAAGAAGAGAGCATTGCCGTGGGCGGCGGAGTGAAGCCCGTGACTTCACTCGGAAGGTGAAGCGTGCTCTTGGGAACAACACCGGCTCGAGGAGTGGAATGTGCTCTAGAGGGGATCGCCATCGAGCAGAGGGACGGGGTCGAGACTCTGGCGGGAGTGACCCAACGTGGACTAAGGGGAGGTGCCATCCTCCCGATACCACGGGAAAAATCGATGAGCAATCTCTTACTCTTACTCTCTACTACTTGCACTTGTTATCTTGTTTGTCCTTTATGCTAGTAGTAGATATTGTGCTTATCTCATATAATTGCTTAGCGATTGTTTCCGTGCTAGATCCTCGTTATAGCTAGTGATACATGCTTTCCTTATATATGCTTGTACCTACTTGTGATAGCTCACGCTTGATATCATATAGTGATCTTGCTATGCTTATATTGCATCTATCTAGTTATCATGATCACTAGCTTGAGATTTGCCTTGTGTACTTATACTTGCTAGTTTGCTTGTTCCATACTTATCTATACACTAGCATGTATAGGACTTGTTGAGCTTTCCTATGTGTGTTCCCTATATGCATGCTAGACCATTTGATTGTCGTTATCTTATATACTAGCATGTGTAGGACTTGTTGAGCTTATGTTGTCTTATCTATATGCTAGGTTGTTTCCATATGCACATGTATGCCTTGCACCTAGCATGTACAAGTCCTAGCACATGGTTATTCTTGCTTGATCACTTACACGTAGTGCACATGTATGTTTAAGTTGTAGACCTTTACATGTGCAAACTAGATTGAGTAGCTAGAAGTGCAAAAAGAATTAGTTCATGGTGTGCCCGATTCACCCCCCCCCCCCCCCCCCCCCTCTCGGTCACACGGTCCTTACAGCTGGCAAACCAGATCTCGTCTCCGTTAAAAAAAAAATAGATCTCGTCTCGCCGCTCCCTGCTCCAACTTAACCTCGCCTCCGTTCCATACCTCCACTTCCCTGTTCTGCCCCCCCCCCCCCCCTCCTTTGTTGTACGGAACGACGCTCTGTCCTTCTCGAAGATTTTGACGGAATCCGGCGATGGCAAGTACTGTATATTGCTTCCATCTTTGTAGGGGATGTTGATTTGTTTATATTTGTCGTTTTGGGCATACAACTAATATTTGACTTGACTTGTATTTGAAACATCAATCTCACACAATATGTTTTACGAATGTGTAGAGGATGTGGTTCACCATGAAGGAGAAGAGACCAACTAATATGAGCTTCAACGACTGAAAATAATTATTGCAAATCAACAAATCTTCAGAAGCCTTGGTCTGCCGGGGACCCTAAATGGACACAGTAGTAATAAGGTTTTAATGTTTTCGCAAGTTTCTGCGGTCAGTGTTACAGTGTTAATTACTTGTTAGTACCATAGTCATTGCAACCCTAATTTTTCTTTCATTTTTCGTGTCGAGGCCTTACAAGTTCCTAAGGGGAGAGGGCAAAAGAGGTCAACGCAGGATGCAACCAGTCCTGTTATAGGCGGAAGAGGTTCCAAGAGAGTGTTGCCACCTCCTCAAGAAGTCACAAGAATAACTAGGCAGCGGGCAAGGGAATTGTCCGCTGCAAACCCTATCGAAGAAACACTAGAGGACAGGAGCCAAGTGCATGATGACGGCAAGGATCTCCTTTGTTGTTGATAGATATTATTTACTCTATTGCTAGTAGCCACTTAATGACTAACACGTGATTGTAATTTGTTAGAGGAAGAAATTAGAACTACTCCAAAGGGCCCAGGAAGAGTCGGGAAAGATCTGGAAAGGATCAACAAAGGAATGCACATGAAGTTGCCAATCCACATTTCGGAAGGCAAGAAACGACCTGAAGTACTAGGGCAAGCTGCAAAGCTTGTAACTGAGGCCGGCATCGTACTGCGGCGGCACATACCAATCCTTCCTCGCTGGAACAAGTTGCAGCATGAGCAGGATCATCTTTCTAACTACATCAAAAAAGTTTTTGTAAGTATATCAACTCATGGTAAACACTGGAGGGAAATTCTTTTTGATTTGCTGTACCAAACATGATAAGCTCACAGGTGCCCGATCTTTTCATTTCATTTTGGGAATAAGTTTGATTTCCTCTGTACTAGGTGCAATTTTCCATGGACACCACCAGCAAACCAATGATTTCAGCTTGTGCTGACATGCTGAAATCCGGCCAGCGTCAAATGAGGTATAAGCTGAAGAAGAAGTACTTCGATAATGTACCAGAGAGTCAACGGATTACCACATCACCTGTATCATCGATGGATGACAACTAATGGGCAGAACTCCTGAAGTTATGGTCAAGCCCACAGCACATGGTATAGTACAACTTGAAAGCGTCTCGTTCCTTGTCAGTCAACCTAATGTTAAACAGTTAATTCAGGATGCCATCAGATTTTAGAGTAGACATACAATTACTTTGTTGCACCCGTACTTTGTTCTACTCTACTGGATCCCCCTGTTGTGCCTTTTTTTGTTTGTTATAGGATTAAGTGTTATGATATACTACTTGTTCTACTCTTAATTAAATTTGTTCATTGCACAGAAACGCTTAAGTGATGCTAGACGTTAGAAACACTGTATTTTTTTATCATCCACAGAAATGTGCTTTTTGCAGGAAACGTGTCTTGCAAACCAGCGGAACCGTGAGAAAGTTCGGATATATCAGCGCACAGGCTCCCGGTGCTATGTTGCACAGGCCCATGCCTTGGTAAGGAACTAGTCAATCGACTCCTTTGATTTCTTTTGGTCGAATCCTTATTAAACATTTCTTTGCACATGATTTTAGAGAGAGAAATTGGAGAATGAAGAGCCCACTGCGGTGGACCTGTTCAGGGAGTTTCATTCATCACGGAAAACTGGTTCTGTTAGTGAGACAGTTCAGAAAGCTCTTGTAAGTGCTTGTTTCCTTTTCATGCCCTCCTATGCATGTCCCGCTCTGTAAAAATCTGTGAACAAGATAGAACTTTGACCTGTCATCCTTGTTTTGCTATGATGATATGGAAGCGATGATGGAAGAACCTGTACGAGAGGGAGAGGAACCGATGTCTCCTGGTCGTGCTGTTTGTGAAGTTGTTCGAGCAAGTACCTTTCTTGAAGTTGTGGGCCTACAATCAAAGAAAAAACTCAGAGGTCCTGTTTGTTCCCGGTTGGAAGCACTGATGGCTGAACTTGAGCGCGAGAAAGCTCAAAGTTGACAAGTTGAATAAATAGTTGAACAAAATAGAGGAGCGAGATCGATGCCTTGCGGAAGCAAGCGCAAGAAGCGCGAGACTCAAACCGCACTGTGGAAGCCCAGTTAGAGCACTTGAGGAAGGAATTAGCACGAAAGGCAAGCATGATCGGTTGCCTCTCTTTTGTCTAATTTTGAAAGGGATGGTCAGGTGCATCCTTCATCTCTGACATTTGAATGATTTTCTAGTCTGATTGGTTTTGGTGTGATTATTGAACTTTCTGTTCGTGGGTCACCATTTTGTAATCTGGCATCATTTCGTGATCTGTATGGAATGTGAACTCCGACATCATTTTAGCTTGTCATGTATACCTAACTCATCTATGTATTTAACAAGATAAATTTGGCATATACTTGTGACGATCCAACCTGATATGAACTGTGACGAAAAAAGTTGGACCTCAAATGGGCCTGCATAAGGCCATTTAAGTGCTGGGTGACGATCTAGGCAATTGACATGTGGAGCAACTAGAAAAAGACACGTGGACCACTCAGAGAGTACCACGTGTACCAATAGAAAAACAACAAGTGGATGAGCAAAAAAAAAAGGCACGTGGACCAACCAAAGAATGACACGTGGACCAATAAAGGTATGACAGTCAACTCTTGAAATAAAGACACGTGAACCAGTAAAAAAAGACACGTGAACCAATAAAATAGTGACACGTGGGCACTAGAAAAATGACACGTGAACCAGTAAAAAATGTCGCGTGGACCAATAGGAAAATGACATGTGGACCAACTGAAAGTTGACACGTGTATGGACATGTCATCATGCTTATGTGGCATCGCTGCCACGTTGGGCGCCATGTCATCGTGCCATGGTGGCTGCCATCGTGGCAGTATACGTATACAAAGTATCATATCATAACCTTGCTGCCCGGTCAGTCTGCCCTAACAGTAAAAACGTCGTAAATCACGACTGACCACGCTCGACTGCTGACGGTCCCTAAAAGGTCATAAATCACGATTTATGACAAAAATTTCGTCACTACAAACAGTCGGTGACGCGTTAAGAACGTCACAAATCAGCATATCTGTTCTAGTGCTGTGGAGCAACATATATGGGATGATGGCACGTTTGGAATTTAATGGTCATACATTATCTGAGAAATGAAAATGATAATTTTTGTTAGCATGTCTCTTAATTATGTTTGCTTCAACGAACAATAGTGCTCCCATGTGACTTATTTGTATGAAATAAGTTTAATTTATATGTGGTATTACAGTGCATGCTGATGGATAGTATGGTTAGAGGTGTTAATTACGTACATGTCTCCAAAGTGTTTTTTTATTTTATTATTTATCAGCATTTTTGGCCCCTTGAACCAGCATATCCAACATTTTCTCTTTTCATCCGTGAGGACAACGATGAATGAGTTATCTCAAAAAGAAAAAAAAATCATTTCTGTTATAGAAAGATGGCGGTTATGTATAACTATTTCCCCAAATCATGTGAGACGAGTATATCTTGGCAGTTATAAGAAAAATGCATACTGTTGCCACATGCCCACATTCTTACGTTTCCTCCAAATTATGTAATTTTCATACGCACTTGCGTTTTCAGGGATTCAAAACCACGGCTTACCATATACATTGTACTCACTACCTTTGGCAATGCGACACATACATTAATCCCTTTTGACCCTTTTGTGATGCTAGTTTCTAAAGGCTGTTCATATAAGCATAAGCATAAAAAAATTGATTTCTAGAGACGGCCACTTAAGAAACCGCCTCTGAAAATGGGCTGTTGTTAGAGGTGGTCTCGCTTATGCTATTTTCAGAAAATGGACTGATAGGACAATATTTGTATTCTTCTATGAAATGTATATTAAAACGCCACATTATTTGAACCTATGAATAGCTTACAGTTCAAGCACCTGGCACAAAATATCTTCACACGGAGATGAGCGTGCATGAAGTGACTCTTATGGGAAAACAGGTAGCAATCAGCTTCAATAATAACCATTCATTTTGTGCTGAACAGCATTGAGTAAATAAATCACCAATAGCCAACGGAAACAACAATCTTATGCACAATTGCAATGATTTACGTGAAAACCTCATCTAACCAAGAGGAGCAAAAAAACATGAGGCAAAATCCCACTCCCAACCTTCTCCACTGTGAAACGATAACGGATTAGTCTTCTCTAGGAAGCGTCTGGAAAGAAACAATACCTAAGTGTGTTCCGAGTCGCGTCGCGTGAGTTGTCTTACGGGAGTATGTTCCAGGCCTCCACGTTGTATATGTGGATTGATCAGTTTGATCTGTGTGTGTGCGCGCGTGCGAATTAGTCCCATGGACCATGAACACTCAGACGGTGAATGAGTCTTGTGCTTGAGTGATCGAATGGCTCAAGAAGGCTGGGGCCATGGAGATCATGCATAGGTGCGTGTAGCTACTGTAAGAATCGGGTTGGAGCTTCACGTATAAAAAACTCCATGTAATCGTTGGCATTCGTTGCCGAATTAAGAAATACTCCGTTTTCTTCTTGATGTTGTTATGACAAGTTAGGTAGTGCTAATTTGCACTAACTAGCTTGTCACTACAATAAAAACCTTGTATAGGGGCATTTTGTTAGAGGCATTTTTCTAATTTGCCTCTATTATCTTGTAGAGTCATATGTTTGAGGCATCTTCAAATATGCCTCAAGCATTGAGAGAGGATCTGTGAAAATTCTGGAAAAAAAATGCCACATTAATGGACCAGGGGCACGACCGGCCCAAGAGACCACGTGCAAGGAAACCCAGCAATGGGCCATGGAACGCGAGGGTCTGGAATTATGTGGCTGCTAGGCTAAGTCCTTTTCGTCTCCCTCAACTATAGGGAAGATTGGCTTTGCTTCCTTTCGGCAAGATCTGGCGTTCCAGACGATGGCATCGTCTTCCTCTTCTCCGATGGAATCCAGAAGCTCCTGATGGTGTACTTGTATTTTCTGTTTTTTTAGGGATAGTGTTGTAAAACAGGTGCTTGCAATGTACTGTTTCTCCATAAAATAATAAAGCACATCTAGACCCTTCGGGGTCGTTGTCTCTCAAAAAAAAACACTATAAGGGGTAGCGCAATCTATACTTTCATTTATAAAACCGGGTAACCGCAGTCCTTCAAATATATAGATGGGTGCAATTCGACTCCTTGGGCGGTTTTGTCCGACGTGGCATTGGCCCCACATGTCATTTGCCACGTCACTATTCCTTTTCTTTTCCTTTTTTTTTCTCTCTCCCTTCCTCCATTTATTCCTTCTTCCTCTCCTCTCCCCGATGCATCTTTCCCCGGCGGCCGAACTGGCGAGGCAGGCGGCCGGCGGTGTGCGGCCGCGTCACGCGGCGGCGGGCGCAGGTGCGGGGCCGCGTCTGGTGGCGGCGGCCGGAGGCGCAGGGCCGCGTCGCACGGCGGTGGGCGCAGGCGCGAGGCCGCGTCTGTTGGCGGCGGCCGGGGGGAAGGGCCACGTCGCGCGGCGGTGGGCGCGGGCACGAGGCAGCGGCGGGCGCAGGTGCGGGGCCGTGTCGCGTGGCGGCGGGCGCGGGCATGAGGCGGGCGGGGGACGGGGCTTCGGCGGGCGCAGGGTGTTCGATAAAATGTCCCTTTGGACCAGCAGGAGGAGGAAGAGAGAGAAAATGGAGAGATATAGATGTGATGACATGGCGACTGACATGTGGGGCCCACAATGCCACGTCGTACAAAACCGCCCTCGAAACCGCCCAGGGAATCGAATTGCACCTACCCATATAGTTGGAAGACTGCGGCTACCTGATTTTGTAAATGAGGGTGTAGATTGCGGTATCCCCTATAGTTTTTTTTTTTTTTTTAGCATCGCTACCCCCCTATAGTTGAGGTAAGCAAAAAAAAGACTTTTCTCCCTGACCAAAACAAAAATGGGCCAGGGGCACGACCGGCCCAAGAGACCACGTGCATGGAAAGCCAGCAATGGGCCATGGAACGCGAGGGTCTGGACTAATGTGGAAGCACCGAAATTAGGGTCGTGAAAGACTGAAAACAACCCAATAGCTGTGAGCAAAGCCCTGTCGGAGAGGAATGCTTCCAGGGAATGAATTTCCATGCGTCAAATGTGAAGACCGGCCAGGCTTAAAATAAATAAATAAAGGACGCCGCCAACGCACGGCCGCCATGCCATAAGCCTCCGGCACGGCAGGCTTTTTTCGGAAAGCAATTCCGCTCCGCACCTTTCTTTTCCTGGCAACTTTGTCGTGTAGCGCGGAGCGCCGGAACGCAAGCCCACGAGCCAAATACGGGTGGGTTCCCCGAACAGTTTGTAGGCAGAGTGCCACTAAGGTTTCGAACTGTATATTCTTCTTTTTCAATCTCAACAGAAAATATACTTTAGAAAAAAAGTGCATAAAAAAGAGAACCATAAATTGCAAGTATTCATAATTCCTTGTTTTGCATGTAACACAGATTCAACACTTCAGACCAATTGGTTTTTGGAACAGATTTGCTAACACAATTTTGCTACTTCAGAGCACTAGGTTGCAACAGATTGCTTTAGTTACACTTCTTTAGTAAGCAAAATAGAGCGTACTAGGGTGCCCCCTACAGCAGAGGCACATAACTCATAACTGTTCGCCCTTCAATTTTTTCAGCTGACAAGCTTCGTTTCAGCAAAGAGAACAAGCATTACAGCCTTTACCCCTAGTTGTTCACCTCTGTCATCACCGGAAAAATAATCAAAAGACAAGCATCTTAAATCAGTACAAGCAACTTTGTAGAAATGCTTAACAAATTCAGATTAAGGTGCTTTCCAGAATATAATATATTACCGATCACAATGAATAAAATGCTTAGCAGGTAATTAGAGAAAAAAGCACAATGATCGACTTAAACTTGCTACCTTCTGATGACGATCCAGCAAATGAAGTTCTGAACCCAAGATTTTGTACTCATGCTATAAGAGCATTATCTTTGAGCAGATTAAACCGTCATTAATGAGTGTTCTGAAGTGAGTGTTGATGAGCTGCATATAGTCTCAGAATTAAGGCTTTCGTTGGAAAGAAACACATTCGCATGTTGATGTTGAACAAAAAAATGCAAATGCAGACACTACTATTGTGGGCAGGTCTATTGTACATGAAGAAAGCATGAAACAGATATCATACCTTACTGATGTTGTTGCAGAGTCATCCTGGTGGCTTGTGCTTGCTAGATTACCTCTACCTCTAGGTCCATATTGACTTGTCATCATTGAGCTTGCTGTTGCTTGGCACTTATTTACATTAAAAAAAGCATTGTATCCAAGTTAAAATGATTTGTACCATATAACTAAAAAAGCTTGATCGTCAAAGGAAAATTACTTGCAAGTGGGAACGAGTGAAAAGTGATAGCAGGTCACTTCATGTGTGGTATATTCACGAAAAGTACAGAAATATGCTAGCAGGTCTAATCCTTATTTTGCTCATGGGCGTCATCTTACAGCTTTTGGTAGAATGACGATGAATGTGAAATAAGCTAGGACTGCTTATTAGATAGCAGAAAACAGACCAAAATTGTCATGTAAGGTACCATACTATGCATATGTGTTGTCACATTTAGGAGTATTGTATATAAAAATGCATTTACACATGTATCAAAGAACTTTATGAAGTATAATAAATGCCTACATGAATTTCTCTAAAATGCCAGGAAAAATAATACATAGCATTACTATATTTCCAGTACATGCACGCTGAACAAAATTTAGCACAGGCTAAAACACATTTTCAGTACATGTGTTTGAAGAGCTTTCCAGAATATAATATATTACTGATCACAATGAATAAAATGCTTAACAGGTAGTTAGAAGAAAAAAAAAACACAATGATCGAATTAAACTTGCTACCTCCTAATGACGATCCAGCAAATGAAGTTCTGAACTCAAGATTTTGTACGCAGGCAATAAGAGCATTATCTTTGAGTAGATTAAACCAAGTCATTAATGAGTGTTTTAAAGTGATTGATGTCAACTGCCTATAGTCTCAGAATTAAGGCTTTCATTGGAAAGAAACACATTTGCATGTTGATGTTGAACAACAAAATGCAAATGCAGACACTTCAAAATGGGCAGGTCTATTATACTTGAAAAAAGCATGAAACTGATAACAGGTTTGGTAAAAACATTTTCAGATGAGTATATCGTACCGTATCTCATGTTGCAGAGTCACCCTGGTGGCTTGTGATTGCTAGATTGCTTGTAACTCCAGGTCCACATTGGCTTGTCATCACTGAGCGTGCTATTGCTTGGCACTTGTTTACATACAAAAAAGCACTGTATAAAAGTTAAAATGCTTTGTACCATGTAACCAAAAAAGCTTGGTTGTAACGAAAATTACTTGCAAGTGGGAAATAGTGAAAAGTGCTAGCATGTCACTTCATGTGTCTTCTTTCAGCTTTTGTTAGAATGACGATGCATGTGAAATAAGTTAGGACTGCACATTAAAGAGCAGAAAACACACCAAAATTGTCATATAAGGTACCTTACTATGCATATGTGTTGTCACATTTTAGGAGTATTATATATAAAAATGCATTTATACATGTATAAAAGAACTTTATGAAGTATAATAAATGCCTACATGAAGCATTTAGTACAGGCTAATACACATTCAGTACATGTTGAATGCACCAATCACACTTTCAGTCATAATAAGCATTAGCATTTTTATTAAATGAAGCAAGCATTGTTAGACAGGTTAACAAGCATTTTTTTGGCACATTCTGAAAGCATTTTAACAGTAGTTTGGTAATGTACCTTTAGTAAAAGTTAACACACATTTCTGGTACACCCAGAAAGAAATTTTGAAAAATATTTTGCTGTACAACTTAACAATCATTTTTTACAGCTTTAAAGCATTTTTTGTAATTACAAAGTATTTCTTGTACAAAGTACATGCTAATTGCAGGGCACAAATTTTTGTGCAGGTCCCAGCTCTATAAAGCTAATAAGCATGTTAGTAAATGATGACAGAAAAATTTTCTTTAAAAATATATATATTGCTTGCTGATACCACCTCGAATTTTGCAGGTTCAGAATTGTGTTTAATGCTTTTGGACTTGGTTTAAATTTCTTTTAGTAACCTATAAAATGCTTTTGTAATTAGTCTATATTGATGTTGTAATACATAAAAATGCTTTGCAGTGCGCATACATATGTTCAGAAACACAGAATAGCAATAAACATGGCTGTTATAGCACAAAAATCAGTTAAATGCCCCATATTCTTCACAAACCAAAAGTTCTAGAACCTTAGATTACATATCGTAACAATACTGAGTAATTAACATTTTCATTTTCAGATGTATAAAAACATTTTGAGACATCTAGAAATTTTGGTGGCTCAATGTACCTCACACAAAAAAAAAAAAGTACTGACAAATCAACAAAAGGATCATATACGAAACCTTGC
Source organism: Eragrostis curvula (assembly GCA_007726485.1). Classification (NCBI taxonomy): domain Eukaryota; kingdom Viridiplantae; phylum Streptophyta; class Magnoliopsida; order Poales; family Poaceae; genus Eragrostis; species Eragrostis curvula. Next base: position 26,627,155 of record CM017439.1, on the reverse strand, counting down.
CAATAGTCAAGTAAACACCAGGACACTAACTACCTCAGATAGAAAGGTTCTAGAAGCTTTACTGAATATTCAAAAGCAAATCAGACAATATCGGGAGCAGTTTTCTGTAATTTTAGATGCGTCTCTTTCACAAAAGCATACACACAGACAAGGGGGCAGACAACACGATCATTAATGCCTAGCATTATCACAAAAATGCTTAGGTATTACTATCAAAAGACAACTAATGTATGTCAGTACTTATAACAAGGTTGCTTTGAAATTGCCACCTCCTGAACAGGAAGCAGATGAAGCCATCGGCCTAATATTTTCCAAGTTCCCATACCAAGTTCAAGTTGATTGGTAGTGCCAGTACAAAACAAAAGGGAATGCAGGACATAAAAAGAAGCTCATTTTGTACCACATTCTGAAAGCATCTATAACTCACTTATTTGAGACCCAAAAAACATATTGACAAAGAAAAAAAGCTTATCTGTACTGCCAAAAATACTTTGGAAAACTATTAGAAATGCTAACAATGTGTGCAGGAGACATGACCTATTTTAGTTCCAAATGCATTAGTCCTTGAGGATGAATATCAGCTCATTTCTGTTATATAAACAACTGTGTTTAGGAGTTACTATTAGTAATGCCTAGGAGTTACAGAGAGACTAGTTAAGTATTTTTTTTCTGGGCATTTTTTAGACTAGTCAAGTATTATAACACAAGAATCTGATAACAGGAAACAAATTTTGTACAAGTGAGAGTGCATTCAGAATAAATTTTAAAAAGATGAAAATTCACATTACTTTTGAGATCGCCATAAAAGCATACAGATGTAAACATAGATAAACATAAGCCCAAAATGCTTCTTTCTCGTATGAGAACATGTGATCAATTTTTTCCCTTATGTGACAAAAAGAAATGCATACAGTTCACAACTATATATGAACAGAGATAATTTTTCATGCTTTACATTGCTCCAAACACTCCATAGAATTGTTATTGATAATGCATCAAAATGCTTTAAAAGTGCATAAATGTGTTTATTAGCTGACATCATTATTAAAACTTCTTTCAATACGCCACAGAAATGCTTTTGCATGTTAACTATATTGCTGCTAGTTTTTCATCAAAATATTTTCGCTATTAATAGAGTAATAAGGATGCATAACTCCACCTTTACACGCATACCTATAATCAGACTCTATCCTCCACAATTTATATATATCTAGAGTTCTACTCATCCACTGCAAGTTCTACTTAGAAAAAACTTATGCACATTTGGCTTTGGTCTGCATTCAAGGTTTTCTACTTTGGTCTGCCTGATATTATGTATAAGCATCAAAATGAACTCAGAATGCAACCAAATAGAAATGCATACTCCCTCTCATCAGAGTGAGTACAAAATGAACTTGACGGATGGAGCATCAAAACAACAGAAGTTCATGCATGCAGGGAGTGGTGAACTGAATCTCTTTCCATTAGAGCCAAAACTATACAATGGTTCAGAACCATTCACTCCACAACAATAGGAATAATCAAGCATTCATAATCATGTATGCACATGATGCATTAGATAGTATCAGGTACAAAAAATTGGTGTTGTTCAAGTGACTAGATAAGTACTGGCTGTCAACTTATCAGCGAAAAGTAGACTATCTATGCAAGTTAAGCTGTAATATGTTATATAAGCTACATTATGTTATAGGCTACAGCAATCTGTCAAGTTTCTCGTCTACTTGCACAAGCATTTGTAGTCAAAAGGCTCAGAGTCTGGACATGTGTAACCCCTACGGTACTTTCTCTCTTATTGTATCTGCACAACAACAGATCAAATGGACAAGTCGCAGCTACAGATGATAATGTACTAGATACAACACACAGTTTTGGACACCTCAAATCCACAACTCACGACTACAAAACATGGATCCAAAACCTAAAACTGACCCATGAGTAACGGAGATGGGAAAGGTTGCAAGTAGGAAGAGGTGATAGAGAGACGAACCAAGTGAGTTGCTTGAAAATTGCCTCCTCGAGTGACGGATCAACACTGCTGCATACCGGCCACGCACCACTTCGCCGTCAGCGACTACAAATCACAGTTTACTGCCCCCAAATCCTAGTAAATCCCGGAATGATTACTGCAAAATCTTGAATAGGAAGCTCAAACATGACGGAACAGTCCGTATTGAGAGAGAGAAGACAAGGGGAGACAACAAAGTGGACGAATCGCTCGTCGCTAAACCCTAATGATGGTGGATTTTGCCGGAATTGATGTGGGAGGCAGCGGCGGCGCAGGGAGCGGGGCGAAGACTTGCTCACCCCCGACAAGCTGCAGCAAGTCCCCACCTGCCTCCTCATCTCCCTGCTCGCCACCATGCTCGGCTCCCTTCGCACCCGACCCGGCCTCATCTGCCGCGCCAGCCACACGCAGCGCCCGCCCCGTCCTCCGCCGTCGTTCCCACACCCGGCGGCGCAGTGGCCATCGGGCCCCGTGCCCCCGGACTCCGCTGCCGCGCCGTGGAGATTGGGTCCGCTGCTTCCCTCGCGCGCGCCGCTGGAATGGATGCGGGAAGAAGAGAGGTAGAGAGAGAAAGAAGAGAGAGAAGGCGCGAGACGAAATGAATGAGGAAAACGTTGTTCGCAATTTCGCATCGTGCCTCTCTTCATGTGGGCCCCACGTGCTCAACTTGAGTAAACCAATCGTGCATCTGTCGCCGCACGATCGATATCGCGCGGTGCGCGACTCGGCCGTGCCGGCACGCTAACGCACGGCCGCTGGAACATAGAGTTTACCATAAATAAATAGTTCCATGAGTCTTCTAGCAAACCTTCTCACTGCTGAATATACCACTAGCTATAACAAAGCGGATAAATGCCCCCTCAAATCCGGCACTCCATTAATCAAATCCTGAAACCCACAGATCTAAGCAAAGTACTCTAGTTATAGTGTAGAACAAGCTCACCAAGTTTGATGCTTGTCCAACCGCCTCAAATCAATAGCTCACACGCGATGGACCATTTTTTAATGTTGGGCTAGCAGTTTTTTCGTGTGGAGCCACACTTGCAGCACGGAGCTAGCATGGGGCATGGGTGTGCACATGCCCACCTAATAACCTTTGCAAAAGAAAAACCATTGTATAACCTATGCTAATTGATATTTGATCATACTATACTAAGTAAGATTTGGGTTGAATTCATCCAAATAGCTGACAACTGATTTCTACTTTATTCGTTTTCTATGGACTGAGGAGGCAGGGCGGGGGGCATTGATCCCTTGGAGCTCCTCCTCTCAGTTCCATTATTACCTGCTTTGCACACCTAAATTGGAAATTCTGCCTCCGCCACTAGACACTTGGCCCAACGATGACTACTTGGGAGTCAGTACACACGTGAAGCTCACTCGTGTACCATGCCGTGGTCGCGTTTCAGCTTGTTGGCGGCGCGCGCGTCTTCACGAGCGTGGCAGCAGCCTCTGAGACGACGGACGCAGCATGCTAAGATCTCGTGTCGCGGGCGGCTAACGGGAGATCGCACCACATGCATGGCCGAGATCCTCGCACGCTCATCACCTCGGACGGAGATACTCCTTGCTGCTAGTGTCCCATGCACGCCTCTAAGCAGTCGTAGCCGGCCCCTTTTCTCTGTATCCACGAAACTTTATCCTTTCCGCAATATTCACGAAACATAGATCATGCTGTATCTGGGCGGATGATAACAGAAGCTATAAAAGATGCTAGTTTGAGATGCTCTCCCAGAACAGATCGAGAAACACCAAAGCTTGACATTAGCCACTACCGATCGCACAAACATATATGAGCGCCTAGATATTATCTCGTTTTGGTCAAAGTTTTGCCGGGAAAAAAGAAGAAAATTAGAACACACCAATGGCGGCCTCCTCCGTGCAGCCAGATCACCACCGTGGGGGCCATCCTCGCAGCGTGAAGAACCGGCGTCCCCTCCTCGGCGACCTCAACGTCCAGGTCCCCACCATCAGCAACTCCAGCATCTTCCACCCCTCACCTAAGTCCGACCGGCCGGCGTCGCCGTCCCTGCTCCGATCACCATCGGCGTGGATCCGGGCTGCCAAGAGCCACGGCTTCGGGTCCGGCAAGCACACACCACGCCCGCCCAAGAACTTCTGCTACGACGCGCGCAGCTACGCGCAGAACTTCGACGAGGGCGGCGGTGAGGAGGACGCGATCAAGTACCGTTGCTTCTCGCCCAGGCTCCCCGCCTCGCCGCAGCCGGCCTCGGTTGCGCCGGTTCTGGTGGCCAGCACCTGCAGCGAAGATGACAATGGGAGGGAAACAACTACGCTCCAAGCAGGACTTGAAAAATCCAAGTGAGCCGGCCTTGTGTGTTATTGTGGACACTCGGTGCAACTCGAGAAATTCGAGAGCATCCATTTGTTGTGTTAATTTTGTTCTTGAAAGTCAAACAGGTTGACTTTCTAAAAGATATTCCTGGAGATAACAGGTTTTGTTTGTGTTGAAGCAACGCTTTGTCAGGTATTCGTTATCTAGTAATGTTGCTATTACTACTCCTGATTTAAAATATTTATGCATTTTTTCCCTCAGATGTAGTATAAAACAGCTAAATAATTAATAATATAGTGTAGTTAATTAGTTGCTTAATGTAAAAAATGGAGTATGGAGGTATGCACAAACTAGGCGGCTATGGATTCTTGCTGAAAACGCAAATCCAATATGAGCGCATGATTTGCGTGGAGTGATCTCAACGTTCCGGGCTCGTGAGGCGGACACAGAACTTGTGTCACTCTGCAGCCGAGAGCCGGAGACGATGTAGGACCAGGCCAAGTCGGCAGCTGCCGAAGTCTGGGGCAGCTGTCCGTGACATGTCGTTGATTCAGCAGCTAGCCTGAGACCAAATTGCACGGCCAAGCTCCACGGACACGTTCCGAGCACGTGGTCGCGATTGCGGCATCCATGCATCTCAGAGTTCCTTTTCTCTGAAACAGGAAGCACGCATGGTTGGTCCTTTTGGCTCTGTTTGCTCCGTCAAGCAGTGTTCGCAAAAGATAGAACATATATAAGCAAGAAAAAAAAGGGAGGTCAAACACAATACTAGCTCAGAAGTTCCAAAGGTTAGCTACTCTTCCGGAAGAGCAAATGTATCCACGTCTAAATTTAGGCACTTCCCGCCACTCAAGGAGAAGAACGCCAAGAGAATTTTCTGACTTCGCGTTAGCTAAAAACAGAGAGAGAAACAACGCTGATGCATGGCTGCCTCCTCGCCCTCCGCTCAGCAGGACCACCACCGCAGCGCGGGCGACACCGGCAATCCTCGAGACGCAAAGCCCCGGCGGCACCACCTCGACCACCTTGAGGTCCAGGTCCCCACCGTCGTCCCTCACAACGCCGCCAGCTGCTTCATCGGCTGCTTCCGCCCCTCGCCGACGTCGACGACTCCTTCGTCGCCTTCCCCCGCCGCGCACGCCGTCCACGGCCACGGGCACGCGGATCGGCCGGCGTCGCCGTCGCTGATCCGGTCGCCGACGGCGTGGATCCGGGCCTTCGGGTCGGGCAACAAGCACACGCACCGCCGGTCGCGGGACTTCCAGTACGACGCCACCAGCTACGCCCGCAACTTCGACGAGGGCGGCACGGACGGCGAGGGCGAGGAGGAGGCCGGGCTCTCCACCAGCGACGCGCACAAGTACCGTATGTTCTCGTCGAGGCTGCCCACGTCACCGCCGGCGATGTCACCGTCGGGCCTTGGTCCTGGGAAAGGGATGGAGCCAGCGCCGCGCGAAACGGGAAGTGACAGGGAATGAAACGATCGAACTAATAGCCGGCCCTCCACGTTTCTTTTGTACTATCACAAGAGGCTCTAGCGCGAAGCCTTATTAGCTTTGCAAGAGATGAGTTCGTCATCTTCCATCTTGTTTGATGCATGATACACGATGTTGTAATCCTTTTGGTTCAAAGTGTATACTTTTCGAAACATACATATTTGTCTTGTGGTTAGCACATATGGATCGATGGCAGCAACATCTGTGCTTCCGCGAGTGTAAAATGATAAACGAGTAACAGAAATGGATGAAAATTTTGTTCACAAAGGATTTGTCTCGCCCAAAAACTAATTTGTAAAACAATTTAGGTCTGCCTATTGTTGCTATTTATTTCTCACATCTTGGCCCAACATCGAAATAGATTTAGATGCCAAGATAAAACTGAAATCAAACAAAAAGATCACAAACTTATTCCTTTCATTGATTTCTCTGACTCGTCTTGAGGGTGTTCTTCCTTCTACCACACCTATTCCTGTCAGCCGCTTCGTTCTCTCCTGCTATCTAATAGCCGCCTGACTAGAGTGGGGGGTCTCACAACCCTATGCTAGATCTAGGGCGTGTTTGGCTCTCAGCAATGGTTGTGGCCGGCATGGAAACTTTAGCCAGTGTTTGGTTTACGTGAACAACTGAAAAGTAGTGCCATTTATCGTCACTGTTGTGGCATCGATTTCGGCAGAGCCGCCTCTACAAAATCAGGGGCTCACTGGAAAAATCAAAATGAAGCCTAGCAGCATAGAAGAACAACAATATTTGCAATGCATAGAAAATATAAGAAAATTAATAGATTTAAAATGAAGAAGAAATAAGCTAGTTCACTAATCAGTGCATTCGTTCTCATTCATTCAATAAATTTGAAGAAATTAGAAAAGAGTTCTAAAGAGTAAAGAATGTACTGGCTTTTTTTTTTTTGATTCAGCACTGGCTTTTGTTACCCTGAGAGGCTAATCGTTTGTGTTTGTCGAGCCTTGATGGACATATATATAGACATGCATACCACGAGAGAACTACCTGATTTACAAGTACCTCCATTTGTAAACATTATGTTATGTCAAATTTTTATCTGATGGATTCTAGCTCATCTTTCTTCTCCCACCTTCAGCTCTTGTTTTCTTCTTCTCCCCCTCTACTCCTCCCTGCTGTCCCCCCTTCTTCTCCATGAGGCACCAGCCTTGAGGGGTCCTCGAGCCCCCTCGATGTCTGAATGGCATGCATGGCGGATCATAATGTAAATATTGTTTTAGGAGTCTCGTTCCTGAATTGTCATACCATGAAGGTATGATACACAACCAATTGTGCACACATTAATGCTCCATATGACACTACATGCACTTAGTCTACATTCCTGATGATGTACAAAGTGTGAGCCATACGATCGTGTTTGGCACAACTCTAAGATCTGTTTTGATTTTTTTATTTTATGAGGTAAAATAGTTATTTAAAGTTTTATTTTATGGTCTTTGCCTTTGATTTGTTTTTTTGGCGACGTAGTTCTAACATTAAGTTATAGTTTCGATTTTCTCTTGCTCAACCATGTTGACAAAATTCAAGAGAGCCCATTTACATTGAAGCTAAGAATCGATGGATTTGATGTAACTCTTGTTATCTGGTGGACACTATATGAGTGATGAAGCCGTGATTGAAGGAGTGTTATTTTTGATGTGAACAAAGGTGCCCGATCTTCCGAAAGGTTCTGGTAAACGACGATTTGGCGGAGACTTGACACAAATCGATCCGGCTTCCGAACAACATGATCCGAAACCCCGCATTCGCAGCACCACGTCTCCTATGGTTATCAACCGTGCAAGCACGATTGACCTCGCCCAGAAGGCTAATCCCTGCCTGCGAATCGAAGAACACAAGCAAGAACGAAAAAGAATGCAACACAATTTGCAAAGATGAATGATTAAGCTCACAAGTTGAGGTCTCACAAACCGATGAATGGCGAAACTGTCAAAGCAGAATAATCTAAGTAAAACCTAACCCTAACTTGGGTGGCTGCGGCTGCTAATAAAGACTTGGGGTCGTGCAAGACCCCCTGGACGCGCCTTTAGTGGGCTCACACGAGATACACGGCCCAAAGGCCAAAAACAGTGGCGCAGCACCGAGACAGATTCTGGATGTCAACTTGTTTCGACGATTCCCGATGACTCCGGATGTTTTTTGACATGTGACCAGAACCATTGGAAAGGTTATGAAATTATCTTTCTGTCCATATGAAGAACGTCCAAAACTGATCCCGTATGCGACCTGGGCGACTGTTTTAGTGCAGGCTGCTCCTGAACCCGAAACGGACTCGAAGTCGACTTGGATTGGGTCTCCAACTTGACATGGACGCCCTTGCTGGTCTCCTCCGTCTCTAAGTCCCTCTCCATCTCCTTCCTGGTCTTCTCCTCTGTTCCTAAGCAAAATATAATTATTAAGTAGTATACTATTCTCAATATTAATATGAAATGCTTTACTTAGGAACAAGTTCACCTCTAAATTCAATAATCGGGTGCGAGCTCTAGTTATTGCTCCTTAAATGTCCAGTAGATTAGAGGAGTGTCATTTGTATCAAAGAAGTGGTGTCAATTTTCCTTGTGAGTCCACTCTCGTACTCTCCCGTGCGTCGCATCCCCCGCCCTCTGTGAAAAAAAACAGGCGCCGACAGGTGGGGCACACCCCATGATTAAAAAAACAGGCGCAACCACTCTTGGCTGCCTCGCTCCGCCCGTCGCCGTCGCCGCTTCCGCTCCTCCGCTCCGTGCCCGTCCCCATCCTCGCCATTGCAGCGTGCCTCCACGACGCTGCTTGAGCGCGAACACGGTCCGGCGCCCTCCTCCTCCTCCCACGAGCAAAAGCAGCAACCGCGGCGGGAGTGCAGGACCCGGTGCTCGCCCATCGAGCGCACGCCTCCACCTCCTCCACGAGCAAAAGCAGCAGCAGCCGAGGCGCTCGCAGCTGAGGACGCCGAGCGCGCGCGCCTCCACCTCCTCCACGAGCAAAAGCAGCAGCAGCAAAGGCGCTCGCAGCTGAGGACGCCCGCGCCACTCTGATCCCTAATCCCCCAAGCTGCTCCCAACCCTAGAGCCTCGCCTCCAAGGCAAGCCACTCCCAAACTGCTTAGGCGGAGCACCTCCTGATCCCGGAGTCGTCCTGACCCCGTGCAGCCTCATCGTCCTTGATTTGCCAGATTACGGTCGGTTCCCTCCTTCCCTATTGTGTCTCCTTGCTCGCTCATTCGATTGAAAATTGGATCGAGATCGATGCTTGGATTGAAGGATTCTGTGAAAACTTTTTTATTCTATCTTCACAGTACGGTATCCGCCCTTCCTCTGATCTAATACGATGTTTTGTTTAGACTAGGTGGTTGAATCCCCTGTTGCACTGCAATGGAGCAATCAATTCCGACGATGGAGCTGTTTCTATTGGGTTTGGTACGCTAATCTGTAACACACCCTCTGCATACACACACTATTCTTGAAACTGATAGTTGTTCAAACAAAACAAGTAGTTTTAAATTTTCTTTTGGTTGGATGTGAATGAAGTTGTTGCCCAACAGTATAGCTAGACCTAGAAGGGTATCAGTGAATGTATTCTGTAATTTAACAGATAATTTTCAGCTATCAATTTTCGATTTCTAAGGTAATAATGATATTGTCCACACACACACTATTCTTGAAACTGATAGTTGTTCAAACAAAACAAGTAGTTTTAAATTTTCTTTAGGTTGGATGTGAATGAAGTTGTTGCCCAACAGTATAGCTAGATCTAGAAGGGTATCAGTGAATGTATTCTGTAATTTAACAGATAATTTTCAGCTATTAATTTTCGATTTGTAAGGTAATAATGATATTGTCCTGCTAAACAAAACATACTTGCTCAAAATATTATCTAATTACAAGGACTTGTTTCTGCGTTAGTTATATAATGGACAGGGCTGATTGAGATTTTTGTATTTGTCATGGTTTCCTGTTTAACAAAAACATCTCAAAAATGTTTTAAAGACTTCAAATTGGCAATGCAGAAACACATGGTCATGGCCATGACTTCATTAGGACCAACTGAAGATTTTTTTTTACCTTTTTTTTGGTGAAAAATGAAGTTACAGCCTTACCAGGTTTATTCAACTGACTACTCTCTGTGACGTTGATAGTTTGTCTGTCCTTAGATAAGTCTTAGTTTTGTCAATATATAATAATACAATTATAGTTTTTTTCGACAACTATTTAGTTATTTGGATCATCATGGAGATCTCATTACCTGATGCAAGGAAACTCTACTCAAGGTTACCAATTTAAAATGGTAATCCAACAACACCTTCCCGGTGAATATAATTACGAGGCAACGATAATCTATTCGTGGAAGTAGTTATCTGAATTTTCCGCATGATTGGTCATAAAATTGAAATCTCCCTCAGCAAACTTTAATCTGATTTAGTTGTGTTTCAGTCTGCTACATGGCTTGAACTCTCTATTCTAGAGTGGGAGTTAGGCATTGGTAGTACCAAATATATATAAAAATGTTATCAATACTGAGAAATGTATATTTGTTTAGAGTAGACTTGCTGATTGTATATAATATACCCTTCTATTTAAAATACAGGTTAATGACAATGAAAGTTTCCTCTTAGCAAATGCATGGTTTTCTTAGATGTCTGTTTCTGAAATCCAGATACTGTATTCTATTATGATGTGCTGCATTGTCATGTTCAAATCATTTTCCCATAGTCCATAGAATTCAAAGAAACCCCAATGGTTTTGTTAATTTTTTTATCTGAAACTTTATCTCATATATCTTTATGATTCATTATTTATTAGCTTATTCTTGTTGGTGCAGACATAAGATGGAAAGCCAATTGTTGAAAGCAGAGAAATAGAAAGCTCTTATGAAAAGGAAAAGGAAGGAAATTCAGTATCCTTATCATCAGGATTGCGAAGGCAATCAACATAAACTATTTTTGGTCTCTTTTTCCTATTTTAATCTCACCTGCAACTTCTAGAATCCTCACGGATGTAACTCTATAGAGCTCATGTGGAGGGTTGGTCCAAACCATCATGAGAGGAAAGGAAAGGAGCACCTCGTCAAATTGGTCACAGAAGGTCAGGCTGAAATCAAAAATCTCAGGCTGAAATCAAAAATCAAAGGTGTCCTGTATTTTTCTTTCATTTTTGCAATGATTCTTTCCTATCCTGGGCTCCAGCTTCGTAATATCATTTCACAATGTCATCTGAGTGGTATTCGTTATTGCACGCAGCACAGGATAGGAACAAGGTCTATGTATTCACTAATTTGTTTCACTGAAGTTGCTGTCTCAGAATTTATTCCCATTTTTCATTTGTTTTGTTGCTTATTACCTATGTTATTCTTATCTGCATTTTTTCTATTAGACTGTTACGTGCAACAAGCACATCAGATCCCTTTTCTACTGTTTTCACTGAGATTGCTATATTGCAAGCTATAACCTTGTCATGTTAACCTTTTACTTCCGACTGTTTATATACTATACAAGCATGGTAACTATAGGCTTGCAAGATCCAACTATTTCTATGATTTTTGTATATAACCAGCTCAGCCAATAGCTGATTTTGTCCCGTGGCCTGGGAGCAGACACCTTGTATCTGTTCAAAATTGTAATTCTTCATGTATGGTTGTCCAGCTATTTTCTTTTCTGAAATTGACAGGAAGTAGCCGTTTTTCTTAATTCTATTTCTTCTTTTGCACATATGATGTACCATTCAAGCATTCTGCTCTCAGCATTATCGCCAACTTGAATATCAAAGTCTCTGTTGGTTGTATGCTACAAATTGGACACGACTGCGCTCGAGATGGAGTCAATGTAAAGGGAAGAATCCACACTGGAGCAGCTTTTGGTTTGAGAGAAGAAGATCTACGAGGAGGTTAAGGTAATTTTATTCTCTTGTCGATGGTGAATTCGACATGGGTAGTTGTCATTCGTAATAATGTTTAATGCTGGCGCATCACTCAAATTGAGAAGTTGGTTTGCTGTCAAAGAAATCATCAGATGTCTTCACCATTACTTGTTGAAAACTGGTGAAATTATTTAGCTTGGCTTCGCTTGAAATGGTTCACCGATATTACCTGGATGACAGACACTTTAGAAGCTCCGGAGTAGTGCAAGCTTAGTCTCTGTATTACGCTCATTTGTGCAGCAGCCATAACTAAGTTATTGAGCTATCTTTTTCCCTATTATCCAACTGTGTAGTGCATTTGATTTGAAATACATATGTTGCTAGATAAGATGTGCAAGGTCTGTATCCTATTTTTCCCATGAAAATCTGCATGCACGTCATCTTGCTATTGGTAGCGTTACCAATCAGTGCAAAGACAGTACAGAGTAGAAGCGAAGTAGGGCATTTTAGCAAAGAAGCTAGCTCAATCACTTAATAACTACTGCCCAAATAAGTATTAAAAAGAAAACGATAAATTTGTAATTTCTCATGCCACGGAGCAAAAGGCTGAGGCAACTAATATCACTTTGACACATTTTATGTTTCTTATGGAATGCGTTGCTTATTTGAAAGATTAACTATTGTTCTATTGTTCACCAGCAGACCCATTTCCCATCAAAATCACTTATCTTACAAGAACTTGAAGTTGTTAAGGAGGTTCAGAGAAAGCATATAAGGGAAATGAAGGGTGACAAAGAGTAGAATGGTGAGCCAGGTTGAGAGGTTGAAACACAGGATGATATTGTCAAATCACTAGACTTAATAATCTGGGAGGGTGTATCTCAAGCTTTGGCTAACTGATATTTTTGTCTGAAAAATATATAGTTCTGGTCTAATGATCCAACTGCTAATGTTAAAGCTGGAAATAACTAGATGCATGTTTTCTCCATAAAATCTATGATCATTGGATGTTGCACATTTGCAAAACAGAAAGCTTGATAAGCTGGTGGGGTCCAATATGCACCTTACTGAATCTTTCAGATCCAAGTAGCACCTACCTCTGGAGGCTGCGCCACTCAAATATGTTGAGATGCAGCCGTGCAATGCAGTAGTACTCATGATCCCTCCTTTTTGCCCTTTTGATGCATGTCATGAAACTTCCTATATTATGAGAGAAACAAATATAATCTTTTTATTAGCCCTCAAGTTCTTGAACTCTCTTTTATAGTGCACACGAATGGTTCATTAGATGCAATTGTAATAGTTTTCTTATCTTGAATCATTGTCATCTAACTGCATTTTGTGTTATAAAATATATGCCTAGAGACTCAGATTGTGTCTTTGTACCATGAAACGTTCATTTAGATGAAATCATGTTAGATGACTGTATGATGGTGATGGGGGCAAGGAGTGATACATCTTAAAAATATATGATTACCATTGCTCGTTTGTATATGATTCACTGTGTGAAATCAAAACTTGCATGTATATGATCCGTATGTATCATCGAGGCTCGAGACTTCTTAAATCATAAAGTTTAAAACAAATATAATATAATTGTATGAGTAACATTAATAATTCTATTAAAACAATATCTAATAGCCCGTGACAACGCACGGGCACTTTTGCTAGTATAGTTTATTTAGTAACTGACAAGCATACGAGTTTGGTTCATACAAATCCATTCCCACAGATCCCCTGCCCCCACTCTTCCCCTTCAGCCAAAAAAGAAAAAAAAAGAAAGAAAAACAAACAAAGGAAAAAAGAAAAAAAATGTACAAATTCGTGTAGATTCATGGCCACTCTCTCGCTAATTCGAGTCATCATCATTCCATTTTGTTAGATCTTTGATTTCTACTCGTAGTTAAGAATCTCATTCTATCTTGTATAGCCGAGAGGTTGTGGCAGATGAAGAAAAGATTGCAAAACCTTAGTTTTGTATCTTTTAAAAGCGATTTGACAGGAACGAATAAACATAAATAAAAGGCAAATAACTCCATAGCCATGTGTTTCAAATATATTAGTTTTATTAAGATATTTAGGTGTTAATCAAACATTTGAAATAAATTTAGAGTGTTCTTTCAATCGAGAATTTTTTTCCTCTATTCCGCTGACATCCAGCAAAAATAGTTAAAATCAAACTAAAATCACAAATATACGATTGATGAGGTAAACCGGCAGATCTGGGGTGGTGTTCTGCTTCCCACGGTGAGGCGGGGCTCTAGCGAATGGCGGGCCCTTCCTCTCCCCTCCGCGAGCAGGCCGGCGACGCTGGCGGCGGCGGGAGCTCGATGGCGAGGGAGAAGGCGCGCCCGCGGTCCTTCAACAAGAAGACCCAGGAGGCGTGCTGGAGGAAGGCGGCGGTGGTGACGGGGCGAGACCCGGAGCGGTGGCGGCAGGACGAGGCCGGCAACGTCGTCTGCCGTCGCTTTTCGACCTGCCACGGCTGCCTCTGCTACGACTACGACCACATCGTTCCCTTCTCCAAAGGTGATGTGTAATGTGTTTATTTAAGACTGTATCATCTTATCGCGAGTCCTCGGCAATTTGATCGCTTAGAAGTTGTTCTTGTGCCTCTGCAATCTTGATTTAAGCTATGTGCGGTGGAATCAAGTGAATAAAGACAACTACGTTTATGAGACCATCCTGTCTGGTTGGTACATATATGAGTTTGTCTCTGATTCGCTTCTTATGTTACCATGTATATCATGACATTTTTTGTTCCAACAATAAGAATATACCAGATCTAGAGAACTTATTCAAACCTACTAGTCCATTAATTGACGTTGCAATTATTAATTTTATCCAAAACAAACCCACAAAGTTGCAAAGGAAGTATTCTTCTGTGTAGCTTTCCAACTAATGTCGCAGGTCATACATGAATAGTGTGCATCTTTTTGCTTCTGCAGCATCCTCCACAATAGCAAATGACATAGTGTTTGGTCATTTGTATTAGGAGGAGAGTCTACTGTTGAGAACTGCCAGATCCTACAGACTAGGGTGAACAGATCCAAATCTGACAAAGCATGGGTAGAGCAAGCAGAGATGCGGGGTTTCTCCTGTTAGGCGTGTTCGTTTCGTTTAGGACTAAAGTTTAGTTCAAAGTTTTTACTATTTAAAGATATTAAATAAAGTATAATTACAAAATTTTTTGCAGAAACCTAGGCTACTTTGCGAGACGAATCTAATGAGGGTAATTAAGCAGTGATTAGGCGATGATTACTGTAGCATCATTGTAGTAAAACATAGCTTAATTAGGCTCGTTAGATTCGTCTCGTAAATTAGCACCCATCTGTAAAAGGTTTTATAATTAAACTTTATTTAATACCCTTAAATAACAAGATTCTCTGGACTAAACTTTAGGACTAAAGGAAACGAACAATTTTTCTCCCTGACTACAATGTTCAAGAGATTGCCACCTCTCTGATAATCAGTATGATATACAACAAGCAAGTGAAGTCAAAACTGAAATTGGTTCACCATTAGTCATGTCAGAATCATATTCATTTGAACACTGGCATTAGCATACATATCCACAAGGAGACAAATGGTATAATAATGACTCAAAAATATGGCATGTTGTTAGATCTGGGAGAGAAAAAGCATTTTGGTGGTTGGAATAAACAAAAGATTTTAACCATAATTGGTTCTAAGTGAACAACAAGCTTAATTTGCATTTGTTTTCCTGAAACTAACATAGATTTTCTATTTCACTGTTGAGAAATAAAGCACATTATCATTCGTTGTTCATTTGCATAATTTATTCTTTTGAACCTTCTCATCTTGACCATACTGAATTTCAATGCTGATCCACGCATAAGAAACATCAAAGACCCCAATAGTTGAGAGCTCTGTGAGTGCTTTTTCTAACTAGTAATGTTTACTGACGTTTTGGCTTCTAAATTTGTCTTTATTGATGCCTTATGGTGTCTTCACATTCGCTGAGTAACAACTGTTTGTATCCAGGTGGAGTTGTTTTATTTCAGTGCCTTAAGATCTTGATTATGTTCGCTAATGACTAAGCACATTGAACATATAAAGTTTACTTCGTGCAAATGGGGTACTGGTTTGTTCTTTATGTTTAACAGTGATTTAGGAGCCATTTCACTCTCTTTTTGATGAATTACTTTTAGAAAGATCACATGCTACTATCTGCTGCCCTGACTGTTAACTTCTTATTTTCTGTGACATTGAAAGTACCTAAAATTTGATACTCAAAATAACACTTCAACCAAACATGCGTGTATTTGGCACTTAATTCAAAATGTGGGAACCTTTATTTAATTCTTAATATTTGATAGTCTTTTTTCTAGATGAAAGGTATGACCCCCCCTAGTTTCATTCAAAACGAAACCATGTTCAGTGTTTGGCTGGCTCCAGGTTATTACATTGACGCTCACTGGGCGACAGCTGCTGTGTTGCCCCAATTACATGCAAACTCCTATCTGGAGTTGCAACTCTCACACCCACGCACATGACTATCATTAGTCCCTCCCAGCTCGCACTACCAGGATGGCCCTTTTTGCCGAGTGTCTGCAGCACTCGGCAAATGTCAGATTACACTCGGCAAAAGTTTTGCCGAGTGTAGCACTCGGCGAGTCTATACACGGCGAAGACCACTTTTGCCGAGTGTCTTTTCTCGGGCACTCGGCAAAGCTTTTGCCGAGTGTCAAAAAATACACTCGGCAAAAGTGGGGACCTTTGCCGAGTGTATTTGTAATTACACTCGGCAAATGTCTCCACTTTTGCCGAGTGTTAGTGCAAATACACTCGGCAAATGTCTCCACTTTTGCCGAGTGTTAGTGCAAATACACTCGGCAAAAGTGTTTGTCCAGAACATGTTTTATTCGTTTTTTCGCAAATCCTTTCAAAAAACACACAGACATTATACATATATATGACAATATGCATCTATTTTACATCCATATCACATCCAAATCCTCAAATTGTCCACAATCCAACAATTAATACACATTTAGTCCATATGTAGTCCACAAAGTGTTCACAAGTCCACAAATAGTCCACAGACGGTCATAAGTGCACAAATAGTCCACAAACGCTTACAAGTCCATAAATAATCCGCAACCACAAACATTGGTATGCCCGTGAAGGGGCCGCTGTGCCGAATCCAACATATCATAATACGCCTTTGCAGTTGGCTCTGGCGGCTCCGCCTCCTCCTCCCTGTGGCCTTCCTTAAAGTTGTGTGCCTCTGCATAGTCATTCAACATGTATGCTACCCCGGCATCCTCGTCAAAAGCCCCATCGATGCGTGGTCTAATGACCTCGTGTCGCACACGATCGGCCTCACCATGACTGGTCCACCGTTTGTAGTTTTCCATGAATCCATACTTTATGAGATGTTTCCCCATATCTGTCTTTGTTTGCTTCTTACGGTTTTCACATTCACTACATGGACAAAAAGTTGAGGATGCGACCCTTGAACATTGGCAAATGCTTGGTTCATGAAAACTTGAGTCTTTTTAATCCATTCTTTAGTCCACGAACTCTGACTTTGGCGGCCCGTGTACATCCACTCACGGTCATCCATCCTCTAACATATCACCGAGTAATAGATAAATATATTGCATCTACCGTTCACTTATACAGTCTAATAGGTAAAGATAGATCCTAATCCCACCCGAGTATGTGTAGATAAGGTTAGTTTTCATGCTCTATTCCTATCCGAGACAGAATTTCAACAGCACCTCCCCGCTGTTCTCCAAATACACATCCTAACAAGGAGATTGTGTATCCAGAGAACAACTGGGAGATGGTGGCGAAACTCTGTCTTAGATAGGAATAGAGCACGAAAACTAACCTATCTACACATCCTCGGGCTGTCTAAAAAAAGTGGACAATTCGAAACAGATACGGCTATAAATATGCAAAGAATTGCATATTTTCAACCGTATCTCTTTCGAACGGGAGACGCCTAACTAGGTTTCGCATGACCTACTGACATGAATTGGAAAGAGGGGTCGTTTATGTCTCACCTTGCTATCCTGCAAAGTGCCGACTCAAGAAAGAGTGGAAGATGGTGCAACAGCCTCTACCTAAAAAAAAAAACATAACAATGTCAATTCTAAATTTCGTCAGCACCTCCCCTACATGGTGAGGTTTCCAATACCTGCAAAAAACCAACGGCACGATGGCTGACAACCACAACACATATAGCTTGGAAATGACAGCTATTTCTATCTACAATTCTTCGTTTCCAAGCAAATTCATTTCACAATGAATTCTATTTCACAATGACATTCAAAATTTCTATTGTCGAATTCTTCGTTTCCAAGCAAATTATATTTCACAATGAATTCTATTTCACAATGACACGAGTTGTTGTATGCATATCAAAGTACAAGTACTGCAGCAGCCTGTGAGCTAAGTTGAAGAATCAAATTGATTTACACTTCACAATTCCTAGTTTCGAATTCATCTTTTCAAACCAAATTGATTCACATTGTCAATAGCGTTCCCAAATGCTATTGATTCACATTGTCAATCCTAACGTGCATCACAAAATTGATTCAATAGCGTGCATCACAAAAATAGAACAAAAAGGAAAAAAAAAAAGAAATTCACCGTGGCGGGAGGGCAGCAGGGGCGGGAGGGCAGCAGGAGACGTCGGGTGGGCAGCAGGGGACGTCGGGCGGGAGGGCAGCAGGGGCGCCGGGGGTCGTCGTCGGGGAAGACTGGGGGCGGCTGGCTGGGGGCGGCAGGCCGGGGAAGACGCCGGGGAAGACTGCAGGCAGCACGCCGGAGAGAAGGCCGGGGCTCGCCGGGGCTGGCTGGAGAGGAGGACGGGGAGGAGGCCGGGCGGCGAGGCTGGGAGGTCGAGCCGGGGGCGCGGCCGGGCCAGGGGCCGGTGGCGCGGCCGGAGGAGGGGCCGGTGGCGCGGCCGGAGGAGGGGCCGGGGGCCGGGGCCGCCGCCGTCTGCGTGTGTGCGGGGTGCCGGGGTCCGGGGGCCGGGGGCCGGGGTGCCGGGGATGCCGCCGGGGGCCGGGGCCAGGGCCAGGGGCGAGGCCGGGAGGCGGGCCGGGTGCGAGGCCGGGGGCCGCGGCCGGGGGCGAGGTCGGGGGCGGGCCGGAGGCGGCGAGGTCGGGGGCGAGGTCGGCGGCGGCGGCCGGGCTCAGCTGAGAGAGAGACGAGCGGGAGTGAAGGAAGAGAGCAGATCGACGCGGTTAAGTCCCAGGCCCCCCCCCCCCCCCCCCCCTTTCGCCGTGTGCTCAGATGCAAAGCACACGGCAAAAGGTGGCACTTTTGCTGAGTGCCAAGATCCACGGCACTCGGCAAAAGTATTTTTTCCTGAGTGTTTTTTTTTTACACTCGAAAAAAAATCAACATTTGCCGAGTGCGCGCGCACGGGGCACTCAGCAAAACCAATTTTTGCCGAGTGCATTTCAGGTACACTCGGCATATATTATTCATGACCGGCTTAAAAAAATTAAAAAATATCAAACAAATTCAAAAAATCATAACATTTTGACATGACACTTTTTAGATGCTCTATTACCCATAAAAAATATGTTTCAACTCAAATTCAAATTCAAAAAATCACGTGATTACTTATCTTAGTGTCACTCTCTAAACTCTATGTCACTTGCTCGGAGATTGTCCGTTTGTAAACAACGTACGTGACAACTTACACAAAACTTTATCTACTATTTATCACAACATCCCCGTGTGATATCATGACATCCCGACAAATCGCATGATTTTTTGATGTTATTTGTAATTTATAAAAATTTTAAAAAAATGGGCATACGCTCGTTTTCATATTTTATGAACAAGATGTGCGAAAATTCGTTTCATTTTTGGCATACGGCCTGACGTTAAACTCATTGACACGAATATCATTTTCTCACTCACTCAATTCCATTATTCGAATCAGTTGAAGTTCAATTTATTTTGTCACTAAAAAATATAATTAAAGAAAATAAGTTACTAAATTTAGCAAACGGATCGTAAAATGTACCAAATTCCAACACGAAGTACAATGAGGTGTATTTAGGCATGAACAAAATTTTGGTTATCAAAATATTAAAAAAAAATATTTTGCCGAGTGTCCGACGGCGGACACTCGGCAAATGTCCAAGCGCCGTCAATACAACCGCCGCCGTCGCAGTCTAGGGTGGGACTGGGACTTTTGCCGAGTGTCCACATGCCCAGACACTCGGCGAAAGTCTTATTTGCCGTGCGCTAAACCTTTGCCGAGTGCTTGTCGCTACGGGCACTCGGGAAAGAGTGCTTTTGCTGAGTGTCATACTTTTGCCGAGTGTTTTTTGTTTGACACTCAGCAAAGCTTGCTTTTGCCGAGTGCCCGAAAAAAGACACTCGGCAAATCTTTCGGCACTCGGTAAAAAGCTGATTTCTGGTAGTGTCGCTGGGCTGTAGACCTCCATCTGTCAGCTGGTGTACTGAAGACTGTAATCTCAGCATCTTGCGCGATCCCTCTAACAAGTCCTCCAGGACACGATCCAGTTGGTGCAGAATGTCCTCCTTGTATGTCTTTCTCCAGGTTTTATCGATCAGATCGCCCTTCTCCAGATTTCCCTCATCCCAATCCACGTCTGTCCCTGAAAACACAAGCATTCTTTAAGTTCCATTATTTTTATTACCCATCCACTATCTAGCAACCGACTCAAAGTCCACACCTAGCCGTTTACCAAAGATATAAGATAAGACAGACCATGCTTGGCTAGCTACTATTCATTTAAGGAAAAGATGATTCACATTTTTAGATTCACAACAGAAAAGGCAGGTTTTATCAGGAAATATCTGACAGTCTTGTGGTATCTTGTCTTCACTATTTGAACAGATAAGGAGCTTGATGTAATTGAGATGGCAGTCTATGGTGATGTCATTCGCCCAGGGAAGCAGTGCCGCTGCAGGACAGTGGCTGAGATGCTGGGACAGGTGAAGTCAAAGAACAAATTAGCTGCTTGTGAGTTACCAGGCAACAATGCCTCTTAATATCTTCACCTATTCGAAGGCTTAGTCCCAATATTTTCTTCTCCAGTCTGGAATCATTAACTTTTGTGACACAACTGAATGCAATGAACAATTGATCAGTCATTCTTGCACCACTAGCATGCCGTTTGCAGAAGCACTGCGATGAATTGTGCTGTAGCTCTGAGTCATTTGCGTAAACGAACATCAGTTCTGTTGTGTTTATCCCTTGTGCATATTGAATGTGTAACAGTTGAGAGGTGTGAGAGTTGATTGCGTCAAAACCTTTTGCCTGAAATAACTGGGCAAACTAGAGATGAAACTTAACAGGAACAAAAATAAATGATAATATATAGGTTTATAATTGTCAACATGGTTAATCTTGCCTGCCGAGAAGAGTGAGTGAACGAGTATGGCAACACCTCGTGCTGGATGGTATCACAACAACATAGCTTTTTTTCTCAAACAAGTTAGGGTGTGCTAGAGATGAAATCCACGAGAAACAAAGAGAGAAGAACACAAGACACAGGGCAAAACATAAAGTTTGAGGGAAACAAAGAAGGAACAAAAGAATAACCGTTCTTGATTGCAAGTCTCCATGCACACCTATCCACAGCTAACTTTTTAGAGATATTTCACTCCTTCAAATCTCTCTTAACCGACTCATCCCAAGTTATGTTAGGTCGATCTCTACCTTTCTTTATGTTATCGATTCATTTTAGAACACACCTATGCACCTGCGCATCAGAAGGCCTCCGTTGGACATGTCTAAACCATCTCAACGATGTTTGCACCAATTTCTCCTCAATTGGTGTCACCCTTACCTTGTCATGGATACCTTCATTCCGGCTACGATCCCTTCTTGTATGCCTGTAAAATTACCAACGCAACGTACGCATCTCTGCTACACTCAGCTTTTGGACGTGTCTTTTTTTGTAGGCCAACATTTAGCACCGTATAGCATCGCCGGACGAAGCGCCGTCCTATAAAACTTACCTTTCAGCTTTGGGGCATTGGCGTTTCTACCCCTGGTTTGCATCTAAATTGCGATTTTACTCCTCGTTTTTTAACTTTGTGATTTTACCTCTGATTTTTCAAACAGAGGCAAAAACTTACCCCTATGGTTGCGATTTTACCCCTGGTTTTGAAGCAAAGCAGGGGTAAAATCGCAATCAAAAGGGTAAGTTTTTGCTTCAGTTTGAAAAAACAGGGGTAAAATCGTAAAGTTAAAAAACGAGAAATAAAATCGCAATTGGCTTCGAAACCAGGGGTAAAAACACCAAATTCCCTTCAGCTTGGGGCATTGGCGTTTCTACCCCTGGTTTGCATCTAAATTGGCTTCGAAACCAGAAGTTGTGGCACCCTCTTGTCACAGAGGACGCCAGAAGCTTGACGCTATTTCAACCAGCCGGTTGAAATTCTATGTCTAAATCCTCATCGATGTCGCCATCTTTCGGTAGCATCGATCCCAAGTGTCGAAAAGTATCCTTCTTGGCCACCACTTGCCCATCGAAACTAACGTCTCCGTCCTCATGCATAGTCGCGCTGAACTCACACCTCATGTACTTGGTCTTGGTCCTATTTAAGTCTGAACCCCTTCGACTCTAACATGTGCCTCTCTAGTTTCGTATTAACCTCTGCCCTACTATCATCAACTAGCGCCACATCGTCAGCAGATATCACTTTGTGTGTCCCTTGTGACCTCATCCATCACCATGCAAATAAACAAAGGCTCAATGCTGACCCTTGATGTAGTCCTATCATAATTAATTGGAAAGTTACTGGTGTCACCATCACAAGTTCGAACATACGTCGTCGCATTCTTGTACATATCCTTGATGAAGGTAATGTACTTAGTTGGGACTTTGTGCTTGTCTAATGCCCACCTCATGACACTCCTTGACACTTTGTCATACGCCTTTTCGAGGTCAATAGAGACCATGTGCAAGTCCTATCGTATCAATAGAGACTTATTCATACTTTGTCATACTTAGTTTTCAATTTTTTTCTTGTTAAACCTTGTTGACAAAAGTCAAGAGAGCCCATTTACATTTAAGCTAAGAATCGATGGATTTGACGTAACTCTTGTTATCTGGTGGACACTATATGAGCTGATGAAGCCATGATCGAATGAGTGTTATCGTCAATATATATAGTTTAGTACATGAAGTGAGCATACATGTAAGGTTCAAATAAATCCACCCCCACACCTCCCCTGCCCTCACTCTCCCACTTCAGAAAAAAAAGAAAAAAAAACATGTACAAATTCGTGTACACACTTTTCATAGATGATCACTCTTCCGCTAATTGGACTCAACATCACTCACTTTGTTAGTACTTGGAGTGTTTGGCTAAGGAACTAATTCTATCTTGTATAGCAAACAGGTTGTGGCAGATTAAGAAAACATGGCAAATCCTCAATTTTGTATCTCTTAAAAGCAATTCGGTATGAAACGTCTGCCCAGGAGGTCATAAAGTCCACGCCAAGTTACGCGGGCGGCAACGGAGAAACTCTCCCTGGGAGGAAATTGGGCGGCCCCCTCGCCTCCGACGGCCTCGCCGTCGGTGGAGGAGGGTGGCCCGGCACCCGAGCGACCTTGCTCTTAGATTAGATAGTTAGGCCTTTTTGCGGTGGTCATTCGTAGCAGCGATGACGGCGGTTGTTAGGGTTAGGGTTTCTCTAGTGTTTTGGTCGAAGAGGGTGGCGGCAGGAGTTCGCCGTTGTCAAGTTCATTGGCATGGAGGCTGGAGGACGATATGTCTCGACGGTGGTGACGAGTCGAAAGCGCCATCATCGATAAAGAATAAGGTACTCTACCCCTGCTTTGTCTCGTCGTGATTCTTCGTAGCCATGGTGGTGTGTTAGTGAGAGTTTGGTCTCCAATGACATTCATATGGATGTTGGTCGGATTTGTATTTTCACAATGCAAATATGGGTGAAGGAGGCGACAATAGGCTCGACTACGGGCTCTATCGCGGCGAGTTTTTCGTATTTGCATGTGGAATATCGGTCTACCGCTCTTTTGCGATAGGGTTAGGTTTCAGTTTTCCTCCGTCAGAAATGATGATGGCGGTAGTGGATGGTGAAATGGCCGTGTTCGTTTAGATCGGAGCTTTCGTCCGTGGTATATCCGTCTGGGACGGTGATACTAGATGGTGGAATTTGCGGTTCTTTTCATATTAGCGTTGATTTAGATTTTTTGTAATGAGAGGATGTAATATGCTTAAGGAAAATGCTTCAGAGTACACTCATTTGTCCGACTTTTGTCCGACCAAGTGTTTTAAGCTATTTGATTGATATGTGAACCACTACCCAAGTGATTTTAACCATTAGATTTCCTGGGCATACAAAAGTCTACCAAACGGGTGTACTCTATAGCAGTGCTCTATGCTTAATGATTAATGAAATTCTCTTTTCGTAAAAAAAAAACGATTTAGTATAGGAAACAAATAAACATAAAGGCGACCGCAATGCTGTTATAGACTCGGTAGTAGGCAATAAATGTAGCATGTAAGCGTACAGTATCCATTGTGAGAGTAGGCAGTAGTTAAAACCGGGTCATGTAGTTATTGTCGGTGGTAAGAGAATAAAGTATAATATGTATACAGTATCCCGTGGCTTCAGAGCAGGAATGAAGCACGGAAAATTATGCTCTATCAGTTTTTTACTAGAAGCAGGACCCACCTTATATAGGCCGTAGAGACAATATTGTGAAATTTGTAACAACTATTTTCCGCTTGACAGCAAACTGACATCAAATGTCAATTTCGACAGTATACATTGCCCGTGCTATAAGGCAAATGACAGTGTACATTAATATATTAGTTTTATTAAGATATAGCATTCAGGTGTTTATCAAACTATTTGAAATAAAAATTTAGAGTGTTCTTTCAATCAAGAATTTGATTTTTGTTTCATCTATTCCGCTGATAGCCAGAAAAAATAATTAAAATCAAACTAAAATTACAAATATACGATTGATGAGGTTGAAAAGAAGCCGGCAGATCTGGGGTGGTGTTCTGCTTCCCACGGTGAGGCAGGGGCTCTAGCGAATGGCGGGCCCTTCCTCTCCCCTCCGCGAGCAGACCGGCGACGCGGGCGGCGTCGGGAGCTCGACGGCGAGGGAGAAGGAGCGCCCGCGGTCCTTCGACGAGAAGACCCGAGCAGCATGCTGGCGGAAGGCGGCGGTGGTGACGGGGCGGCACCCAGAGCGGTGGCGGCAGGACGCCGCCGGCAACGTCGTCTGCCGTCGCTTTTGGAGCTGCCACGGGTGCCTCTGCTACGAGTACGACCACATCGTTCCCTTCTCCAAAGGTGATGTACTTGCAATCTGCACCGCACCCCCCTCCTCCTCCAAAAAAAAGAAAAACTAATTTAACGTTTCGAGCTTGCCTGCAGATGGATTTCATTCTATGTATGAATTTTTGATAGAATTATTAGTTCAAGGAACAGTTAATTTAGGCAGCACTGGATCACCCTGAGAAGAAATAAAATTGTGGGCTTACAAGCGGGTGGAGTGAGATTGGTTGTGTTAAAATGTGTTTCAGGATGCTTTCAAATCTGTAGCCTCAGTGCTACTGTCTCTCAAAATGTTTCATTTACATAGATTTTGATCTGTCTACTGAGAGAATGAACGAGGCTTGGTGTTTGACTAATTTCTCAATCTATATATGCATAGTGACCAGATAAGGGCATGGTTTCGTTCACCAGTCACATATTTGGAGTGGACCGATACATTTTGATCAAACTAACTACTTCTTCGATTTAGTACTTCCAACATCATAAAATACACGAACAGAGGGAGTAAAGCTGCTTGAAGCTCCCAGAAACAGGGCCATGTCTATTAAAATGTCGTGATGTGTAGCATCGAAAGTTCATCGTTTACGGAAAATACCATTGAAAGTTTCGCGCTTCGGGAAATAGCATTGAAATTTGCAAGTCTACTCTGAAATTAGCATTTTGCTTAGAATGGTAAAGGAAAATGACCATAGTGCCCTTGAGGCCTTGACGACAACTGCTCGGTCTCATTCACCAAGAAACAGAGCACGGCGTTTCTTTTCTGCCGCACCATGCCTCTTCCAGCTCCAGCCACCGTCGACCTGCTCCCAATAGCCGCCGCTGCCCCTTTTCTCAAGACCCGCCGCCCCCCTCTCGGCCAGGTACTGCCACCCCTCGTGCCCCCGAGAGTAGCCGTCCCCCAAGAGCTGCTGCCCGCCCTGCCCCCAGCTCTACGAGGTCTGCCCCGCCCCTACACAACCAATTTTCCGTAGACTATCATCTTCGCTCCATCTGTATCATATTATCGCAATTGTAGAGTCCTCAGCAATTTGATCGCTTAGAAGATTTTCTTGTGCCTCTGCAATCTTGATTTAAGCTATGTGCGGCGGAATCAAGTAACGGCAACTACATTTATGAAACCATCCTGTCTGGTTGGGTACATATATGAGTTTGTCTCTGATTCTCTTTTTATGTTGGGATATTACCATGTATATCATGACATTTTTTGTTCCAACAATAAGCATATACCACAGCTAGAAAATTTGTTCAAACCTACTAATCTATTAATTGACATTGCGATTGTTAAATTTATCCGAAACAAACCCACAAAGTTGCAAAAGTAAGTATTCTTCTGTGTAACTTTCCAACTAATGTCGCAGGTCATACATGAATAGCGTGCATCTTTTTGCTTCTGCAGCATCCTCCACAATAGCGACTGACATAGTGGGTTGGTCATTTATTTTAGGAGGAGAGTCTACTGTTGAGAACTGCCAGATCCTCCAGACTAGGGTGAACAGATCCAAATCTGACAAAGCATGGGTAGAGCAAGCAGAGATGCGGGGTTTCTCCTGCGATATCAAGTTTACTGGTGAGTAGATTAACTTTTCTCTGTCTGCAATGTTCCAGAGATTGCCGCCTCTCTGATAATCAGTATGATATACAACAAGCAAGTGAAGTCAAAACCGAAATTGATTGACCATTAGTCATGTCAGGATCATATTCATTTGAACACTGAAAGCATTTTGGGGGTTGGAATGAAACAAAAGATTTAAAACATTATTGGTTCTAAGTGAACAGCAAGCTTAATTTGCATTCGTTTTCCCTGAAACTAACATAGATTTTCTATTTCACTGTTGAATCAAGCGTATAATCATTCGTTGTTCATTAGCATAATTTATTCTTTTGAATCTTCTCATCTTGACCGTATTGAATTTTAGTGCTGATCCACGCATAAAAAACATCAAAGACCCCAATAGTTGAGAGCTCTGTGAGTGGTTTTTCTAACTAATGTTTTCTGACGTTTTGACGTCTACATTTGTCTTTATTGATGCCTTATGGTGTCTTCACAATCGCTGAGTAACAACTGTTTGTATCCAGGTGGAGTTGTTTTATTTTATTGCCTTAAGATCTTGATTATGTTCGCTAATGACTAAGCACATTGAACATATAAAGTTTACTTCGTGCAAATGGGCAACTGGTTTGTTCTTAGTGATTTAGGAGCCATTTCACTCTCTTTTTGATGAATCACTTTTAGAAAGATTAGATGCTAGTATATGCTGCACTGGCTGTTGTTAACTTCTTATTTTTTTGTGACATTGAAAGTACCCAAAATTTGATACCCAAAACAAAACTTCAACCAAGCATGCGTGTATTTGGCAATTAACTCAAAATGCGGGAACCTTTATTTAATTCTTAATGTTTTACAGTCTTTTTTTTTTTATAGATGAAATGGAAGAGTCCCTAGTTTCATTCAAAAACGAAACCAAGTTCCCCTGGATGAAAGGAATGCCCTCCTTGTACGCCCTTCACCAGATTTCTCTCATCCTAATTCATGTCTGTCCCTGAAAACACAAAGCATTCCTTAAGTTCCATATGCTCCATAGTAAAGCTGATGTAACTATATGAATAACACCATTCTTTTTTTATTACCGACCCACCATCTAGCAACCGACTCAAAGTCCACACTTAGCCATTTACCAAGGATATATTTACCATGCTTGGCTAGCCACTAAGCATTTAAGGAAAGTATGATCCACATTTTCCGATTCACAACAGAAAAAGCAGGAACTATACGACAGTCTTATGGTATCTTGTCTTCAATATTTGAACAGATAAGGAGCTTGATGTAATTGAGATGGCAGTCTATGGGGATGTCATTCGCCCAGGGAAGCAGTGTCGCTGCAGGACAGTGGCTGAGATGCTGGGACAGGTGAAGTCAAAGAACAAAATGGCTGCTTGTGAGTTACCAGGCAACAATGCCTCTTAGTATCTTCACCTATTCGAAGGTCTTAGTCCCAGTATTTTCTGCTCCAGTCTGGAACCATTAACTTTTGTAACACAACTGACTCCAATGAACAATTGATCAGTCATTCTTGCACCACTAGCATGCCATTTGCAGAAGCACTGAGATGAATTGTGCTGTAGCTCAGTCATTTGCGTAAACCAACATCAGTTGTGTTGTGTTGATCCCTTGTGCATATTGAATGTATAACAGTTGAGAGAGGTGAGAATTGATTGCGACAAAACCTTTTGCCTTTAATGACTGGGCTAACTAGACATGAAACTTGACAGGAACAAAAATAAATGAGAATATATAGGTTTATAATTGTCTATAATATACATGTGTAGTTAGTCTTGACTGCCGAGAAAAGTGAGCGAGTATTGCAACACCCCGTATGGACGATAGACTGAGGGAAAAAAATTGAGTGGTTCAACGGCGGGGACTCGTTTGTCTCTTGGGGCTAGTTTTGGGTGTTTATAGGGTCCAAATCTTGTAATGAGTTATAGTTTCCAGTTTAGTTTAGGTATCCTAGGTGTCTATATAAGCAATGGGTTCATGCCCATGTAACTTGAAATTGCGAGTATCTTAAACCAATTTGTACTTTTCAAACGAGGGTCATATAAATCTTTTTCTTTTTGGGTTTTTACTTTTGCAAATAAGTTCTCATGCAACATTTGACAATCTGTTCGAGCATTCACTATGCTTGCTCATTGTGTCGCTGATCAAGATATTGAGACTGCATGCTGAATCCTTGTGATTGTACCTCTAGTTTGTGCGCATCAACCGTGCGGGCTAGATGTTATGGTCTCATCTGCAAGGCCGTGATAGTTATCTATGGATCCTACAATAAGATCGGCCTGTGCACTGCATATAAAATGGGAGCGTAGCTTTTTGTTATGAACATATCCAATTTCCTGTACATATTCTTTCAAAAAAATTCCTGTACATCGGTAAAATTTCAGGTTATGTGATAAAAAAAAGTTCCGGTTTCTACTAAGAAGGCTGAATGTCAGTAAGCCTTCATATTGAGCAATTTCTAGAAAACAAGTAGAATCCTGGCGT
Organism: Eragrostis curvula; assembly: GCA_007726485.1. Taxonomy (NCBI): domain Eukaryota; kingdom Viridiplantae; phylum Streptophyta; class Magnoliopsida; order Poales; family Poaceae; genus Eragrostis; species Eragrostis curvula. Next base: position 26,598,173 of record CM017439.1, on the reverse strand, counting down.
TTCATTTTTTATTGGTGGAATCGATGTGTATAAAAGAATGCAAACACAAATTTGGGGGCGGGGGGCGGGCCCGCAAAAGTTAATGGGAACCTTTTATTTTTCTTTCGTAGCAGCCTAGAAAACAGTCCTCACGGAGATCTTTTCTTTTAAAAACTTATTATTATACTCACAATGTAAGGTACACCAAATGGGAGCTTACTTCGCAGTCATGCGTCATATAGAAACATAAAGTCGGCAGTCTTCCCAAAAATATTAAAAAGGCCTGACAGGAATCATTGAGAAAACCTAACATAACCATGTGTAAGTAAATTATTTAAAACGGAAAACACACTGATGTCATCGAAGAATATTGTAGCCGCCGCAAATGGTTAATGATTCCTGGACGGTGTTTGCAGCGCGCATGTAACCAAAGTCCACATGACCTTTATTCCCTGGATTGGACTAGTTTATTTCCCCAAGTATTTTCCTGTGGACTGACTCAGCAGGAGCCGAGTGGCATACATGGAAGCTAAGATCTATGCATTTCCCAAAGTATCTTTAGATTTTTTTTCCTCGATCGGTACTAGAGCGAGTTGATTCAGGGTTTTAGTCCTCTTTGACGAGTTTTTTTACTGTACCGACTCGCATCAATACTAGAGATCAAATCCGGGTTGAGTTCTGTCTACAAAGAATAGTTCTAGTCAATTAACTTAGGAAAAGATCCATATTACTCCCCTAAATTAAACCAAGTGACATAGTTTAGGGGTGAAATGAACCAAAAAATAGTTTAGGGGGTTATGTAGACTTTGACAATACTTGAGGGGAGTAATTTTTACTTTATCCATTAACTTATACTCCCTCAATTCTCATTTATTTGACGTTAGGACATGCTGTGTAGCTCAATTTTGAACCAAATTTTCTGTCATAACGTCAAATATTTGAAAACAGAAGAGTATCCAATTCAAGCCAATGGTTGCAAAATTAACGGTCACTGAAAGAATCACATGGATAATAATGAAATGATTATCGTCTTTCAATTCAATTTTGTTTTTATGCCTTTTCCTTCTTATCTAGATCCTTATTAAACGTTGTCTATATGATTTGGAAGCTTGCTTACATGCTAATTCATCCAATAAACACTGCTGTTAATGTTCAAACAGAGTATATAAGTAAAACACTGAGGGTCTGTTTAACGAAAAAGGGGTCCTCACATCACAAGGTAATCCACATGATAAAGATTGAGATGCCAATATTGTATCTCGTTTGTTCTTTGTCAGGGTATGTAGTGCAAAAAAAAAAAAAAAACAATGGAAAAGGATATTAAGTCAATGGGTGAACCTATAGATTAATCATCTATGCAGGATGGTAGTGCATATACAGGAAACCAAAACCCTTTGGTACACTCTTTTGTTGTATGGAAAAAGGTGTGCTGTGAAGGAAAGACTAGCACTTGATTTCTCGCACTAGGTTCTCAAAAATTCATTTGGGTCAAAAACAATTATCATGACTGTCAATTTCTTGTGCTCCATTAGTTAATTGATTTTCTTTTGATGGAATCATTTTGGATAAATCATACACTAGCCATTTATTAGCCGGAACCGACCACAAAATACTTAATCTTGTGTTGTTTATGTTCCTAGCTAGGAAACAGTCCTTTGCAAGGGAATCATTTTATAGATAAGTAATCTAGGAACATGTTTTAAGGTAGATGAGGAATATAGATCTAAGAACTGAGCGGTCATATATGTCATCAAAAGATGATGTCGCTATGAACAATATAATTGTAGCAGCCAGCAGGGAAAGGACTCCTGGACGGTTTTTACAGTTTGGATCGTGCCACATGTCACATATGCCTTGTAGTTTGTAGTGTACAGCACGTTTTCTCGTATGGACTGATACCCCTAAGATTCCATTTTGCCTCACGCCAAGGATCATCCATGCTTCAATTAAAACCTTTGGATTCCTATTGCACCATTAGCAATAGTAACTCTCGCATGCTTCAGTTCAAAAAAAAAAAAAAAAAAAACTCTCGCATGCTTGCAACCCCTAAATAAATGGTATTTAGTCTCAACCCATCTTTCTCCCGCTCATAGTGAACGGAGTTTGTTTATTTTCATCATCCCTATAATGTTGTATATGCATTACGCGTAACATTAGTACTATCCCGTGTTAATTCATGGAATACTTTTCTCAATCCTTAGAATTCTACCTTTGCACTTGTCTCCTTTGCATTCAATTGTTTCAATTGTGCTTGAGGTTATGCTTTCCGTGGTTCAAAAGTCTTATGAAAATAGTGTTCCAACGCAGTTATCTCGTTCAATTTTGAAGTTATAGGTGATAATAGACATCGAGCTTCATTGTTGGTGGGAATTTTGTATGTAACGTTGTCTTTATATTTAATCCACAACATGGTGATGTTTGGCTGAGCTTTTTATATATCCAGTTGGCTGGCAATGAGTGGGTAGCCACCGTAGGTGCGCAGCTACCCCCCTTGGTAGCGGGTTATTTTTGTAAACTAATAAATAGTGATGTCCATAGAAAAGTACCCCGTTAAGGTTTTGTTTCTTGAGGAAACCCTTGTTGGGGTATCGAAGGTCCCGGTTGGACTCAGCGAAGCCCTCCAACAGGTTATGCGTCCTAGCGAAGCCCTTTGCGCGTCTTGGTGTCTGAGGATCTCCCTCGCGAAGCCCTTCGAACTCCTTGTCGACCTTGGGACCCTTAGCGAAGCCCTCCTGAAGTGTTAACGTCCTTGCTCTCAGGTTCTCCTGCCGAGGCAGTTCTTATGATCTTCTATTATGAGTGGTGGCGAAGCCCCCAATCATCCGCGATGCCGGGCGAAGGGGTGCGAGATAACAATCAGGAGTGCACGGAATAAATGAAGTGCTTCTTGGCTCGAGGCCCGAAAAACAGATGTCATTACAGGGTCTCCTCCCTCTATATTTATGGGGGGGGGGGGGGGAGAAATCATTATTACTGCTATGCCATTAGCCAATTCCATTACGTCTCTCTGTCTAAGGCTTTATAGTTAGCTTCGCTCAGTTGTTGCTCTGCTGCCCTTCGCTTAGCCTTGTTGCCCTTCGCGTCTTGTTCTCACCCCTTCGCTTGTCGGGTACTTGTTGCTGGACCCCCAACATTAGCCCTCAACTGATGAGGTGACCCGTGTAACGAGGTCCTGAAGCAGTTTCCTGTAGTTCTGCAACAAGTCAAATCGTTACGTCATTTATTTTAGGGTTGGGCCCTTTGATTTTTACTGTTTGAATGAGCGGTGGCTCGTTTCCCGGGGTGTTATATTGCCTATAAAAGGAGTGCCGTCTTCGGTGTTTTACTGAAGTCTTTGAGTCCTCTCTTTTTACTGCGACAGATTTCCTTTCGTTGGTACCTTCGCTATATCTGTTACTTCCCTCAACTTGATTTTGCGAAGATGCCTCCCAAGAAGCCTCTGACCGGAAGAGTTTGGAATGATATCTTCGGTCATTTGGAATGCACCGATCCTTACCTTGATCAGAATTTTATTTCCAAGTTTGGTCCTAGGGCTTCAGTTCATTCCCCTGGTTCTAGTACTGTTCCGAGGCCGCTACCTGGCGAAGCCGTTGTTTTTATTGATTTTTTCAACTATGGGCTTCGAATGCCTGCGCATCCTTTTGTTGCTCAAGTTTTGGATGCCTTCCGGTTGGAGATCCATCAGCTCACCCCAAACGCCATTGCGAAGCTGGCTATTTATGTTTGGGCATGTCAATCCGAAGGCTTTGCCCCCAGCGTGTCTGCCTTCGCGTTCACTCACCGGGCTCATTTTCAACCCACCTCGTCTGTGAAATCAGATAGCTTCAGGGTGATTAACTTTGTCCATGTTAATCCGAAGAATGTCCCCTCATTTGGTCAAGCAAACAAGGTTGCGTCTTGCTGGAAACAAAGATGGTTTTATGCAAAGTTTAGCGAAGACGCTGAGATCGTTAGCTCTATGAAGCCTCCTGAGTCGCTGATTAACGTTTAGGTTGAGCATGACGATGATTACGAAGGTTGCCTTGATTCCCTTCGTAAGATCAGGCCTCTTCTAAGTTGCAGAGACCTTGTGGAAGAATACATTTCTGCGGGCATCGATCCCCTTCGACCTAACTGGAATCTTGAGTTCGCAGGGGATTTATATACCAATGGTCTTCGCAAATACGTGCTGGATGGCGACACTCCTTCTGTTTTCGAAGTCGAGGAATCAGCCAAGGCCGTTTTTGGACCTTATATTGAAAAGGAGCTTGCTGGCCGTCAAGAAGCTGGTATTCCAGCTCACTTCAATCGGTCCTTCGCAGCTCGAAATCAGCCATATGAGGATTATGGTGCTCCTGTTCCGAAGCGGACGAAGCGTTCAAGAGTTTCGACTTTCGAGGATCCTGAACCTTCGAAAAAACGCCATCGTCGGAAAGCTCCTGTTCCCCCCTGGTACACACCTTCGCGGGGCAGTTTTGAACGTTAATCCTATCAGTTCTGCGCCTCCCCGAAGTCCTGTGGAGGGCGAAGGTTCTTCGGAGGACAATTCAGACGAGGGTTCTTCGTCTGAGGAGGACCCATTCGGTGAACTGCCTCGTTTTCGCATTTCGGAAGGCGACGACCCTATTGAATTTGAGTCTCATAACGATTATTCCGGTCATGGTCTTACTTCGCTGGTCCCTTCAGAAATCTTCCCTAGTGCTGCAGTTTTGCAAGATGTTGACAAGGTTTTGCCTGACATCTTATTTGCTAAGGAGAGGAAGCAGCTTTCCGAAGTTGATGATGAACTTCTGTTTCAGGCACTTTATGCTAACCAAGTCAAGGTAAAATCTTCTCTCTCTCTCTTTTTATTCTTTATGTTTTGATCCTTGCTTTAGATGAAGCTTTTTTGTTTTACTGATTTTTTCATTTTTCAGACATTTCCTGTTATAGGTGCCAACGAAGATCAGTTCTATTGTATTCGGAGTCGTCTTCGATCTACCAGACAGAAACTTCGCGATGCGAGGCGTGAACTCAGGGAGAAGACACATGAAGCGCGAGAGGTTTTGTCACCCCTTTTCAAGGCTTGCAAAAGCTTGAGGGATTGCCTTGTTTATCTTGGGAGCGAAGTGCAAGATTTTCCTTTGCCGAACGCTTCGAATAGGGAGTTTGCTGAATGGATTTCTGCAAACTCTTCTCATGCGAAGTCTACGGCGCAAAACTTCGGTGTCCTTGCTGGAGCTGCCGGTATCGAGGAGGCCTTCGCTCAGCTTAGCCTGTCTGGTGGGAGCGTAGACCCGATTTTAGATGAAGGTTTTTCTCATTTGACGGAGCTTCCAAATCCCGTTCCTGATGAGGTGCGAAGCTCTCTTTTTAAGATGATTCCGCACTGGCATGGAGGGGAGTAACAAGCAGGGATCATCGTTGGTGATGGCGATTGCTTCCAGTTCCAGGTCACTCGGCGACGACCTTGAGGTATCGATTCTCGCCCGAGTCCCCTGCCACAAGACGCTTCTCAATGCAATGTACGCGAAAAAAGCCTGGCGAGAGCGGCTGTATTTGCCGAAGTTTCGCCATCAGTTTTGTAGCCTGCACTCGACGCCGCCACTACTCGGCTGTTTCAGCAACGACTCCACCGAGGTGGGAACTATCCCCACTTTTCCCTCTTTCACCATCACTAGGGATTGTGATCCGAAGATCAACGCCATTGTTGGAAAAGGGGATTTCTTCCTCACCAAAGTGCTCAACCTCAGTAGTGAATCTGTCTGCTGGGATATCTGTGACTGCATCGACGGATTACTACTTCTGATGAATCCAGCAGAGGGGAAGCTCATGGTGTACAACCCAATGATGGGTTGGTTATCTGATTCTTTTGATGCTTGTGACAAGAACACTGTGTTCAAAGATCACATTTGGATGCCTGAAGGGTACCCTCCCCGTTTGGTCCGCTCGGATGGGAACCCAAACTCCTTCCGGGTCATAGTTCTTGCTACTGACAATGGGTGTCGAGCACGAGCTGTGGTCTTCTCCTCGACTGAAATAAATTGGTCAGTTCATCCATGGTACGATATCTCCCCGTCTGTTTGGCTGCAGTTTACGGACCTTGGCTCCATAGGCAACCAATCCCTGTACTGGGGTGACATTGATCGCAATTATCTTCTGAAACTCGATAAAAAATCACTGAAATTCTCAACTATTCCGCTGCTGGTCGCACTGCGACACCAAGAATTGGTTGCCGCCTCTCCTAGACGAGTTCGTTATGGTTTCGGGGAAATAGAGGGCGGAAAACCTTGCATTGTTGCCTCACTGGGAACATTCCTTGCAGTGTGGGTGTGCGGAAGTGATCCCAATGGGGTTGAACGGTGGGTGCTGAGAAATCAGGTTGCCCTGGCAGATCAACTGAGGGAGCTACCTGAAGACGTGAATGAAGAGGAGGGTGATCATCTTGTTACTGATTTCGATTTCCATGGAATCACTTATAAAACCGTGTTTTTTGATGCATTATATTCTGGTGGCCGTGAAGAACCTCACTGGTGCCTATCTATGCACCTGGATACAATGAAGCTGCAGAAGCTCTTCAGGAGTACTGCTCAAGGTTTTAAGTATCCGTACTTCATCGGGTGGCCTTCTAGCAAAATTGATGATAGGGTGGGCTAGAAAAGGATATGATGTACTGTTCTATTAGAATCCTACGTTGTGTATTTGCTGGACTCATCAGCAGACGGATGTATCAATTTCGTATCATCTAAAATAACTTGCATCGAACGATGTCTTTATTGACCTTATCAGACTGAAACAGAGCCCTTGCTAACGTGTGATGGTTGGTTGTTACAAATGCCTCCAAATCTCTGGCACTGTGGACATCTCCTTATAAATTCATTTGCATCCTCATACATGCTTGGCCAGAAGAATCCACTTTGCCATATCTTTGCTTGAGTAGTATAGGCACCATAATGTCCCCCGTATGGTGCTGTGTGGCATTTTTCAATGATTTGTGTGCTCTCTGGGTTTGGCACACATCGCCTCATCAGCCCATCGGCGCAGACACAATAGAGGTACGGTTCGTACCACAGGTGACGGCGACTTTCATAGCTCAATCTTCTTTTATTTTCTCCAGGTGGTACATATCCCGTCACCATGAAGTTTACGATATCAGCATACCAAGGATGTGAATCCGTAACTCGGAGCAGCATATCGTCCCGCAGGAAATCATTTATGGGTAATTCCTGCATGTTAGTGAGTTGCATTCTAGACAAATGATCTGCTACCGAGTTTTCTACTCCTTTCCTATCTCTAATCTCAAGATCAAACTCTTGGAGTAAAAGGATCCATCTAATCAGACGAGGTTTAGCACCTTTCTTAGCAAGCAGATATTTCAAAGCAGAATGATCAGTGTAAACAATAACCTTTGCTCCAGCTAAGTAGGATCTAAACTTGTCAAAAGAAAAAACAACAGCCATAAGCTCTTTCTCAGTGGTAGTGTAATTCAATTGAGCTTCTGTCAAGGTTTTGCTAGCATAAGAAATAGCATGATGCTTTTTATCTCTAGTTTGACCCAGAACTGCCCCCATAGCATAATCACTAGCATCACACATAATTTCAAAAGGAAGCGCCCAATCAGGGGGTTGAATGATTGGGCCTGAGATGAGTGCATTTTTGAGGGTGGTAAATGCTTTCATGCAGTCATCAGAGAACTCAAAGGGTGCATCCTTAGCAAACAAGCTCGTGAGGGGTCTAGAAATCTGAGAAAAATCTTTGATAAAACGGCGATAGAACCCTGCATGTCCTAGAAAGCTGCGGATACCCTTGATATTCACGGGAGGTGGAAGTCTCTCTATGACTTCAATTTTTGCTTTGTCCACCTCTATTCCTCTTTTGGACACTAAGTGCCCAAGGACTATGCCTTGTCGGACCATGAAATGGCACTTTTTCCAATTGAGTACCAAGTCCTTCTCTTGGCATCGTTGTAAGACCTTGTCTAAATTTGCCAGGCAATGATCAAAGGTTTTCCCATAAACGGAGAAGTCATCCATAAATACTTCCATGATTTCTTCGATCATGTCAGAGAAGATAGACATCATGCACCGTTGAAAAGAGGCGGGTGCATTACACAGCCCAAAAGACATGCGTCGGTAGGCGTAAGTTCCATAAGGGGACGTGAAAGTGGTCTTGCTCTGATCATCGGGATGGATGGGTATTTGATGATATCCCGAATACCCATCAAGGAAATAAAAGAAGGAATGATTTGCCAACCGTTCCATCATCTCATCGATGAAGGGCAGCGGAAAATGATCTTTCTTTGTTGCCTTGTTAAGTTTTCGGTAGTCTATACACATCCTCCACCCGGTGACGGTTCTTTGAGGCATAAGCTCATTCTTGTGATGCACAACCGCCATGCCTCCTTTCTTGGGTACAACTTGTACCGGGCTTACCCACTCACTATGTGGAACGTGATAGATAATCACAGCGTGCAAAAGCTTCAAGACTTCTTTCTTTACAACCACTCTCATCGCATTGTTCAGCCTCCTTTGAGGCTCCCTAGAGGGTGTACAATTGGGATCTACGGGGATGCGATGGGTGCAAAGAGCAGGGCTGATTCCCTTAAGGTCTTCTAGTGAGTAGCCAAAGGCGGAACGATGTCTTTCAAGCACGGTTAGGAGTTTAGCAATTTCATCTTCCGAAAGCTGGTCACTGATGATGACGGGTGTTTCGGGGTTGCCATGCAAGAAAGCATAACGCAAACCAGGAGGTAGCATTTTAAGCTCAATAGGGGGTTTTGATGGTGGCGAAGTCTCGGGTAATTCAAAAGTCTCTTCCGAATCAACCTCTTCTAGGGTGAAATATTGAGAATCTTCTTCTAGAAGTGATTCGGGAGTGTCACATGGAAAAATCGCCATGACCTCCTCCACAATGTTTTCCTCGGGGATTTCTTCGGAAAAGGAATTTCGCGAAGAAGCGATGGGAAATGAAAAAGATTCTTTCCCGAGGTTAAGGTTGAGGTCTCCAGATGATAGGGGTTGGATAAGGAGTTTTTCAATGGGAAGCCCAATCATCAGATCGAAATCCAGGATTTCGTAGATGTAGAAATCCAGGACAACCTCAAGGCCTTCATAATAGAGACTTATGTCTCTAAGGATCCCTAATCCTTCTAAAAGATGCCCCGAAGGGTGTTTGAGAAGTTTTTCGGTAGGTGCCCAAGGTTTGTGGCCAAAAAGGGCCAAGGCAAAAGAATCAGACATGATGTTGGCACCAACCAAACGATTGTAGGGGATGCCCATCATTGTTCCCTTGATGGAGAAATGAAGGGTTGAAGAAGGAGGGCTAAGACGGATAAGGTCTGAAGAAAGCTCTCTCTCCTTCAACCATTCTTCACTCATAATCGCGGTAAGCTCCCTAACGGTTTCTATGATAAATTCGGGCTCCAAAGGTTCGGGAGGTGTCAAGGGACTAGGTGGCTTCTTTTGATAGGTGTAGTTCAAGGTGTTTCCAAAATCTTCAAATAAATCCTCCTTGAACTCAAAAGGGAACTCGAGAGGTTCATCATCCTCTGTCATTGTTCGATCATCGGATGAGAAATCGGGGGGTGGTTCTACCAAGGTAGGAACCTCATGTTGTGTGCCCACAACAGCAATTTCCTCATCCTTTGACTCCGGCTCTACTAGGATTTCAGCGCAGAACGGAGTATTTTCTACGATCCGTTCTAGCAAGTCTTTTGCTTCCGCTATGGTCTTATGAGAAAAAGATCCACCAGCGGCCTTGTCAAGGTAAAGTGCGTTTTCTTGGCTCAATCCCGAATAAAAATGTTGCAATAAAATGGGTTCGGGGAGCAAGAGTTCGGGGCCGGAATCAGTTAAAGAACAGAACCGGACCCAAGCCGCACTAAGGGTTTCATCCTCTTCTTGCCGAAAGCTAATTATTTCCGCCCGCAGAGTAGTGATACGAGATATGGGGAAGAATGCAAGACAAAATTTGTCTCGCAGTTCTTTCCAATCGTCGTCCACTCTCTTGGCGGTGTAAGTGTACCATTGTTTTGCCTTCCCATTGAGGGAGAAGGAGAACAATTTCCACTTCAGTGTTTCATGTTCCATGCCATTGATTTTTTGGCACGAACACAAATGCTCAAACTCTCGCAAGTGTTGAAAAGGATTTTCATCTTTAAATCCAGAAAAGGATAAACCTTTTATCATGGAATTAAATTGGGGCTGAACTCATAACCAGATGAAAGTATGGGTTGAGATGATTGAGGTGGCTCTAAGAGTTCTCCCCGTGGAGCAGAAAAAGATTTGATAGTGGGTTGTGACTCCATAGAATATTTTTGTACTTTTTAAATAAAATAAAACAGAAATGTAAAAGATAGGTACGAGGGTAAACCTGGTTCGTAGCAGAGTTAGCAACCGTTCCCCGGCAACGGCGCCAGAAATGCTTGTTGATACTTCTTACGGTCACAGATAATTCCGCAAGCGCACGGAGTACCGTTGTAGCACTTCACCCGGGAGTATTCCAAGGTATCGTATTTATTTTTCCCAAGGAACGGAGGTAATCTGCAACAAGGTTAGTTTTACCCAAGCACAACAAGAACTACAGCAGTTTAGGCTCAAGAGGGTAACTGGATTCTAGCGCTTGCTACTCCTAGTAGCACTCAAGTTCCACCTGCTTACTTCGGGCACTGGTTTAGGCTTGGTCTGCCAAGCCACGCCAGCCTGTAGCTCTACGATGTACCCGAACGTGGAGGATTACGAAAGGACGGACAGGGCTGTCACCACCTGCCGCCTACCTCTACAAACCGTGGAGCACGTGGCAAACACAGGTAACCTCCAACCTAGACACCACGTCTATGCTGACGATTACTACTCTAACTTCGGCCTAGAACTGATTCAGAAAGCTAGAGCACCCCTTGCGGAGCGATGATCCCGTAAGCAGATATAGCAAGAGCAACAGCTAAAAGATAAGAAAATACTAAAACACAATCACCACGTGTGACCACAAAATAATATGATCACACGCCAAGATCCAAGTATGAACGAAGAACTAAGAACAAGAACTAGCTATGAACTAGGACTAAGAACTAGCACTACACCCCTCTTGGATCTTGCCCTCTCCCCTATTCTACTAGTACACAAGAGGCCCTTGGCCTTTGGGATATGAGTGTTGCTTTGTGTCTCTTGTGTCTTGTGTGTCTTGGAGGGGAGGGGTACCCTTTATTTATAGACCTGGAAGGTCGGCAACTGTGAGGCGGTTCCCAAGGTTGGTGGCATTAATTGCAGGTGGAACCGACCTCCAGAGGTCGGTTGTGAACCGCCATAGGAAGATGGGCCAGGGGGGCCTCCCTGGCAGGTCGGCCGAGCTGGCCAGAGGGGTCGACCGACCTGGCCTGGGCCCCACTGGGCCTGGTCCTCCTCTGGTGCCTTCCTCTGGTCCTCTTCACTCCTGATCCAGTTGCAATGTGTAGTCTTGGGGCTTTATTCTTGGGTTTTGGGCTTTTGGAGTGAAGTCTTTATATCGGGGAAAATTCCGTTGATGTGAAGTCCATGAATTGTGCGTCCTTTTCCCCGTTTTCCTATGGATTGCACCTGCACTCATAGATATACCAAGACTAGTGGAAATTGTTAGCAATAAGCCCTACTTCTACTCTTGGTGTTGGATTTTGGTTATAGAGTGCAGATGGTTGACGGTAGAAGATATGCTATAAGGACCGTCAACAGTGGGTCCGCCATGTGCTGATTAGGATATACCTGGGCACAATTTTAATGACGAATAGTGCCTGACGTGTGGGGCTAAAATATGCTGACTGGGATATGTGTGGGTCCGACATGTGCTGACTAGGATGCGTGTCGGCATATTTCCCGATTTTAATGACGAATTGTGCCTGACGTGTGGATCCACGCTATGCTGACTGGGATGAGTGTGCGGGAAATCCTCTAGCAAAGGACGAATTTTGACTGACCTGTGGGTCCACAACATGCTGACTAGGATGCGGGGCGGCGAAATCCCCCTCCGGCGACGAATGTGTGGGTCCACCATTTGCTGACTAGGATGCGGGCGAGCGAAATCCCCCCTCCCGTGACAAATGTGTGGGTCCACCATGTGCTGACTAGGATGCGGGCGGGCGAAATCCCTCCTCCGATGACAAATATGTGGGTCCGCTCATGTGCTGACTAGGATGCGGGCGGGCGAAATCCTGGAATGAACGGTAGTGACGCTTAGTTTTCGTCATAAACAACCTGACCAGTGGGCCCGAAAGACAACAGTGACGCCTTTTCGTCACCAAACGGGTCTGTTTTGGCGTTTTTAGTGACGAAACGCCGAAACGTCAAAAAAGTTGGCCAAAAACAGGAAAAACCCACAAAATAGTGACGGATCTACAGTAAAATCGTCATTAATCAGCAGATCTGTACTAGTGCCCCTTCGGCTTCACATTTTTGTTCTTCCATTTCTTGGTTTCTTCTTCATATTTCTGTAGATTGAGTACTGCTTCATTGCGAAGTTCCTCCAGATTTTCTTTTGAGGTCAAAGATGCTTCGTCAGAATTTTCTGCTAGGCTTCGCAAAGACTTGTTTTCCCTTTCTTCCAGTGTCATCGCCTCCTGTCCGAAGAGTAACTTGAAAGGGCTGAAACCCGTTGATCTTGATGGCGTAGTTCTTAATGACCATAGAACTGAATGGAGCTCTTCCGGCCATTTTCCTTTTTTGATGTTGAAAAGCCTTTTCTCCACTACCAAGAATATTCTTTTGTTCGCACTTTCGACTGATCCATTTGATTGGGGGAAGGATACGAAGCGAAGGTTTATTCCCATCGATTCGCAGAAGTCGATGAATAGCTGACTGTCAAATTGTTTTCCATTGTCTACCACTAGCTTCTTCGGGACTCCGTATCTGTAAATTATGGCTTGCCATACGAATTTTTTCATGTTTTCAGAAGTGATCGAAGCGACTGCCCTGAACTTGATTCACTTCGAGAAATAGTCCATTGCAACGAAGGTGTACTGTAGGTTCCCATTGCAACTTGATGCGATGTGGGATCCGCACATGCCCGAGTGGATTTCTTGTAGCATTTGTCTACCATCTTCTGGTAAGATGCAACGTAGCCATGCTTGACAGACTTCTCCCTTGTAAAATTGTCCTTCGATCAGCTTGTAGTTTCTTGCCTTTTGTGCTATTCTTTTTTCTTCGACTTCGTCTTGAGCTTCGTACTAATTGTTCAAGTGAGTTATTATCGGAGCCCTCCAATCTTCCCATAACTGAAAGAGGTGATGAACCTTTCTTCTGGATTCTTCGGCTGTTGATCCATCCAAGATCTCGAAGAAAACGTCTGGAAGGAGGCCTTCGCCTTTTGCAGGAGCCTTCGCTAGTGCATCTGCTTCTTTGTTTAAATTTCTTTTTAAACTCTTGACAATGAAGCCTTTGAAATATTTTTGCATTTTGGTCACCGCCTTGTGATACTTGATAAGCTCTGGGTCTCAGTTTGATTCCCGATGGTGACGTTATTATTGCAGATGCTCCGGCACCTTTAGCACCCCATGCCCCATCAGTGAATATCGTCCATAATGACTCTGTCATTGTTATGAATGCTTCGGGTGTTGCAGGGGTCCACTCGGCTATGAAGTCTGCCAGAGCGGCCGCCTTGATAGCTGTTCTTGCTCTGAATTCAATATCGAAGGGTGCTAGCTCTGCTGACCATTTACCAATTCGCCCTATTGCTTCTTTGCTTCGCAAGGTATCGCGAAGGGGAAAGAAGTTGGTATTATTATCTTCCTGTCGCTGAAGTAATGTTTCAATTTTCCTGAATTCATGACCACTGTGTATGCCATTTTTTCTATCTCTGAGTATAGTAACTTTGCTCCTAATAAGGCTTCGGACATGAAGTACACCGGTCTTTGACTTTTATCCTCGATGACTTCATGAACGAGTGCTGCGCTTACTGCTGTTTATGAGGCCGCAATGTATAAAAATGGATCTTCGCCCTGTTTCAGGCTAGATAAGGTAGTGAGCTCAGTGAGGGCTTTCTTGATATTGTCGAAGGCTTCTTGTTGTTCATTTCCCCATTGAAATTTTTCCTTCGCTCGAAGTGCTTTGAAGATGGGGCCTCTTCGCTCTGCCAATTTCGGGATGAATCTGCTTAAGGAGTTCAACCTTCCTGCTATCCTTTGGACATCCTTCAGGCACTTGGGGGGTGCCAAACCTTGGACAACTTCTATTCTTTTCTTGTTTGCCTCTATACCTCGCTGTGATACCATGAAGCCCAACAACTTTCGAGCTTCGACTGCGAATACACACTTCGCTGGGTTAAACTTGAGATTATGTTTCCTCAAATTTCTAAAGGTTTCATCCAAATATTTTAGGTGGTCAGCCCTTTCAACAGTCTTTATGACTATGTCATCCACATAAGCTTCGGCTTTTCTTCCCAGTTGTTCTTCGAAGATCTTTTTGACCAACCTCGCAAACGTCGCCCCTGCGTTGCGAAGGCCGAACGGCATTCTGATGAAGCAGAATGTTCCATCGTGCGTGATAAAAGTTGTTTTCTCCTCATCTTCCTTTGACATGTGTATCTGATGATATCCTGAGTAAGCATCCAAGAAGCTTAGCAATTGACACCCGGCTACCGAGTCTGTTATTGTGTCAATGCGGTTCAGAGGGAAGTTATCCTTCAGGCAAGCCTTGTTTAACCTTGTGAAATCGATGCACATTCTCCATTGTCCTGTTTTCTTTTTTACCAGGACAACGTTTGAGAGCCAACTTGAAAGGATTGTTGGCCTTATTACTCCGGCTTTTAGCATTTTGTTGACTTCGACCTTAGCAACGGCTTTCTTTTCATCGGATACCTTTCTAATTTTGTCTACGAAGGGTCTTATCCTTGGGTTTGCTTTTAACTCATGTTGTATTGTTTCTCTTTTGATTCCCGTGATGTCTTGAGGTGACCATGCGAAGATGTCAGCATTGTCTTTTAGGAATTTGATCAACTACTGTCCTTTCTGCCTTTTTGGGCCATAGAATGACTTCCTCTATTTCACTCGAAGGTTCTAATTTTGCTTGTTCACCCTTCGCTTGATTGTTTCCGTGATCATCGTTCTTGACTGCTTCTTTATTGGCTTCGCTTGTTTGTTGTCTTATTGGATTGCAATATATATTTATGATACCCAACTCCGAAGGGATTTTCATTGTCAGGTAGTTGTGATGGACTGCCGTTCCGAAGGCCGTCAAGAACTGTCTTCCAAGCATGGCATTGTACTGACTTTCCAACTCTATAATTAGGAAATCTGTTTCTTGAGTTGTTGTTTTTTCTCCGTCTTCGAAGATTATCTTCATTCTTATGGTTCCTATTGAGCATGTTTCTTCTTCGCCGAAGGCCTTTAACACCGATTTACTGGCACTTGTGTAACCGTCAATCTTCATACGTCTTAGAGTGTCCTTGAAGATTATGTTCGTCGGAATTCCATTGTTGATCAGGATTCTGTGTACTAGGAATCCTTCGATGTCTGTTTTTATCATGAAGGCATCTGTGTGCGGGTAGTCAGTGACTTTGATGTCTTCCGACGTGAATCGGATAACTGATTGCTTCCATGTTGGTTGTTCTGTTCTTGCCCTCGCAGCCTTTGCTGGGTGATGATCTTGTCTCCTTTTCATCGTGGGTTCGGCCCACGGATGGCGCCAAATATTGGGGTATCGAAGGTCCCGGTTGGACTCAGCGAAGCCCTCCAACAGGTTATGCGTCCTAGCGAAGCCCTCTGCGCGTCTTGGCGTCTAAGGATCTCCCTCGCGAAGCCCTTCGGACTCTTTGTCGACCTTGGGACCCTTGGCGAAGCCCTCCTGAAGTGTTAACGTCTTTGCTCTCAGGTTCTCCTGCCCAGGCAGTTCTTATGATCTTCCGTTATGAGTGGTGGCGAAGCCTTCAATCGTCCGCGATGCCGGGCGAAGGGGTGCGAGATAACAATCGGGAGCGGACGGAATAAATGAAGTGCTTCTTGGCTCGGGGCCCGAAAAACAGATGTCATTACATGGTCTCCTCCTTCCATATTTATAGGGGGAAGAGAAATCATTATTACAGCTATGCCATTAGCCAATTCCATTACGTCTCTCTGTCTAAGGCTTTATAGTTAGCTTCGCTCAGTTGTTGTTCCGTTGCCTTTCGCTTAGCCTCGTTGCCCTTCGCGTCTTGTTCTCACCCCTTCGCTTGTCGGGTACTTGTTGCTGGACCCCCAACAACCCTCTTAAGGTTTTGTTGATGCGTCTTGGATGAGTTGTGTGTCCTTCATTGTATTGCCCTGGACACGAATCGAATCAAACAAACGAGTCTCTTTTTTTCCCCCTCAACCCCCTTCGCATACAAATATGGACTATCACGTCTGATTTCACATATCTTAATCACGGACGATTGATACCTTTTTGACAATTCAATCATATGAACCTCGTGTCGGGATCTACCGCATTGTGTGCACAAGCATGACATGCCCATGTGGCCATGTGTATGTATATAGGCTACTTTTTCTTTTGTGAAGGAAGTAGGTACCTTTAATTTAATTAGCGAGTCCACGCACGTCGATGTTTGCTCTCGTATATATGTATCTGAAGCTAGCTAGTCACTGATCAACTCCGATGTTCAACATCTTAATCACTTACACTTAGTTCATCTTCCAGTTCTTGGTCTAAAACTCATATTATGCTTCCGTCCTCCTCTCTTGTGAAGACCTCGCGCTCGCATCAGCGCCGCCTTCTGCTACGTCCACGGCATCCTCAATGTTCCGACAGCATCTCCACTGAAGAATTGTGGCGGGAGGTGCCCAGAGGACCAGGTTTCTTCGGCGACGCCGGTCCCCAACCTGCGAAGGGACTGGCAGTCCGTCAGGATGATGGCCCCTCTGACGAGACACTCGTGGTCCATGCTGGGGAGAAGCTCGGCAATGGAGTTGCGAGCACGGACTCGAACCTAGCGCCTATCATGGTCGGCACGTCGCAGTGGTTTAAGAACTCCGACGACCTGATTGATTTCAAGGAAGGCCGGTGCGTGGGGGGCTTTGAGTACGGCCGGTATGGTAACCCAACGTTGAAGGTCCTGGAAGATAAAATCAGGTTTCTATCATATTATATTATATCAATTTGCCGCATACATATGCTATTATTAGTCACTTATGAAAGCAAACTTGAATCATGAATAGTGCTTAGCTAACGATTTTTCTTCGGTACGGCAGTGCGCTTGAGAAGGCAGAGTCGACCCTGGTGACTTCATCCGGCATGAACGCCATTGCTGCGACGCTCCTCGCTCTCGTGCCGCCGGGGGGCCACGTTGTGACTACGAACGACTGCTACAGCGAGGCGGGTGCCTTCATCAGTGACAGGCTCTCTGGGATGGGCATCAGGGTAAGCAATATTACCCTCCTGTCAATGATGTCATGCGTCTGACCATTGCTGATATCGTGCGATGCTATTCCTGGCATTCTCTCGTTGATCTGCAGTCCACGTTCATCGATCTGGACGACATGGAGTTGTCGCTAAAGGCGGTTCTTGACCAAAACGATGTAGGTGCCATGTTACTCTCCCAAATCCTATGCATTAACATGAACTAACATGTGTCCCGACATGAATGTTACATCCATGCGTAGTCCCATGCTTAGATACTACCTGCCAATAAGTACCAGTTGTACGTTACTGAATTATTAAGTTCCCAACACACGCTGCAGGTCACTCTCTTCTACACAGATTCTCCGACAAACCCACTGCTGAAATGCGTGGATATCAGGCTTGTCACCGAGATGTGCCACCGGAAAGGGGCCCTGGTGTGTGTCGACAGCACGCTCGCCTCACCCGTCAACCAGAAGCCGCTAACCCTTGGAGCTGACATCGTCCTGCACTCGGCCACAAAGTTCATTGCTGGGCACCATGATGTACGTTACGCCCATGCATTGTGTTTTGCTCCTCCATTTGTGCCATTCCAATGAGAGAGTGCTTATACTAGCGTGCTCAAATAATCTCCAGGTCATTGCTGGATGCGTCAGTGGCTCGGATGTGCTCATCTCCAGAATACGCTTATGGCATCATCACCTTGGTGGTGCCATTAGTCCAGTACGTAACCACGCATATCCATCTTAATATTGACCCGCTGATAGCTTCTGCGAAATTCCTCTGCTATCGTATGATAAGTCTAAGTGGGATTCATGCATGATCGCTTAGTTTCAGTGCCCATTATGTTTTAGGGAATGCCTCAAGAGCTGCAGCATCCCTCCAGATACATCACCTAAATTTTTGTCCTTACCACCAATATCAATGAAATGTAATCACGGTGCGTTGAGTAAAATGAAGTTATCATAACTTATCTGTAGCTGCGATTACCAATAGCCATGTCGTTTGATCAAAACACTGTAGAGGAATATAAAAATTGACAAGAATCGCCGTTGTTAGACTAAAATGACTTTGTTTAGATGGGTTGGAGAAAACCCTAAGATGCAAGTGTCTCCATTTAAATGATACATCTAATTAATGGGTCATAGCAATTTTGACTTGTTGGCCTTCCAGAATTCTGCGTACATGATCATTCGTGGCCTTAAGACCATGGCACTCCGCGTCGAGGCACAGAACTACACAGCACTGCGCATGGCATGTCTGCTGGAGTGCCACCCTAAGATAGAGCGGGTGCACTACCCCGGACTGAAGAGCTGCCCTTGGCACCACATAGCTGAGATCCAGATGGCTGGTTGCGGCGGTGTTCTCAGCTTCGAGGTGGCATCAGACCTTTACGGGACCATGAGGTTCATAGACGCGCTGAAGATTCCGTTCATTGCGACATCCTTTGGGGGATGCGAGAGCCTGGTGCAGCAGCCGGCAGTCATGTCTTTCTGGTAATCATGTGTTTTTTGGTGTACGTGATTAATTTAGTAATCATGACAGGAAATGTTGATTTGATATGCATATATTTGTGTTTTTTTTTGCAGGGGCCAAAGTGAAGACAGAATGGCTAAGATGGGGATCAAGAACAACTTGGTGAGATTTAGTGTTGGGATCGAAAAGTTTGAGGATATAAGGGACGATATACTTCAAGCCTTGGACAAGGTTTAGGACCTTTAAAGACAGGACCGTACCCTAGGTGCAAACATTGATATTTATGAACCTTTCCATGTTTATGTGCTTTTACAACAATAATATGTGTAATATGTTCCTTTAATAATTATTACATACAATATGGTACTATTTTGATGAGAAGATCCATGACCCATGTCAAGGGGGTAATGGACTTCTTAGGACCTGTTTGTTTCCCACCCAGATTATATAATCCAGCTTATATAATCTATAAGCTAGGGGAGAGTAGCTTATTAGATTATGATAATCTGGCCTGAGAATTGCTATAATCTGGCTATAATCTGAAACCTGTTTGTTTCAGCTTATAGATTATATGAGTTAGATTATATAATCTGGGTGGAAACAAACAGGGCCTTAATATTGTACGTGATGACATTATATGGTCAAAATGTCATGTACTTTTCATGTTTTACTTAAACTTCCCTATGATTCCTTTTGCTTCCAGGGTGGGAGTTGATATACACAGGCTCTATATAAGCCACCAATCGAGAAAAATGCTGAGATGTTCCGGACATCTAGTGTCTCATTGACCGATTTCAAGACAATACCACGAGATTGTTATCTTCCATATCACTTGATTTTGAATGATATATATGTGTATAGGATGCTTAGACATTTGAAAAGCCTTTGTCGTTAAATACGAAGTAGACACTAAAGTGCTGGCAAACTCGACTTTCAAGATAATATTTATTATTGTGTAAAATGTTATGAGACGTGAACAATCTCACAACTTTTGTTTCTACATTGACCAAGTACGTACAAATTCGCAGCCTTGTGCTTGTAATGAAACTTTCGATCACGCGGTAGTGCAACAACACATGTTTACAAAGTCTGATCACATGAATCTAAATTTAGTGAACTACTGATGGACCAAAAATGAGTTGGCCTAAGAAAGTCAAGAAATACAGTAACCTAATTAACCAATATAACTAAATGGTAATATGCCCAGCACACTTAATGATTGGCATTCAAATAAATTTCATGAAGGTTAAAATTTTCAAGATTCTTACCTGTTGATCCCCGTGTTGGATAGATCCAGACAAGCAGTGCATGGACAAAAATTGTTTAACGAATTGATTATGCATTTGCCCTATATATGGCTTACTTGCAGCCCCTTTATGAGTTGTTACCCTACCAATGCGTTCATTGAAATGAATTTTCTACTAGGGATGACTAAACAATGTGCCATGGTAGTCTAAGGTTGATAGTGAGAATAAACCCTCCCCCATAGTATTTTGGCCTATGTGGCCACCTTCTGGCGGAGACACATCACCCTACATCAAGAGCGTGGCCACCTCCCGTATTCGAGTACTCAATGTCGATTATTCATGCCCCTCCAACTGTTTCACCTGTCAAGAGTAGGTTGTTATATAGGTAGGCCTGCCCCCCCTGCCCATATAGGGTTTCCTTAACAAATTAAAAGTAGCAACATAGTAATAGTAATAAGCTATTATCCAGGTGTCCTATCCAGCCTATAATTTACATTCATGGTTATCGTATGAAAAAGGCAGTCAGTTAGAGAAATAAGCACATATAGCTTAATTAGTTATGTTCATTGACGTTCAATTTGCCTTTGCCTGCCCGGTTCAAAATTCTGCTAAGCATGAGTCTTTATAAAGGTTCGAGTACTCAATGTCCTTCCTTTATATTTGAACTGATGTCGTTCCGTCACTGTTAGTTAACTGTTTTGTAGTTCATTTATTTGGTCTGAACGACAACATATCCTGAACAGAGAGGGAGTACTGATTAAGACAACATGACTACTCATAATAACCAAGCAAATGCAACAAACTACATCGCGTGGATACCACAGATGGACGCCCCCACAGGATACTCGGAAAACACGTGCAACGATGGGCAACATACGGACACACTCTCGAGTACTATGTAGACACATATGCTTATGCTCCGATGTCTTGGGTAAAATGCCAAGACAGGATTTATTACAGACACACGGAGTGGATCATGCGAAGTGCTGTGTCGACACATACGCTTGTGCTCCCTACGTACGTCTCGGCTAAAAGGCCAAGACAGGATTATTAATCACGACTAGACTTCTCCAGAATAGGTTTCTGGGTTCATGAGGCGTTGATTCAAGTGGTGGACGCCGCCTCCTGCTCCACCCTCAACTTGAGGAAGTCGATGGCACGTTCACCCAGTGCGAATGCGTCCCAAAACCCATCGGAGAATGTCTTGGCCTTGTGATTCTTGTACATCACAGGCCGCTTCTCGTCGACCAGCTCCTCGGCTGGCTTCACCTCCTTCTGCTGATCCGGCAGGAAGAAGAGCACTAGTGACACCCTTTCCTTCTCGCTCGTCACCACGCGGTGCATCGAAGCCTTGAATACCGCGTTGCTCATCATCTGGTGATGTGAACATGCCACATATTAATGGTCAGTTTCAGTAAATATATATATAGTACTATGTTTCGAATGTGCGGATAGTTACCTCCATCTCGTCGCCGACGAGGACGAGCAGGTCGTTGCCGAGCATGGGCACGTCGACCCACACCCCGTCCTTGTGCACTTGGAGACCACCAACATCCTTGTCGAGGAGGAGGATGGTGAAGAGGGAGTTGTCGGTGTGGGGCTTCACCCCGTTCACGAGGTCGGGCCGGGGACACGGCGGGTAGTAGTTGAACCTTGCGAACGTGGTGACCCGCTCGCCGACCCGGTCCGCAAAGAACTCCTCCTTGAAGCCCAGCGCCCTCGCCGTGGCCCGGAGCAGGAGCTGCGCCACCTGCTCGCTCTTCACGGTGAAGTCGTGGAGGAGTGTCTTGAGAGGCGCCGGGTGGCTGGGCCAGAACTGCATCCTCCTCTCATCCTCCGGCTGCACCTGCAGGTAGAGCCTGTCGCTCCAGTCGAGGACCTGCTCGTCGGTGTCCACGCGGTCGATGCCGTACCCTTCTAACTGGAACTTGTCACCGTCCACCACGTTGGAGTACTTGAGCTTCTCCTCCTGTGGCAGGTAGAAGAACTCCCTTGTCGAGCCAAGGATGTCGCCCAGGAGTGCCTCCGGCATGCCGTGGCCGGTCACCTATAACGGTTTATTGAATGAAACGGTTTAAAATGAAGTACAGCATATAAGCGGTCTGTTATAAAAACACCCACCATGTAACATGACCACAATAAGGCACCGAGCATACCACAAAGAGCCCCCAGGACTCGAGTGCCGACCGGAGCTTGGCAGCCTCCTCGACGTCTTCCGGCTCGGCAAGGCGGCGCACGTCCACGGTCGGGAACACCAGCCGGCCGAAGGCCGTTACGGCATCCTTTGGACGGTCTTCCTCCTTCAGCACGTACCGGCTAGGCAGCTCTGGTAGGCCGCCAGCGGCAACCTCCTGCACCAGCTGCCTCTGAGACTCGTGCACCATTTTGTGGTTATGTGCGCTAGCTGGAGGAACAAGTTTTGTTGCCCTTCTCTTGTGTTGGGGCTGAGAGTTTCAGGGTGCGTTATTTATAGTCGTTGTGATCGCAGTGTTTAAAAAGGAGACAAAAAGAGCATCGTCAGTTTCAGGTGTGCCCATCACGTTGGTATCTTCCTACAATCGAGGGATACCAATGGTCGGCACAGGCATGATATTCTATAGGTTCAAAATACAGACCTCGTACAAAGCATGGCTGACGCTCTGAACGCTTGATTTTTTTTTTTTTCACTCCTGAAGCCTAAGAAAATTTTTGTTTAAATATATAGTGCATTGGATGTTGTATCAAATAAAGATCCAATCAAACATCGTGTCAATGCTGCTGTGGCTAATGGGACTTTGATAGTTGGTTCAGGTGCCGAATTCGTTTTGCATACATCAGCGGAGCCGGGCCATCAATGTCCATGGGGGCGGTAAGGATACGATTAGACTGCCACTTACATGCGAACTTACTTTGAGCAGCAGAATATGTGGTCCTTATAGCCGAATGCCGTCTTTAATAGGTGTCAACGATCACAGGTAGTCAATCATCATTAAAAGTTCTGTCTTACACGTAAATAACAATCAAATACATGTTCCGTTGGTTAACCTTTTCATCAAGGGATATAAAATATGTCGTAATCTAATTATGACAACATCCACATTTTTTCTCGTTAATAATATTTATCTAGCTAGGTAGCCTTAGAATATTAACTGTCATTTTGCACATTAATATCACCTATTTAATTTCTTTATACCAAACTCACATACTGACAACTTATTTCCACAACAAAAACAAATTATTTGTATGGTTATCCAGCATGAATAGTCATGTATTTCTGATAATTCAGCATCGTAGACAATAATCAGAATATGTAGCAAAGGAAGGCCCGGCCATTAACCTCACAAACATCTCCTTGGGGATCCTTGGAAGACATGTCCTAACAATGGCGAAGCCCCATATCAAAAACACAAGTGTTCTGATGTTTCCAAATGCACCACTACCAGAGTCATCAACGAGTTAAGGCATTGTGTAGCAACTACAGGAACCGTATCAATCAGCTTGTGTCACTTTTCAGAAAAGATTTGAAGCCATGCCAGTTCTCGAGAAAATAGCATGCCAAATTTTCTTATAAAATGTGCAAGCAACCATTGGATGATACTGTTGCACCATCTTCTTGATAACAGAGTGGCCATATGGTTACATGAGACGGAGACCCCTTCTTGCTAGCTGATCAGCTGCCCAACACCTATTTTTGATGGTGAACCAAAGAAAAAACTGCATCGAAGACGAGCCCAAGATTTCAGGACTGCTGCCATGGTTCAAGGATAGTCCCCAAGAAATAGCATGTCTGAAATTCTAGCTTACATGCATGAAAATCAAGTTCATGCCAGGGGATGATAATGTGCCAATCCTAATAAATCTAGCATATCCATATCT
Source organism: Eragrostis curvula (assembly GCA_007726485.1). Classification (NCBI taxonomy): domain Eukaryota; kingdom Viridiplantae; phylum Streptophyta; class Magnoliopsida; order Poales; family Poaceae; genus Eragrostis; species Eragrostis curvula. The sequence continues at coordinate 26,574,328 of CM017439.1, read as the reverse complement.
TGTCACAATCAGATAAAATCCTTGGCATCCTTGCTCAAGAACTGAATATGCTGCAATTAGATTTCCAAGAAAAATCAAAGAAAAAATAGCACTTGAGGTTGTGTAGATCCCATTTCTACATACAGAACTGAAGCTCAAAGATATGCTGATTACTTCATTATGAGGTGTCCAGCTAAATGTATGTTTATTAGCCAATCAAGATTAATCATCCAAACATCACATCGAATCAAAAAAGGCCAAATGCAGGATATAAATAAGCACACATCAGTGCTCCCACATTAAAATGTATTGTAGTATCGAAATAATCTTTCCTATAGCTCTTGACGTAATCCTGGTGCTCCACCAACTGGACCTGACAATTGTAAGATATGTAGCCTCATAACTGACTCAAAATTTTCAAATAAATAATTCAATATTTTGTGCATACTATTTGAACATTGAAATAGTACAGGAAAAATGGTGAAATGATGCATTCAAAAAGTTGAATATTTAAAACTTCAACAAAATACAAAATATATTCATGTGGGATCTTATTTGGTTGCATTAATTCTTAGAATCACGCATGGAAAGGATTTTAAAGCTCATGTTGCACGAACTACTACCGGGCGCGGTGATCAAACCATGCTCCACGGGCCATCTTCGAAGTTCAAACTTGTCCGTGCTGAATGGAAAATGAATACGCCTACAGGCAACCGGAGTGGCAAGCGTTGACCAAAGATCACATAGGAAGCGTGTATGCTCGCGGATCCAGCAGCAGGAATTTGGGGCCGCAAGTGCAACCATGTATGCATAAGGGGGCAATTGGGCAAATGCACTGCCCTACCTAACATTGGAACTGCTCGATGGCCATTGTTAAACACCACGATGCATATGAACTGTGTGAGGACTGAGGATGATCCAGTGAACTGCTGTATATCTGCTGAACTGTTCAGTTATACCAGTTGTTCAGAGCACAGGCTTTCAAACTGTTACTTGTTGCCGATTGCAGATTGGGAGAAGAGATGCACCATAACAGGCGAGACTTCTTTTTGAGTAACGTATGCAATACTCTGATGCACTAATACTTAGTATGCATCAATACTTCATACAACAAGAAACGTTAGTATTACTTTTTATTAAACAAAAGCTACTAATACAAATAGCATTTGATTCAAACAAAAACCTAAACACTAAAGATGTTTGGTCCACATCCTATGTACTAACCACCTCGACATAAGGCAATTCCACCGAACCTATGTATAGCTTTCCATCTTTCCTCTCCATCACCTCCGTTGGTCGCACACTCTTGGGACCTCGAATTACCTGGACTATCTTCCCATCCGCGTTGATCCTTACGGCAAGCATGTGGCTGTCCGGGCCAAATGACAACTCTTTCTTCTCGCGATGCAATGCCACCCAATACCCACCTTTCCCGTCAGACCTAACATTGTCGGGATAGCCGGGCAGGTCCGCAAGTGGCTCAGACTTTCCAGCATTAGGGCCCTTGATCCAATGCCTCATCAAATTGCACGGCCCAGTGAGCGCGACCACAAGGTGCGTTCGGTCCGAACTTAGGGCGAGGCCATTAGGGTATGTAATACCCGATTGCAGCACGGTGACGGTGTTTGTTTGCGGGTGGTACTTCATGAGACGTCCTGTCGAGTCCCCGGTTGCCGTCACCCTCTCGTGCTGCGACCGTCGATACTTGGTGCTGCTGTCAGTAAAGAAAACTTCTCCGGTCACCTGATCAACGTCGACTCCATTGGTGAAGCGAAGTGGCACGCCATCAGCCTTGGTTACCAGTACCTTCGCCTGACCACCGCCTGGCCCAACGCGCATCAGACCTTTGTATGCGTCAGCGATGTACAGGTTGCCGGACTTGTAGTGGAACCGTAGGCCGAGCGGCCGGCCGCACATGTTCTCGGTGACCTCGGCCGGCCGGCGCCTGGACGCGGTACAGGCTTTGAGGTTGTACCCCGGGCTGTACGCGTACGTCGACCAGCCCCGCGCGTCGCCGTTCCACTTGAGAACGCGTCCGTCGGAGACGCCGCTGTACGGGCCGGCTCCGTCGCCGTCGAACGCGACGCTCTCGGGCCCGCGCAGCAGCGATCCTTTCAGGTTCAGATGCTGGCTCCGGCTGCCGTCGATGGTGCCTGTCATCGTCTCGGCAACGGGGCGTGCCGCGGCGCACGGCTGGAGCAGCAGCAGGACGACGATCAGCGGCGCTAGTAGGGGAAGCTTCTTCACCCCGGTGCCGATCGCCATGGTTGCTTCTTCAACTTTTGGTTTTGCGTTGGTTGGCTACGTTCTTGCTCTGCTTCGATGGGCAGAAACGCAGGGTGGCTTCGCCTTTTATGGCGGCTTTGCCTTGTATCGGTCGATCGATTCGGTGATGTGGACGAGTATTACTCGGACTCGGTGGTCTCGTTTCCGAGTGACTACTCATGATTCGATTAGGCAGGCAGGCAGTGCATGTTCCGACTTCCGAATCGGCTACGGATTTACGGCATGTGGCCTGACGAATGGACTTTTCGCTTACCCACACCAACGCGTTTCACTGAAATGAATTTTTCTACTGGGCATGCATGACTAGGCAGGGCGCCATATCATATTCAGCAGTAACAGCATGATCATATTCAAGAGTCCATCGATGCCCCGCCCATTGCTGCACCTGTCAAGAGTGAGATTGTTATACAGGTAGGCATGCGCCGCCTGCGCATATAGAATGTTATTAACAAAAGTAACAGCATAATATTAATAAACTATTATTGAGGTGTCCTCTCTAGCCTATCACCTCTAGAGCATCGCAAATAATCATGTACAAAAGGAATCTGAAACAAAACATCGATGGTTATCGTATCAACAGGGAAATCAGTTAGAGAAATAAGCATAGCTCACTTGTATGTTCTTGACTTTCATCTTGCCTTTGGCTCCCTCAAGCTAGTTTTTCTGGTACGACGCCTGCCGCTCTGAAAGGTTGTTTTTATTTTTTCCACTCCCGAAGCCTAAGTATTTTTTTTTGTTTCAATGATACATGTTTTTGGATGTATTATCGAATAAATATAATATCCAATCAAACAACGTGTCAATATGCTGACTAAGAAGATTTTGATAGTTGCTGCTTTGGAGAATTGGGTCGATCACTTCGGCCAGGCATCGACGGCCGGTGCCGCACGCCGACTCCCCTCCTATACTACGGTGACTTGTGCTATTTCTCAGGTGATCATCGATCTCGTAGTGAGGCCCAAACTGGCGCTCGTGGTTGATTCCCATATACTATTGGGAATGTCGGTGATGGCAGGGATCAATGTGGAAGTGGACCAACAAGCTTGTGAATTTTCGGATCATATCTAAATGATAAAAATTATCGGTGACGACAACCTCCTTACAAACATCGCTTTGGAGAGTCCCCTCACATTCCAAGGATGTTTCTTGGCCATGTTCGTCGTTCATTAGTATTGACTTCCAACAGTTTTGTCGTCGCGGATGTTCAACGATAAAGCTTCAGCGAGGAGATTTAGAGTCCCTTTGGTTGTGTTTTTCAACCTGCTTTTGCTTCCAAAAAAGTCAAAAGCCAATCAAAAGGGTGGCAAACCTATAGGTGCTCTGGGCCAAAGCTGTTTTTTCCTATTACAAAACTCACAGCAGCTTCCCCCTTGCTTTCAGTTTCACTTGCTGTGGAGGTGGGCATGTTCTAAAAATTTACCCACCTTCCACTGGTTATGAGATACCGATCGGTTTTCCTTTTTGTGCCCATCCACAGCCGCTCCGCGAGCTCTGCCCGCGCGAGATTCGCCACCGCCCCGCAAGCTCTGCCGCCACCACTTTGCAAATGGATAATGACATCTGAGCTTCGCAAAGCCGTTTAGGTTCGGTGTTCTTGCCTGGTTTGTGCTGATTTGGAGCAGGATTGACATATTGTCAGTAGAAACTCTCTTCGTTCGTGTTCTTTCTTCAGTGCAATCCTGAATCTGTAAGTAATTATATGCCGATAAATTGTACCTGATGACATTCAAAAGTTGATCATACATTTTTCTCATGTGTTTTATGTTCCCTTCTTGCTCTTCTAGAAGATATACATAAAACAAGTCCGTCAGCCAAAAGTCCCTTATTGCTTGTTAATTGGTTCCGAACAAATGGATGCAAGTGCTTGTTAATTGGTTCGCTCATCTGTTGCTTGTTCATTGGTTCCGAACAAATGTATGCAAATGGTTCTTAATTGGTTCCAAACTCATCTGTTCATTAGTGATTGAGCATATAAAATTATTGCGAACTCATGTTGCTACCCAAATTGTATTTATGTGGACCATTTGGTGTCTATTACTATTCCTGAATGTGCGCTTGTAAACGTGCAATATCATAAGGTGGTTCATTCTTGTCCTTTCCAAAAGTAATATTCTTTTTGTTTACAATCAATTTCTATATAGATGGTTTCTCAAATCTTTAGGGCATTACATGTATTTTTACAGTTTCTTCACAATCACAGCAATTTTAACCAAAAGACTTTCAGTTTTTCTACAGCTCACAGACCAAAGCAGGTTTTTTCACAACAACTTTTTTTCACAACCACAGCCCAACCAAACACTTTCCTTTTGTTCATTTTTTTTCATTGGTCTGATAATTATGCATGCTTCTTTGTGTTTAATTAGCTATAACTTTCGTCGAGAGTCAATGCTAGGTTTAATGTTCTTTCTCATCATCTAAAGAGGCATTTGCAAAACCGGAACTGCATCTCGCGTTGGCCGCACCCTGGCCGAGCACCCGTGCCCGCTCCCCTCGTCGCCCATCCAAGAAGCCGTTGGTGACCAGCCCCTCCCCGTCCAAGACCCTGACGCGATGCCATGCCAAGGCCAAACATGCCATGCGTACCGTGACAGACTATTCCAGCGTGGAGAAGGGAGAGAGGCCAGACCGTACCGTCGCAGGGCACTTTGGTCTTTTTTCCCCATTTCTAAAGCCATTTTTCCTTTTTCTTTCATCAGAAAGGGGGTTTAATTAACGGTTCATAGAAATAGGGGCAGATTAGCTGCTCCAACTCAAAAAAGAAGTTCAATTTTGCAAAGTCCTAACAGAGGTGTATTTTCAGAATTGGCATCAGAAACAATGACAGTTTTGCAATTCACTCTTATCTAAAAAATAGCAAGATTTTGATAGTTGCTTCATATGTCGAATTCGTTTTGCCTACACCACCGTCATCCTTTGTTGGGCCATCAATGTCCGTGAAGGTAAAGACGGCAAGGATACAATTAGACTGCCACTTACTACAGAACTTACTTTGAGCAGCAGGATATGCCGTCCTTATAGCCGGATGTGGTTAGGTGTTAACGATCACAGGTGGTCGGTTGTCATTAAAACTCCATTGTAAATATAACTAACAATCAACAAAAAATCCATATGTACAACTACACAAAGCATTAAAAAAATACAATGCAACCTAAAGAAAAATAAATACTATACAAATACAATGACGGGAAAGACTATCTCACTATCAGAGCATCGGACTGAGTTAAACTGATCAATGCGCTTACACGGCCCTAGTCAAACCTGCAGCGAAGGAAGACAAGCATAGCATCGGTCTTTTTCCTATGGATCACTGGGAAGACATGTCCCGGCGATGGCGAAGCACCATTAAAAAAAAAACATGAGAGTTCTTATGTTTCCAAAGTGCACCAAGCTACCAGAATGATCAACGAGTTATAAGGCATCATGTGGCAGCTTCAGGAACCGTATCAATCAGCTTGTTTTCAGGGTCAACAAATGAGTTCTTATGTTTTCAGGGTCGGGTTCTTCGGGTTACCATTCAGGACTGGTGGCAAATTCTGATACGGTTCTTAATCAGAGTGCCACCATTCAGGAATCGTTCTTGAGAAATTAACATGCCAAATTTGCTGAGAAATTAACATACCATCTCCTCTTCTTAATCAGAGTGGACACCTGATTAGATGAGGCCATGAGGGAGACCCCTTTTGGCAAGCCGCTTCCGTCGAAGAGGAGCCCAACATTTCTGTGACCGCTAGCTACCGTGGCTCAAGGATAGTCCCCAAGAAATAGCATATATATGACACGCAAGTCTGAAATTATACTTACATGCATGAAAACCAAGATGACAGTAGAAAAAGTTTCAAAAAAAAAAGGAAAAGATGCGGGTTGTCTAAAGGAAGCCATGACTTTGATGACTAGTGCACATGCGCTAAGTAGCATTGTCTGATAATATCTGAAGATTTTAATTAATATTCACACTAGTGACTCAAAGCGATTAGTTTGTGGCCAGGTTACATTTGCTAAAAGGTAAAACACATTCAGACAAACGAGAGAGAGAGGAAGGGAGGGGGATTCTTTGTTACAGATATCAGCAACGCGAAGTCCACTTCCTGGGCGAAGCAAAAAATACGAAGTTGCACATGACGCAACAGTCGAGGACTCGTGGTGCCTATTTGGACACATTCAAGTCATCAAATTCTCCTTTTAAGCCCATTTGTACCGCTACTTCACGTGCTAATTGTCCTTCTATCTGAGACTCTGAGTTAGCCATGCAAATCTATTTTTTCAAAGTAGGACTGCCTCTCCCGCAGTCTTGTTAAATGGTGCGACATGAAGGTTGAGCAAGCTCACGATTAGGGTGCATGGGAAATGGTGCCGGTGTTTATAAATCAACATTTAGCTCCTCCTTAGGAGTTAGGAGTACTACCTGATTATAGATTCTGCCATAATCTAAATCTTAATTATGACAATCTTCTATAGGACGTTTGTTTCGACAATCCACTTATAATGTCTAAACTTACTGTTTCAGCTTTGTGTTGTACTTAGAATCCACAATGCTAAATCAAACGGACCCTAGGTGCTAATACTCAGATTTTAGCAAGTCTATTTTCTTTGTTTTATGAGGAGAGATCCAATATTTTGTGGTTCTAGTGATCTAGTCTAATTTGGCGTACCGATTGAAAACTACACGTACATCCTACTTTACGACTCCTATTTACTAATCATTTGATCAGGCAGGTCACGCTGACCAACCATGAGAAGGTGGCGCCCAACTGGTTATGTGTGGAAATTATGTAGTGCTCAGAAGATGGTTTCCCCTACCATAGCGGTAGAAACGGAGTTCAGAACATATAATAGACAAAAACTGTATTATAACGACATTTATAATACAAAGAAAATTATTTTGGAGGAGCGTGACTAAAAAACGGTGGGACAAACTCTCGTCGTCGGCTTGCCGAATAATTAATCCGGCACCAGACTGGACAGTAGCTCGGCTACCAAGCACCCATCCCACCCTGCTATCTCTAACTCCCCCTCCCCTCCTCTGGCCTCTGCAATGGCTGCTCTGTTTGCTGCTCCTGCTGCTGAGGTGAGTGAATACTGACAGCTTTTCTCCTCCGCATTCAGTGCTCCGTCAATGCAGGAGAGATCAACTGCAGCAGCCCGGCTGAGAGAACCAGTAAAGCATAGGCGCAAATCTCTCGTTTAATGATTTTTCTTAATCCACCACTATTTGCCACAGTACTCGCATTGTAAATTTGTAATACTGAGCCAAATGGGCAGGAGGGGGCGCGAAGCCCTGGCTCTTGCTTAGCTCCGAGCGCCGCCATTTCTTCCCTTTAACGCCGTTGATTTCTGAAGTGGGCTTCTTTCTTCATCCTTCGCTATGAGGCGGCATGGGTGGCAGCTGCCTTACCACCCTCTCCAGGTACATTTCACCCCTTCCCATCGTGTTTTCCTTGCTGGTGCAAGAGTAAATGTATTAGCTTCCCTTTTGTTGATGCGTGCAAGCGGTTCAGGTGGTGGCGATAGCGGTGTTCTTGGCCCTGGGTTTTGCCTTCTATGTCTTCTTCGTGCCCTTTGTGGGGGGAGATGAGGTTCAGTATCTGGTCATGGGTCTATATACTCCATTGGTGAGGACCTGCTTCTTTGCCACCCTTCTGCTCACTTGGTCCTCTTGCCTGACCCTCCTTTAAAGCTGCTAGATCTGAATACTTCGGTATTATCTTGTTTTTTTTTAGTAATTTGTATCTGTGCAAATCATGTTGGTCTGTTAGTATGTAGAATAGACTTCTGAGAAATGTATTATATGAGGTGGGAAAAAAAATCATTTTTCCTGTTCGCCTAGAGCACTCAAAATGCTTATGATGCAGCAATGTCAATTTGTCACTCCTCTGGCTGAATCTCATAAACTGTCGTTTTTGCACTAAATTGGATGATCAGCGGCGAAAACTCCTAAGATAAACAGATTAATCTGTACAATGTTATTGCCTCTGAACTTTAATAAAACCTTAAGATTATTGGTGTTGAATTTGTTTTCACAGACTGAAGGAGTCAGTCCACAATAATTGCTTCTGCTTTAACAGTTTGTTAAGTGACCAAGATGAACCCTTTTGCAGATCACTTCTGTTGTTATGTTATATGTATGGTGTGCGGCAACAGATCCTGGTGATCCAGGGATTTTCAAAACGAGAAGGCCCTCAAAATCGGATCATGAAGCATACCCAGAAGGAAAGTCATTAAGCGATGGTTGCAGTGCTGTAAATAACAGTGAAAAACTAAGCTATATTTTCGAAGGAAGGCATTCACCTTCTCACTCTGCATTTGCCAGAGTTCTGTGCTTGATATGCACCCCGGTTTCTTGCTTATGCGAAAGATACTTTCACTCAGATGATCAATGCTCAGAACAGCATTCGAGTGAAGAAGGCATGTTTTTCTGCACCCTATGTGAAGCAAAGGTGTGTTACCGGATCTCTGTTCCTGAACTATTGCAGGGCTGAGTTTTGTCAATTGAAACAGAACACTTAAACCACTCATCTGTATATTTCTCAGATAATTCTGTTTATGAACCTATGAAACCACCATTAAGTATGTTCAGTATTATATGACACTATGCTGAGTTATGCTACTATATGAACTTCAAATACTGTATTGACAGAAGAAAGTCAGGATAGCTGTATTGAATGTTTTTATCGTTTGAGATCACGAATGAATGTCTTCATATAATATGTTAACAAAAATCCTCGGCATATGTAGTTCCATTTTTTAGCTTTTATATTTTTTGTCAAGCATTTCCATGACCATAGCGGCAGCGCTATCCATAAATGCCGAGCCAATATAAAATAATGAGGAAATTTATCTGTGAGTGCATTCTCGAATGAAATACTTCAACATTTATGTAGTATGCTATATCTGATAGCCAGAAATATTTGTATGTTTGCAGTGTGTGGGTTCTGAATTTTGATTATAAACTGTGTGCCTACCTTGCAGGTGTTGCAGAACAGTAAGCATTGTAGAGTTTGTGACAAATGTGTTGATGGTTTTGATCACCATTGCAGGGTAACATTTATTTCCTTTATGCTAGTATTAAACATCAGTTAAAAATGCTATCCTTAGCCATCCTGTATTGATTTTCATGTAGTGGCTTAACAACTGCATAGGGAAAAGAAATTACAAAGGATTCTTCATTCTAATGGCTTCAGCTGTTCTCTTGGTAAGTATATACCATGGCATTTGACAACATTAGCTAAATAATCATCCCAGGTGTGTTCCTTGTGTCTTTGCATTTATTACTCAAGAAGCAGCATCTGCGGTTCAATAGGCTGTACTTAGCATTACTGTTCCATGTAATCTAGCTGATCATTGACACGCATCCATGGTTTGTACACGCTCAGCTTATCATGCAATGGTTGGTGGGAGTTCTTGTCCTGATTCTTTGCTTCATGAAGAGAGGGGAGTTCTCTGGGCAAATAGTCTCGAAGCTTGGAAGTAGTTTCTCAACAGCAGCTTTTATAGTTGTTGTGGTAAGTTTATTTGAAAGCTTTCACACAACTTTTTAACTATCTTCAATTCAAATGATGTGTACTATTATGAAGTACTTCACCATAAAGAAGCATACTATTTTTAGATGTTGAGGTGTCGACTGTACGGAGCATGCTGATGTGCTCTTTTCACATACTGTTGACGCTAACTAGGATATATATTTGTTTTAATGACACTTTTGTTTCGATAAATTATTCTGATTAAATACATGAGTACTGCTGTACTTCCGACCCATCTATACAACCGCTTTGTATAGCCAAATATCCAATAGCTTAAATCACTTCCATGGTGGTTCACTTAGTTTAAAAGTACAGGCTCAAAGAAGAGGACCGACAACTAGTAAATGACTGGCTACAAAGCCTACTGTAATTTACCACTGCTTTCTCTATTTCTCAACCCCTGATCCAACCATTAGCAATTGTATATAAGGTTTGGATCCTTTTCTCTTTCTGGCCTGCACCTCTGTATAGGTAGGTAATGGTGCTTCAGGCCTTTAGTTTCAGTTTTTCCTTGTACTGTCGTTACCTTACTTTATTTAATATAATTACCACAGTAGGGGCTTCCCCTACTGTAATCTCCTCAAAAAAAAAAAAACATGCGGTTCGTCTTATAAAAAAAGTATTTTTCATAAAAACATCAATACTTAATAAACCGAATTATATAAATAAACATACTACTTGCTAGTATCATTTATCCGGTTAAAGTGCGCATTACTGCATTGCTAACAAAAAAAATTATAAAACAAATATGGTCTTCCAAACTATATATTAGTTGCAAACAAATTGTATTGCATTCTAACGCAGTTACTTTTGCAGTTGACATGTACCTTACTCGCAATGATTGCAACAATACCACTGTCCCAACTTTTCTGCTTCCACATTCTTCTTATCAAGAAAGTAAGTCCCACGCTAATCATCCATTTAGCCTTGAAATGATATAAGCTTGAAGGTTTTGGTTTTAATGTTTCAACTGTTAATAACCATTCCCATTTTTTCTTAACATAATAAATACCTACTGCAGCGAAATGCAGTCTCTCTTTCCTTGCTTCCTCTGAAAGGGATATAATTATAAATTTTAAAATGCTCAAAGAACAAATAGGGAACCATTAACTTTTCCTGTAACTTAAGTCATGTCGACAAATATGTGTGTTGTTATTATCTCAGTCACAGGTCTGCATTTCCTGCCTAGTAATTGGGGACCAAAACTAATAAATCATGTGTTTCACTTGATGAAGACAACTTTTTACTGAAAACTATGGTATTGAATATTACTTTATCCCCATGGATGCAGGGAATCAGCACGTATGACTACATTATAGCTCTGAGAGAGCAAGAAGAGCAGCCAGAGGTTGCTGAACACCAGAGCCCACAGATGTCTATTATTAGCTCTGTCACAGGATTCAGCACAACTAGCTCTATTGGTCCACTTCACCGTGGGTCATGGTGCACTCCGCCAAGGCTGTTCCTCGAAGATCAGGTATACACTACTTCACAGGATTGTTTGAAAAGTGAAAGCCACATTGTTTGGGGAGTTTAAAGTACTGTGTAGAAGACAGGCACTTTCCCGCTTGATGGCCAGAAAGGTCATTTCTTAGCTATGTAGAGGATGAAAGTACTATTTAACTACAGTAGTTCTCGTTGGCCAAAAAGGTGATTTCTGAACAAAGTTAATTTCTGTGTACAAGCCTAAAAAACTCTACTTGTGTTTGGAACCATATTTTTAACCGTTGCACTGGAATTTTATTTGAATTTCACCTTTCTTGCCACTTTTCTGTTACCTCGATTGTTTTTGCCATACTTGATACCTTAACCATGCTAAAATTTAGTTTAAAAAACCTTAAAAGTCTGTTGCCATTCGAATTCTACTGCACCATCTTTCGATTTGAAAATGGTTATCTTGTGCCATTGATTATGGAACAGATACTAAATTTCTAAAAGGAAAAAAAAGGAAAATAGAAGAGAAACTCGACCAGCCAAGGAGGAATAAGGTGGCATTGTAAATAACAAGAAATAGGCATCCAGATTCATGTTGATTGTTGAATAGGGCTCGAATTTGGGTGCTCCAGCCGTCTGTGTACATCCACTTCCTCAACTAGACTCAGTTCCGAAAAGAAAGGGGCAAATAGAGTGCTGAATACAATAAATAAAAAAGAGGAGGAATATCACCATTATTGGCAAATACAACATTTTCCCTCACAACATGCAGAAATAATTTTTCCTTGACATTTTATGTCTTGAGGATATACTTACACTTGTCCTATTGTTTGCAGGATGTAGCTCATCCAGATATATCACATAATTCCACAAGGAAAACAAAGGAAGCTGAGGTAGCCAAAAGAAAACCTCCAGCACAAGTAAAGATCAGTCCCTGGACACTGGCTCGCCTTAATGCGGAGGAAGTATCGAAGGCAGCTGCAGAGGCCAAAAAGAAATCCAAAGTTCTTCAACCAATTACAAGAAGGGAAGTACCCAAGCCTGAAAAGACGACGCCTGCCAAAAGAGGGCTGTTTCTACACGAACAGTCCCCTGATACCCGTGCAAGGACATCTGCTAGCGGAACTGACAGCAATTTCAGTGACATGGTGGCCATGCAAACACCGGGAAGTATAGCCCCATTGCAGCAAGAAGCAAGGAGTGCCTTCCAACCAAGTGCTGCATCGTCCATCAGAAACCTTACCTTATCACCGGAGAGTAGCCTGGACTCACCCGACCTCCACCCATTCCGTGTTTCCGTTTCCGGGGCTGATGAACTTCGGAGCTTCATGTCACTTGTAACTTCCGAATCCGCCACTCAGAAGAGCATCGCACTTTCGAGGTCAACAAGTGGTGGGTATGAAGCATCAGGAGGCGAGGAGAGTGACCGCATCCCCTCAAGAATCGTGCACCGGTCATCCAATTGGGCTAATGTCATTCTTAACTCTGGCCGACGGGGAATGGCGTCTGATCTGAGGACGCCTACAACCGGACGATTTATACAGTAGCCTGACCTAGCTAAAGATATGTTGTATTTGTTGTTAGGATCAGCATTGCTGAAGGATTGTTACCAAGTTTTGGTTTAAGAGTCAGATGATCTGTCTCCACTCTTATTACTCTCTCTTGCATCTATGGTACATGTACTTGAAAATGTTGATTGTTTATTTGTTTATCATTGCCTAGAGTAGCTCATTTGATAATCGTAACTTCATCCAGCTTACTCCACATAACTAGATTTGCTGGGCCACATTTTCCCCACTGATTTGATGCGCACTTAAAGTCCTCCATATCATAATTCTTTAATTAATTTGTTTGAATGATGTATCTGTACAATGTAGTTGCCTTGGCCAGTGTTCGCCAAAAAAAAGTTGCCTTGGCCAGATATGACGATCCATTACGAAGACAATCATTAATATGCATACATGGGGGCGTTCAACCATTGCTGTAAAGTTACCTCCGTTCCTGTTTCTACCTGTTACGTTCAGCTAGCTATATTTGTGTACCTCACCTATAATATGCTTGAGGTAGGTTACGAATACGTTACTCGATAAGAAATCCCTGCTATACCACTAGAAGACCCCAAAACAAAGCATTTGAACGACAAATGACCTTCAACATTCTCATGACAAATTTTAGTAGGATAGTAACGTTGTGTTGTCCAACCAAATGTAGGCACCAAAGTTCATTCCCAAACAGAACACAAGATTCATACTCATGGGGATACAATCATGAGAAATTCGAAATAGACTTTTCCATCCCTAAGTTGAACAATTATGTATTCCCTTGAAACTCAACTGGATGGCGCAAAACTACAAATATGAACCAGGATGTCTGCAGTGACGCAAAGGCTGGAAACTAATTCTATTTTCTTCAAAAAAAAAAAAGAAGTATTCATACATGAGAGACAGGTTCTGAACTTTTGACTCACTATTTCCCAGAAACCGATGTGCCAGGACAGGTTTTTGTACTACTATACCAAGACCTCATCAAAATGGCAGGCAATGGTAATTTACTGAGAATAATCCCAGCCCAGCACAGTCAGCAACAATGGCAGCTAAAAGAGATACTGCTGAAATGGAGGCAGGCATGTCACACTCAGTTGTTATCAGAAGACGCCGGGTCTCAACGTCAGAATGAGAGAACAAGAGGTTACACTGGAACTCTTTTTCCCCGGTAACGGTCAAGGAACTGCAAACAAAAAAAATAATCTTTTTTAAATAAGCCTAAGATATAAGCGGAGTTTCTAGAGAAAGAATGTTGGGGTGCTGTGAACTTCATACTGATGTAACAAACGGTTGCTGAAATATCCAACCAATGATAGGAATCCTTTGCAAGAAAACAACAAGCGTTGGCCAGAATCCACTGCAACCAGAAAAACATCATTAAAACAATGCAGCGAAAAAATAGAAAAGCAAGAACTTGTCACATGCGGTTGAGATTGTTTGAAACGTAATCATTCTTTACTTTGTGTTTCAAAATTAGTTAGTATCTTAGTGTTCTCATGAAATTAAGATGAGAAAACAGACCTGAAGAGTACAATGAAACCATATGCCTCCAGAATCATGCCAAAAAAGGGCCATCCAATGAGAACAAGGAAGAATCCAGCACCAAATGAAATGGTGCCCTGTTAATGTGGTACGATATGACATGAGCATATAATATGTCATTATGAACGCAAGAGATCTAATTATTCTAGTTGAAACTTGACAAACCTTGTAGTTTTTGGGCTTAGCGAAGAATTGCAAGGTTGATTTCGGTCCAATAGTCAAACCCAAACCGGACAGAAAGAGAATCTGAAATGGTCCACAGGTATACACATCTCAATCGCATAGGTCCACAATGATACAGCAGATACATTAGAGAAAACTTACATTGCCCATTGCAATTAACCCCTTATCAAAGAAGAAAATTATTCCCAGAAATGAGAAGAACACACCAAAGCCTGTCAGTCCAATCCCAATTTCTGCAAAATAAGGTTCACAGTCAGAAGTTAAAGTCGGTAGAGCAACAGTGGAGAGTAGCAAATAAGCATATCTGCATATGACAACATCCAGACAATAAAATACAGTCAGATGTCTAAACTTAGTGGAGGCAAAAGTATATTCCTAAAATTACTCATTTGTTTTGACATGTAGCCAAAGATAGGGGTCCTCGATTCCTCAGTCCAACAAAATATAGCAATCACAGTCTTTTCAGACACACAAAGGCAAAGAAAAAAATGAGGCTAATAATCCTCAAGTCAGTTTCTTTCCAACGAAACCTGACTATATGAAGGTGAATATGACTACTGAGATATCAATGGAGGGTTGCACAAAAGACAAATCAGCAAGAATCCTTAGTGAGGCCCATCTTGTGAAAGAATAATATTTTACATTTATTTCGTTGAAAAATACATTTACTATAAATTAAAACAAGAAAAATCATGTGAGTTAAAAGATGTGTACAATTATATATAACATTGTAAAAATGGAATAGGAACAATCATGTGTGCCTTCATACACTTAGGGATGCAGGTGGGTATCCATGGGTCAGCATCCTAGTTCATTTTCATAGTTGATTTGTGAAGGGGGGAAGGATTTCTAGTTCATTTGAGATTGATACAAAATGGAAAACCTGCACCCCTACATGCAGCGATGTAATTCAGCAGGGGCAAAAAAACTATGTGACCAACAAGCAACATATGCTATTTAATTACACAAAAAATCATTATTTTGGTGCTTTACATTCCATTTCTCATTATAGGGTAGTAGAACAAAAATAGCACACCATCGAATTCTTTTATGATTTATTGACAAAACAAGACTAGAAAAAATATTTCCTCTAATAAGTTATAAACTATCAATCCCAATACTGGCCCATTCAATTCAGAACTTTTGACCGACAAAAAGATATTGTTACAGATGTTGAAAGAATAATAGAGTGTTTTATGCAGATATTGTTACCTAAAAGAGTTAAATCGGCCTGCTACTACCAAGCATCAGAATTGAATTTTGTGCAAAAAGAAGGAAAAGTCACAACTAAATGGTAGTGTAAACAATCTTACTGTTCTTTCGTAGAAAAAGGAAAAATTGAAATTTCAGATGCCAGAAAGAATGGTGTTCATACTTTTCATATCATTCATCTCAAAGGAAACCATATTGCTCCGTTGAAGAAGAGCACGAATGGCTGCAACAAAGATAACTATAAATGAGATTGGTTTTTTCCAGTACACGCAGGAGAACTACGTATCTTCACCTTGTAGTATTGAAGAGACAAGAGCCAGTTAACAAGTATTTCTCCACATGGGAGAGACTCGAGAGCACAAACACAAAATAACCCAACGCATACATGCAAACACAACTCACGAGCAGGCATAATGGCAAAAACAGAAATAAAATGTCAAATATGAGCTCCGCTATTTATCATGCAACAGATGCACATAGCTGGGTGTGAGTGATAGATGCATCACTGCAACGAAAAGTGGAGGCATCATAGATGCAAGATCAACAAGCATAGTATTAGCAGGTATGCATATAAACAAATGGATATATGAACATACAGGATATTAGATGATGAGCATATGTTTCATGGCCGTAAGTGAAATTTTAGCTAATAAAACTCAGTTGCACAAAGTTGCTTTTGAATTAGCTAACTCATGCTCTCCTTTCGCTGCCGCATACATCTTATAAAGTAAGCCAGGATAATGTAAATTCAAGAGACAATTAAGCAAGTAAGCGTTACTTATCATGGAATGGTATTGCACCTAATAAGTGTATCCGATACAATAAAGAACCGAGGCTCCCAAGCTAAGTAAAGAAGACTATTCATGAGATGACAGCTATATGCCCTTATAGTGGCATAATATTATTAAATTGGATACCATACTGCAGTATTGGACAACTTAGGGACCTAGCAGATCATTTGCACTAAGAGACAAATTGCTGCAGTAAAGATGTTTGATGAGGAAATACAGTAGAAACATTGAATCACCAAAATCAACATGGAGATACTGTTCAACGTATATGAGTTTGAAATTCAGCTCCAAAAATGCTTGGAACTGAAAAATCCCTTTCACGAAGCAGTACCAGCATCAGGATGAATTAAGCTGAAGGAAACAGGAGGCACTCCCATTACAGAATATGGTGGACCTAACATGAAACCTGGTAACCTAAATTGCACGAACATGAGAGATCCGGAGCCACAAGTTTTCCTAACCCGAAATGGAGCACTATGTTCCTAATCCCGACCACGAACAGGTGTGGTCATGAGCTCAAAACTTTCAGAACAAATTTATCCGCATCACGGTTAGATTGACGGCGCGTGAGAAGCGGAAAATAAATCCTACCATGTACTGGACTTGCGAGCACCGCGTAGGAAAAAAATTCGGGAAGCTAGGGTTACTTACCAATGAGCCAAATGAACTGAAATCTTAAAAAATCGGCCCGAGCAAACTAGGGTTACTTACCAGCAGAAGAAGAAATCGATCAAGTACAGATGGATCTCCACCCCTGCACCAGACCAGTATCAGTACAGCGCGAGCGGAAGGGGTAGGGCGACGCCTGTGGCCACGAGCCCACGAGGGAAGCCTTCGGAGCCCGGCGTGTATGGGGCCCTCACCGGCGCGAGGTCGCCGATGACGAAGAACAGAGGAACAACAAAACTGTGTAGCGCGGCAGAGGAGGAAGCAGGAAAGGAGACGAACAGTTTCTCGTGATCTGGGCGACTGGGCCTGTAGTGTCTTTACTTCCTGCGGTAGGTAATTAAAAGTTTAAAACACTGACAAGTTTTAATCAAACAATAAAACCTTTGACTATCAATAATTTTATTAAAAAACACATAAATTGTATACATAAATTTCCTTTAAAGTGTACTCATGGTGTCATATTTATTTGATTTCATAAATATATTATAACAGAAAATATTGATCAAAGTTATGTTACTGGACTTCGTGTCGTTTTCTAAGACTGAAAACAATACATTATTTACGGATCATTTGAAAAAGGCTTCTAATTCTGCCGGGTGTGTTTTCTTAATTGCCTAAAGAGAGGCTTATGACAACCGTGCATGCTTTGCATAGTCATGTATCACATCTTTATAAATGTCATTATTTCTGTGAAAAAAATAGTGCTCAAGATCTATATGTTTATGATAAAAAAAAACTTTATTTCTAATTAATCGCACCACGAGAAGTGAGAATGTGGCCATAAAGCTATGGCAAGTTTATTGGCTATGACTCATTTAGATTCGAAGCTTAGGTTCCACATTACGGCTCTGCATTACCTACCTGCCTCTCTGTATGCTGCGGATGGCTCCCATGTTGCCTTTGAGGCTTGTGTTAGTGTGGGATGTGCCCCAATCATTTTTCAACGGGTCTTTTCATAATACAATAGTTCCTTTTACGGGAAGTTGGATTACCAATGCAACATGTTATGACGTTATTGTCATATGAACCTACCACTGCATCTATGACTTTCAACCTGACTTTATTTGCATCTATGACTTTCAACCTGACTTTATTTGATTTCAGACTTCGTTGTTTACTATAGTCAGTCTTCTTCTTGAAAAACCATGGTGTTGCTCTTTCTGTAAGCCAATGGACAATAGTGTTTTTACCATAATTAATTTTGGACTTCAATTGTGAAAATAATCGATGGTTGTTTCACAAATAGATTTCAAAAGTGTGACTGATATACAATTTCCTCTTATTGAATGGTTTCATGCTCTTTTAACGTGTGAGGTGGTTTGTTCATCAATTTCAGTTTTTCAGGTCGACATGAATGTCTATACTATCAAGAACAAGACAATTATTTTCAGGTCGACATGAATGTGTATACTATCAAGAACAAGACAATTATTTTCAGGGCGACATGAACGTACGGCCAGATCGATTGTATGTATAGCAATGCTCTTTGCGAGCCCACACTTTGGTTGGTGGGATGAGGGCGGGCGTAAACCAAACGTGCCATTAGCACCGTTTGGAACAAATTTTTCAGAAACCATAACAAGGCTCATATTCTTTTGAAAAGCTTATAGTTGAAAAATAATAAAATCAAGGAAATTCTCCACGAATGGGACACGTTTGTTGCTGTATAAACATATTCAGGGAATGAGTGAAACAGTAGCTCCATTGAAACAGTAGATCCATTCTACGAAATTTCATCTGATATTTATTTTCGAATGGGCCATTCGTCCAAGCATTGTAATCCCCGGTTGAACCTGTAAACAATACCCCCGGAAACTCGGACGGTAATATGCCATTCACCGTAGTGCAGCCTTGTGAGTGAGTTTCCACTATGTGACCATAACATTGCTTCTTGTAGCTCCCCTTCCTCCCAACATATGTTGACGGTTACATCGCCACGAGCCCTCAGCCCTTTAACGCAGCCTCTGGGCCACTTATCACGTGGCAGAGCAGGGAGCAAGAAAAGATCACTCATTGTGCTCTGAAGCAACATCTCGGCAATGGCCGCTGTGAATCTGAGAAAGGAAGAATTTTCATATAAGATAGTCCAATATATCTTCATGGAGCAACAATGCTACATATCAATTAAAAATCGGATGGAATAAAAGATGGCAGAAACCGCCTTTGTACCCAAAATTTGCATCGATCTGGAACGGTGGGTGGGCTGTCCACAGGTTGCTGTACAGTCCTCCTTCAAATTTAACTTCTCCGCCAGGAGGAACTAAGGTGATCAATTTTTGGACCATTCGATATGCATTCTCACTGTTGAAAAGATGCGCCCAAAGGGACATCTTCCATGTGGTCGACCATCCAGGGCCATCTTCGCCTGAAATGCAAATGAGAAATGTCTCTTGATGAATGATGGACAAAATAACTCTATTTTATAGCTACAAATTCTAGCTGACGTATGGAAGAACTTATGGATGCTTTAAGGTTGGTGATTTTGATTACTTTTCATTTGTACCCAAATAAGAATCTGTCATGATGATAAGGTTTTCATGGTTGTATTTAGATCATATATAATATTTTTTTTAGAGAGAATTGGAGAAAAAGAAAATAAAGGGAAAAAACCACTACAAGAGCATGAAGCCCTCCTACTCAAGATTTATTTAATTGTTTTAAATGTAAATTTCCGTAGTATTTGTGCTATATATTATGATTGGCATATAGTTTCAAGAAATTTGATTGTGTTGCCTGTTTACTTGTTTTATACTTAATAAAAAAGGCCTGATATTTGGTTTGAGACTCTATTTAATAAATATAGTAGTAAACTATGCAGGATTGCTATGTACTCCATCTAAAATATAAGCATTTTTGGTTTAGTCAGAGTCAAATATTTTCAAATTTGACTAGTAATGTAAATAAAAATAAATTATTTCAAATATAAACAGTTGCATATTGTGATAGTCCATTTCATGATGAATCTCATAACATCATCTGCACATAATAAAACATTATAAGTTTTTTGTCATTAATGGTCAACGTCGAAGAGGTTTGACCTTGACCAAAACTATAAACAAATGCTGATATTCTGAAATGGAAGTAGTACTGACTATTATGTGACAAGGTATCACTAAAATGTAAAATATAGTTTGTTTTATGTTATGCCAACCTCTTTTGTAAAGGCTATTGGAAACAGCTTCACTAACATCAGTGTCTTTCTCCATAATTATAGAATGTCCAGGGTAAAGTCCAAAGAGATGCGACAAGTGCCTATGCTGGACTTCTGGGTCCTGGAAATCTTGTGCCTGTACATATTTCAGAATATCATTACAGAACATAGGCGAATCAGAACACGAAATGCCTCTTATACGATCTTAAAGCCACATACCCACTCCATGACAGTACGATCTCTTGCAATCTGTATGGGAGGAAGCCTTGGTAGTGCTTTCTTGATCTTCTCAACCAAATCAGTATCAGACTTGCCTAAGATCTAGCATCGAAAAAGGTCACTGATTTCGAACCAACTGCGCTAACTAAAATGGCATTTCTGTATTTATTTCTAGGATAACATTTATGCCACTCAAATGCATGTTATTACTATAAATAAACAGGTGCTACTTTTATATAAATAATTACCTCCGCAGACATGAGGACTGCCGAGAAGACCTCCCTTATAATTGAGATGTCCATTGTCGTTGAGTAGCTCACGCTTGCTGGCTGACCATCAGGAGCGATGAAAGCGTGCTCTGGAGATGTTGAGGGATTGGTTTCAAGATAACCTCCAGGTCCTTCAATCAACCAGTCAACCAGAAAGATGGCACAACCTTCCAGCAGTGGATATGCAGTGTTCTCCAAAAAGTCCTGACATGTCATAGCAAATTACAGGAAAGTAGAATATTTATTAGATATGAACCATTAAATTATCGGTAAATGCACACAAGACAGTATCCTTCAACCAAGATATGATCTTCGTAAAATCTGGTCAGCCAGCTGCACCGAAAGTGCAGCAGTGGCCTACAATATCAAATTGAGCAACAAAACCTTATCTTACGTTATCCAGTGAAAACTGGTAGTGCTCCCATAGATGTGTACAGAGCCAAGCACCTCCCATTGGCCACACGGCGTGCTTAGGATTCTTAATAAAGGCTGATGATTTAGCCCATACATCAGAGACATGATGTGTTACCCATCCACTCGCTTTGTAATTGACCTGTCAGAATCGTTACATAGATCTAACAGCAAATCACAACGAAATCAGGCTTCTATATATGATATAATTTGAATATGGCTGATTTGAGAGGTTATTCAGTAGATGTGTTTCTTCCAGTAATAATTAATAAATGTACGAATCCTGGTAACAACATTATTGGACCATGAAATTTTAAGGTTGCTGATTTCTGAACTGCAGGTTCTAATTACGATCATAAGATCTATGAGAGGCAATGGGATGATAGGCACGAACAAATGATTGATCAAGCCAGAAACTGAAAATGACAAACTCTTAATTCTTACGTAACTAATATCGTGTAATATCTTTTGCAGTTGTACTGAACCAACCAAATAAAGAACAGTAACTTACTTCTGCTGTTTTACTACCATTAGCAGCAAGAGACGCAAGGAAGTCGAACAATGGTTCCTGGCATTCGCTAAGGTTGCAAGAAAGTGCTGGCCAGTAATTCATCTGTAGGTTTATGTTCAGATGAGGAGCTGCACTGAGAATTAAAGAAGTGTGAATATATGGATCACAAAATAACTACCTGTTTAACAAAAAATGCAGAACAGAAAATACCAAGCGGTGCTAGTTGCATAATGGTCAATTATGTGACACTTTCCATGATAGTACATTTACATAAGTTACATTTTTACTGCGCATTGTTTATATGTTGTAATCAAGTTGAATGTATCAGCAGATAGAAGCAACAAGAAAAAACTACCAAGTATTGTTAGATTCTTAATAAATATAATAATTTGTGTAAAATCTTCAAAACCATTTGCTCGATCTTTAGTACTAATTCTACCCTACATATATTATCTACATTAACTACTTAGGCAGCCTCATTATGGATTTTTAAAGGACTGGAAAGCTACAGTAAAGGTACGATTTTATCTTACTCCCATGCAGGTGCGATATCTTGGCTCCAGATTCCTTGTAGATTAGAAACCTGAGTTCCTGGCCTGGAGCTGGAAATGAGGAGATAACGCCCATACTGGAATAACAGCTCAATCAGAGATGGATCTTCATCAGTATGGAACCTCTTCACCCTGTCTGCTGAAGTTACGATGCTTTCACCAGCTTCTTGTAATCTATCTTTACTGGTAATTGAAGTGTAAGCATCGTTCAATCCTCGTGAAAGTTGCAAGGTCACACGGTAAAAGAGACTCTGATAATCATCCAAATGGGCTGCTTTCAGTTGATCAAATGTTAAATTCCTAGTGCGGTTCAATGTGTTCAGAGCAATGGATGTGGGATCCAGTTTAGAGTCTGAAGGATTGACAAATGGACCATTGAATGATGAAGCAGCTGCAACAACCAAAACAACCCAGTCTGCATCTTGAAGTCGCAACAACTTCTGATCATTCAGAACTGCTGCTTTTGCGTTGCTTCCACCAATCTTCAAACCGAGGACGGCAGCAAACTTAATTCCTGTTGTTACATCATCGGAATTGCTTTTTGGGAGTCCAGGTCTCTGTCCTGGGCAGATACCCTCCATGACCATCTCATTTGCATTGGTCACCGTGACGCTATGGTTTAACTGGCTGCTCAAAGACAATATGCAGGACACCTGCCCTGGTTTGCTCGCAGAGATCTTGGTGACGATGGCTTGATGCGGGTTTGAGCAGAAATGCTCCCTCGTGTACTGCACCGGCCCGATGTTATAGGTGACAAGCACGGTTGCTGTATGTAAATCCAGCTCCCTTTTGTAGGAGTCGTACGCCTGATCAGAGGCTCCAAACTCCAGATTCACATCACCCAGAGGTTGGTACACCTTCAGTAAATCATTGTAAATTTGGAAAGAATAATTCAAAACCAAGAACTGAATGTCGGAGAGCAGTCAGTAAGAGATCGATTTTACTATGGGCAAGAGAGAAGAGATGCGAAATATAACAAAGCCGTTCTGGCGTACCTCTGATTGACCGCCGAAGAGTCGTTTGGCCTCTGCAGTGGCATCGGCGAACCGCCCTTGGTTGACAAGCTCCCTGACGGCCTCAAGAGCAGCTGGGGCATTCGGATCAGTGTAGTTGCCAGGTGCACCAGTCCACATGGTATCATCTGCACGTTATTGTTTCTTCAGTTCTTCCCCTCAGTCACATTTCTACAAAAACATCTTCAAAAACCACTATAGGACTTTGCAAATCAGCGTACAATTGTTTTATGTATTCATATTGCAATGCCTTTATTTTCCACATTCGCTTTCAGAAATGGCACCAAGGTCCATAATGAAACAAAGAAAAAAACACATGTGTTTTGTTTTTGCACCAAGGTCCATAATGAAACAAAGAAAAAAGTTAAAAACACATGTGTTGTGTTTTGTTTAAGGAAGGAAGTGGTGAGGTGGTTACGGTTGAGCTGGAGCTTCTCGGTGGCGACACCGCCCCACACCATGCCGCCGAGGCTGCCGTTCCCTATCGGCGCAGCATCAGTGAAGTACTCCGCCGGCGATGCAAAAACAACCTTCAAGGGCCGCTCCTCCTCCTCCACCTCGGCCGCTGCTCCCGACCATGTTCGTCGTGCCGCTGCAGCTGCGGCAACGGCCTCCGCCTCGGCCGGCCGTCGCACCCATACCCAGTCACCGCCGTCGCTGCTGCGACCATCCATAAGGAGAGCTTCAATTAACAGGCCGGAGGGGGAATATCGAATTGGAGAGGGCTCGCCGTGCAGTTGGCTGCTTCTATTGGTTTCTTGATCATTTGGCGCCAAGGGACAAGACAAACGTGCCGGCTCCGGTTGTTTCTTGTGCCCATTTTTGTCCCCCCCCCCCCCTCTTATGTTTCCTGCATTGTTTTGTTGTGTTTGTGTGCAAAGGTGTATTTAATTTTGTTGTTTCTTGTTTTTTTAACTGGGATGGGGAAACTTATTAAACATTTTTTAATGAGTAAAATACATGGCCGGTCTCTAAACTTGTCAAGAGGTGTCATTAGGTCCCTGAACTCTCAAAATACATATTCGGGTCCATAAACTTGCGAAGATGTGTCATTTGAGTCTAACATTCCGAAATTACCCCTCTTGTTGCTAATGTGGCTCCATATAACCATAGTTTGTCATTTTTTATCTATAAGTATTGCATCATGTAGTCTAATTTTGTCCTTTAGTGTGAATTGTAATGGAAATAATAATTTGGAAAAGAAAGAATATGAAAAATTATTTTTAAATAGTTTCCCATCAGCATCCATAATGGTACTTATGTTCCTTAGCGTGAATTGTAATAGCAATAATAATTTGAGGAGAGTAAGATTATAAAAAATCATTTTGAATTACTACCTCATCGGAAGTTGTAAGGGTATTTTTAGTTCTTTGGATCTAGATGGCACAATTTAGTAAGTTTAGAGACCCCGAATATGCATTTTGAGAGTTTAGGGACCTAGATGACGCGCAGGGATCCTCTGCCGAACGGCAGCCTGCTGTGCCTGTCACTGACATTGGCCCCGTGCTCTTGCCCGGCCTGCATGTCAGTGATTGGGCAGTACGGCAGCGGAACCGCTTCCCCTAGATGCACTCCATGACAAGTTTAAGGAGCGCTAGTGAACTTTTGTAACGACCCTGCTATACTCAGCGAACTTATCATAGAAGTTATGATCCGATTGACATCATAGGTACTCAACACTATGATCCGTTACACATCATAGGTACTCAACACTATTTTCTTGGGTACACCATGGATAGTTATGATCCGATTGACATACATTTCAGCCAACTTATCATAGGAGCACTTTTGTGTTGTAGGTATGAAATGTGCAGTCTTTGTAAGTCGATCAATAACTACCCAAATTCTGTCATAACCAGACTTGGTTCTTGGTAATCAGTCTATAAAGTCCATTCCAATTTCTTCCCATTTCCATGCAGGTACTTCTAATGGATGGAGTAATCCAGGAGGTAGTTGATGATCCACTTTTACTTTCTTACAGGTATCACATCTTGCTACATATTCTGCAATTTCTCTTTTCATGCCATTCCACTAGTAGTTTCCTTTCAAGTCCTTATACATCTTAGTGTTACCTGGGTGTATAGTATAAGGTGTACTATGAGCTTCTCGTAATATGATTTGCTTTAGTTCAGGATGATTTGGGACACAGATCCTTCCATGGTACCATAGTACTCCCTCATCATCCACTGTAAATTCAGATGCTTGTCCAGATTTTATTCTTCTTACTTCTTCAGAAATAAATGCATCATGTAGCTGCTTTTTCTTAATCCTTTCTTGTAGACAAGGTTGTATGGTCAGTGCATTTAATTGTCCAACCAATGGTTCAATAATCAACTCCAATCTAGACTGGCATAGCTCTAGCATGAGCTTCTTTGCATAATATAAAATTGGAGCTGAGTTACTAATAGTCTTCCTACTAAGAGCATCAGCCACTACATTAGCTTTACCTGGGTGGTAATTGATGTTCAGATCATAGTCCTTAATTAACTCAAGCCATCTTCTTTGTCTCATATTTAGTTCCTTCTGTGTGAATATATACTTACGGCTTTTATGATCTGTATATAATTCACACTTAGTTCCATACAAATAGTGCCTCCAAATTTTAAGTGCGAAGACCACTGCAGCTAACTCCAAATCATGAGTAGGATAGTTCACTTCGTGTGGCTTCAGTTGTCTCGAAGCATATGCAATTACTTTCTGTTTTGCATCAAAACACAACCTAAACCAATTCTTGATGCATCACAGTAGACCTCAAAGTCTTTTCCCATCTCTGGTAATGTTAAAACTGGTGCTGTAGTGAGTCTATGCTTTAACTTTTGGAAGCTTTCTTCACAAGCTTTATTCCATTCAAACTTGGTGTCCTTTCTTAAGAGTTTAGTTAAAGGAGCTGAAATACGAGAAAATCCTTCGATGAACCTTCTATAATATCCTGCCATTCCTAAGAAGCTTCTCACTTTAGTGACATTGGTTGGTGGTTGCCATGTCAGTATTGTTTTCACCTTAGATGGGTCCACGGAGATTCCTTCTCCTGATATAACATGCCCTAGGAATGACACTTTCTTCAACTAGAACTCACATTTCTTTAACTTGGCATACAACTTATTTTCTCTCAAAGTTTGTAACACTATTCTTAAGTGCTTAGCATTCTCTTCTTCACTCTGAGAGAATATAAGGATATTATCGATAAATACCACGACAAATTTGTCAAGGTACTTCATGAAAGTCTTGTTGATCAGATTCATAAAGACAGCTGGTGCATTTGTTAATCCAAATGGTACTACTGTATACTCATGATACCCATAACGGCACACAAAGGCTGTTGTTGGAATATCATCTTCTTTCATCTTTAGTTGATGATACCCAGATCTTAGATCGATCTTGGAGAATACACAAGCTCCTTTTAATTGATCAAAAAGATCATCTATTCTTGGCAAGGGGTACTTATTCTTAATAGTGACCTTATTCAAAGCTCTGTAGTCAGTGCATAATCTTATTCCCCCATCTTTCTTATCCACAAATAATATAGGTGCTTCCTATGGTGATACGCTAGGCCTTATAAATCCATTTTGTTCTAACCCATCCAATTGCTTCTTGAGCTCTACCAATTCTTCTGATGACATACGATAAGGTCTTTGTGATATTGGGGCTGTTCCAGGCACCAAGTCTATGTTAAACTCAATGTCTCTATCTGGCGGTATGCCAGGAAGATCATCTGGAAAAACATCCTCAAAATCACATACTACTGAAATTTTAGATATATCTAAACCTTGTCCATCCAGGGCAATAATCATGTCTTCACTATGATTAATTATTTCTCCATAGTATTCCATTCTAGTTCCATCAGACCTTCTCAAGGAAACTGATTTTTTCTCACAGTCAATTTTTGCTCCATGTCTCTCTAACCATTCCATGCCAAGGATCAGATCCAACCCATCTAGATCAATTACTAGTGGATTGAAATGGTACTCATGGTCTAGAATGATTATAGGTTGTCCTATGCATGCCCTATTTCACTGGTATTAATCCTCCTGGGGATTGAATACTTAAAGGACGTTCTAATAGTGTGCAGTTACTGAGTTTATGCTTTTGAACAAATGCCTTAGATATGAAGGAATGCGTAGCACCAGAATCAAATAAAGTTTGACCAGCTGTAGGAGGGATGGTTAATTTACCGATGACTATGTCTGCAGCAGCACCTGCCTGATCAGCAGACACATAGTTCAAGCGTCCTTGTGCTCCTTGTGCCATCCCACGACCACCACCACGTCCAGCTGGTTTCACTCCCTTGTAGGCTTGCCCACTTCCCATGGAGACTTGTTGCTTTGACGCAGAAGGCATTATGGCACGAGATTGTGGGTAAGATTGTTGACCTTGGTTTCCCATTTTGGGACATTGGCTGATAAGATGTCCTGATTGCCCACAATTATAGCAAGTGCCCTTCACCTTACGACATTCCTTAGTAAAATGTGGTCCTCCACAATCTTGACATCGGGGACGAAAGAATTGTTGAGTAGACATCTGTGGTTTGAAGGAATTGCCTTGCTTCCCTGCTTGAAAAGGTGCAACTACTTTTCCCCGTGGCTGTATAAAAGCTCTTGGGTCCATTTTAGCTTTCTTTCTTTTCTCCTCACTTACAGCCACTTGATCATTCTCATATACTATGGCTCTATCCACCAGATCTTGAAAATCACTGACCTTCAAACTTCATAATTGAGCTCTATACGAAGGATCTAGGCCCTCAAGAAATTTCTCCAACTTCTTAGTTTCAGTATCAACATCCTCAGGAGCATACCTTGAGAGCTAAGTGAACATGTGCACATAATCATTAACTGATTTGCCTCCCTGTTTCAGATCATGAAATTCACGCTTCTTCACTGATATAGTTCCAGCTGGTACATAAGTTTCACGAAATCTTCTCTTAAAATCCTCCCATGTTATTACTTCTCCAACTGGATACATCCTTTTGCAATTCATCCACCACTGTGTTGCCTGTCCAGAAAGTTGATGTGCAGCATAGCGAACCTTTTCATCATCAGAGCATCCGACTGTTTCAAGATTTCTCTCTATATCAACCATCCAGTCATCTGCATCAAGGGGGTTACCAGTAAGGATGAAAATTGGAGGCTTGGTCTGCTGGAACCCAGCCAAACTAACACCTTGCACATGTGGAGCTCGGTCACGTCCTCCCTGCATTGCTGCTACCAGCCCTTCCAGAAGCCTGGTTTGGAATTCTCTGTCTTCCTTTCTAGAAGTTTCCATTACTCGAATAAAGTCCTCAAAACCTCGAGTTCCTTGGGGTAGAGACGAGCCACTAGGTGCTGCAAGAGATGGATTTCTCTCTTGACCAGATGCATTTCCATTTGTATAATCTCTTGCTCCATCTCCATTACCATCTGTTTCCGTTATTGCTTACTGCAGTAGGTTCCCTCTGTTAGCTCTAATTCCTACATAGCTTTCCTTATTATGATGCAATGCAGCCAGACAAAACAATCATCACAAAACAAGAGAAACACACGTCACAAACACACCAGCAATAATATGCAAATCAGCTTTACTTGTCTTTCTTTTCTTATCGTTTATAATGCATACATGAATGCACAGACTTGCATGCAGCCTATCAAATGTATAGCACACCAAGGTCTGCTATCGTTCTATGCTTAAATACTAGTCAAACAACACTTACAGGTTTAGGTTGAGGGATAAAAATGCTAGGAAACAGTAAAAATTATATCTAAGAGGTCCAAAGAGTCCACCTTATGTTAGAATCTGCCCCTACCACTGCTCTGATACCACATGTAACGACCCTGCTATACTCAGCGAGGAGTATAACCAGTCATTAGAGTCATCACTTGACAAAGACTAGCTTTACCGAGCAAATCCTCATATCAGAGATACACAACAGAAGGTGTCAAGTGGTACTTTACACAGGAGCAGTTCACAAGCCTTACAAGCATTCAACGATCACATATTACAAGCCTTGTTCTTATAAGTAGCTATCAACATTTTATTCCAAACCTATTTACAAGCAAACTAGTGCTATGACCAACACTAGGTATACGCACTATGATGATCACCACAGGACCTACTACTCCTCGTCGACATCACCAGATGGAGGGTCACTTTCAACATTCACATGCTCTAGTTCATTAAAATCAAGCTGGGAAGGATCACAAAGTACATAGACTCTCTCGGGATAAGTAGAACCTCCTGCTTCTTAAACATGGTAAATACAACGTATGAGTACAAAGAGTACTCAGCAAGACGAGATTACAAGATTGAATGCATGAATTCCCAACCATATTCCCTCATAAATTAAGATATGCCCACTTAGCCTATCTATCATAATTCGGAGCAATGATCCAAACTTGTGATTATAAAGTCCAGTTATTAAATTTAAGTCTACTTCCATTCATCACCATATGGTGAAAGCCACCTGTAGGCTTTCCTTTCCTACCGCGGCATAACTTCCGTCCTAGAAGCAAGGAGTGAATATCCACGTTTTTAACTCTGCAGAGGTGTATCACTTTACCCACAGTCTTCCTTTAACCAAGTGTGTCGCGTGTAGCTAGTACACTCCACACATTTCCTATGATGTGTGGCTTGGTTAGGAAAAAAAAGGCTTTCACATGCCCTTTGCCTTATCTCTACATTTGTAGTCGGACGCATCTGACTACCCACCGCTCATTATACTTCGCTCCCATTGTAGAGACAAGACATCCAGACACAATACTGAGCTTAGCTTGTCCCATCCCAGGTCTGTGATTGATACGGTATATATGGCGTTGGGTCCAACAAGTGGAAGTTGTTATTAACCTTATACGATATCTCTATGCAGAGAAGCCTAACAACCATCTCAATGTCCCACCAGGGCCTTCTCCGCCCACCATCGCTGACTCACAATAGTTGCTCCATCAACCATTGTTCAACTTCTATCCAAATGCGCATTCAATTTAGACACTAAGTTTCCATGCAAGTGATAAGTAGAAGTAATTTCAAATCAAAGTTTCAAACTGACATTGTAACTTAGCATGCGTCAAGAACTCGACTTGCCTGAGAGGTCGACGGACTCAAATGTAGTATTCGGATCCTCCGACATGTGCCCCGTCCCCTCGAGTAGCTCTGGTCCTGAATATCCCGTATTCCCAAATCAATTCAAGCATCACAGAACAATCAAACATGAAATGCTCTAAATGCTTAAATATGCTTATCTGATGTGCAAATGTGTCGAACAATGTTAATGCAGTCCTATTGACATTGCAGATCAATTTATACACTTGTAATGATGACTTGATTTCTCATTTTATCTCAGTTTATGTGAGGTTTTATTTTATTTTCTTCAGGTATAGGTCATGGTCTACTGCACCGAGTCCAACTCTCTTCTCTCTCTTTTCTTTCAGCTTCTACGCTCAGTCACCAAGAAGAGCTACAGAGCAGTCTGTTCTGCTCCTAGAACTCCAAGGTCGAGCTACAAGCACCATTTGAATT
This sequence comes from Eragrostis curvula, assembly GCA_007726485.1. NCBI lineage: Eukaryota > Viridiplantae > Streptophyta > Magnoliopsida > Poales > Poaceae > Eragrostis > Eragrostis curvula. The sequence goes on along the minus strand of CM017439.1, from coordinate 26,543,561 downwards.
CCTGCTAGAGGTCAAGCTATTTCTCTCCCTGAAGGTCAGGTACCCGATTCCCCTCCTTTCCTTCTCCAATTTCTCTCTTATTCACTGGAAAACCGGCCCTGTTCTAGGTTTTGGGATCTCTAATTTGGAGCTCATGGTTCCTGTCGATTCCTCAACCTCGCCAACAATCTGGAACACCACCAGCAGGGTAGCGCCCTAGGGATTGTCCTCACTGGACGGCAGCCAAAGGCAGCCGGCCGTCACCACCTACAGGTAAGTACTTCTATTTTTCCCAACTCTGTTTCCTTTCCTCTGAAGTGCAGACATACTTGTATTTTTAATCACTTAGATAAATTCGATTGGTCAGGGGTATATGGTGGTCTAGTGAGCTGTGCAAAGTGAATCCAAGTCACAGGTTGTTTGCCTTGAAATTTTAACTGAACATTTCATATGGCTGCGCAAAACTCTGAATATTAGTGGTGTGTGTCAGTGTTCAGATTTCGTTTTCCTAATGGAAAGTCCACTTGCAGATGCATATGTATGGATAAATCGGTGACTACTGACTACAATTTTATGGGTGATGTCCTATGCTTCTTATGGCTCTGTTTATTTCTACTGAACCTAAGCATGCTTCTACGAATCTGTAAGCCTAGCAGAGTTTCAGTGGTGTTGTGATGCCAGCTTCTCATGTGCATGGACTGATGCTTCAGGTAACTAGAAAGAATATTGTTTGCTGCTGTATGCATGAACTGAAATTACAAGGATCTGTACCTGGTACTAGCTGCAACTGTTCTTGTGCTTAATTTCTATGGAGGTGTGCAGGTATGGAGTGTTCTTTTTCTTGGGTTGTGAGTGTGGGTGTGGGTGTGAGTGTTCTCTGAAGTTGGGCTTGTGAAGCTACGAGAGAGAGGAGAACAAGCCAGTCTTATCCTCTCCTTTTATAGCTGGGTTAGTAAACTCCTAATGACAGTAATTGGGACTCCATGTTGGGAACCACACCGAAGCCCCTCTGACCCACGCGAAGGTCAACAGCCACTAGCGGAGGAAGAATGAAAGAAGCGGACGGCACAGGAGTCTGAAGTTACTAAACTAAGAGCCATGCTAAAGTAGCCAATGGCATACATGTAAATATAATCATCTCGCCCCCTATAAATATGGAGGGAGATGATCCTGTAATGACATCTGGTTTTCGGGCCTCGAACAAAAGACGGAATCATTTGCACCGCACTCAGACCTCTCTAGTCATTCAACCCCTTCGCCCAGCATCGTGGGTGAAGGAGAGCTTCGCGCAACAAACTGCAGGGAACCTGAGTGAGAACACCTTCGTCCGGCACCGCGGACCAGGAAGGAGGGCTTCACTCCAACCAGTAAACGGCGACGACGAACAAGGAGGGCTTCGCGAGGTGATCCGAAGGCATCGTCAACCTTCGAGGGCTTCGCCAGAACCAGAACGCTTCTATATACCGTTGGAGGGCTTCGATACGTCACACGGAGACCTTCGATCCCCCAACATTTGGCGCCGTCCCGCGGGGTGAACCCACGACCACGATCAACATGGCGAAAGCAAAGTCGAGAACAAACGTCAGCGACACACAACGCGCAGAGATCGAAGCTGAAAATGAAAGGCTCGCGAAGGAAGCAGAAGCCAGAACAGCAAGAGAACAAGAAGAGCGGGACAAAGCCGCACGAGCAGAAGAGATAGCAAGAGCCGAAGAGGTGGCAAGAAAAGAAGAAGCCTTAAGAGCTATGCAAGTAAACAACGCTGAAACATCTAAAACAGGAAGTTTCCAGCAAGAGGACGACGAAACACGTAACATAACTGAAAAGCTTCGCATCATAGAACAAGAGAGAATCGAAAGAGAAAAGAAGTTGGCCATCATCGAAAAGACAGCGAAGCTAAAAAAAGACATGCTCGAAAAGATAACGCAAGCCCAACAAGAGATCAACGTAATGGACAGCAAGCTAAATAAATACAATGAGGAAATGGAGAACCTGAAGAAACAAGAACAAGACATGCACCACAAGACGCGCAAACAAACCGAGCACAAGATGGTGTACGAAGTAAGCAGCTCTGGCAAGGACAACCAGCCATGCATCATCTACAACGAGAACTCGCCTTTGAGCGAAGAGCTACAGAGTGAACCTTGGCTGGTCAATTTCAAAATGCCAAAGATAAAGGCATACCAAGAAAAAACATGTCCGAGAGAGTTCCTCATGTCTTTCGAAGCCGCAGTAGAATCGGACGGAGGATCAAACTCAACGTATGCGAAAGCTTTGGTGATGGCAGTCGAAGGAGTAGCAAAGACATGGTTTTCCACTCTTGAACCAGGATCAATTAATTCTTGGTCCGAATTAAGAAGAGAGTTCATAAACAATTTCCAAGGCTTCCAAGCATCAGAAATTCATCAGGGAAGACTATTTTCTTGCAAGCAGAAACCAGACGAAGGCTTAAGGGAATACATGCAGAGATTCATGGAAATAAAGTCAAGAGCAAAGGACGTAGGAGCTTCGATAGTTATCGATGCACTGATGTAAGGCTTGAGGGCTGGCCCTTTCCACTCTGCACTAACAAGGAAGAGACCCAAGACTATCTTCACACTATTGGACACCTTCGAGAAGTACGCGAGATCGGATGATGAGTTCCGAAGGAAAAAAAAAGACGAAAAGAAACAATCCCAGCTAATCAAAGATGAAAAGAAGTATAAAGAAGAAAAAGAAGCGAGTCGAAGCAGGAGGCACGACGATAACAGAGACAGCTCGAGAGATCATAACAGTCGAAAGGTACACAACCTCGAAAACAGAGAAGAAAGGGGCGATGAAAAGAGAACCAAAGACGACGAAAGAGGGAAAGAGCGAAGCAACCATGATAGAGATGGCAAAGACAAAAACAGAGAAAAACAATCAGAGAAGCAGTTCTCGCACTCCATACTGTGAGTTGCATGGCGAAGGAAAAGGCCATACAACAAAGCAGTGCCGAAATCTGCAACAATTCAAACAGGAATGGACTGCAGAAAGAGAGGCGAAGAAGGCCATCAGACATACAAGTAACTATCGTGAAAATTGGTCTCAAGGGAACCCAATGTCAATATACCCTTCGCACTCTGTCAATCATGTTGTCAACTACCCAAGAGAAGCTTCGCATCAGGCACAGCAATATGCCTACTCCCAACCTCAAAGCCTGGCAGCATTGCCACCGCCTCTAGAAATGAATCAGCAAAACAATGGAAGAAACACAGAAACAAGCTACACGTCTCAAAGACAAACCATTAACGCTATTTCCGGAGGGTCGACCCAGCAACTAGATTCAAGAAGGACAAGAAAAGAATACATACGAAGGGTACATAACGTGTCGTCAAGGGCTCCGTTTGTGAAAACCAAGTGGTCCCACGTCCACATCACCTTCGAAAAAGAAGACGCAAGGGACCTTGATCAACCTCACTCAGACCCACTGGTCATCAAGGCAAATATAAAAGGGTTCGATGTACTCAGAATACTTGTCGATGGAGGAAGTTCAGCTGATATCCTCTTCGCCTCTACATATAGAAAGATGAAGCTGGAAAACGAAACACTACAACCAGCAGGAATACCATTAATCGGCTTCACTGGAAAGGTTATCCAAGCGCTGGGAAAAATTAACCTACCAGTAACCTTCGGCGAAGGAGACAACGCAAGAACTGAAGATGTGACCTTCGATGTGGTTGACATTGTTTATCCTTACAATGCAATCTTCGGAAGGGGGTCCATTAACAAGTTCGAAGCGGCCATACATCAGGGCTATCTATGCATGAAGATTCCTGGTCCCATCTCTGTGATCAGCGTCCTCGGAGACCAACTCCAAGCGAGAAGTATTGAAGATAGCGAAACCACTGGAAGGAAGAATGTCCATTTCATCCGAAGAAAGCAAAAGGCCCCATTGCCCAAGACCTTCGGACTAAAAAAATTTTCCATGATATATTAGAGATACATGAGCCGTGTCTACCAAGAACATTTCCTCGGTAGCGCGCGCGATGACCATATGTAAAAGCACAATTCGCAGGGGGTGCACTCTTTTTCCTCACGAGGGTAACCCTGCGAAGGGTGTGAGGTTTTTTAACGAGGCACCCTCCAAGACTGTAACACAGTTTTATATTTACTTTTTTACCCTCAAAAAATTCCAGAGCAATTTCCTGGGGGGCGCAGAAGAGCCAAGGCTCATGAAATGAAGCTTCGAGCTCAAAAACGATATCAGGCAAAAGCCTAGAGAATCCGAAGGTTACACCAATTAAGTATTTGGTGTAATCTTAGTTTGGATCGATGTATCACGAGGGATGATACAAAGATTCCAGACAAGAGCCGAAGGGAAAGATAAGCAAAGAAAGCCTAATCTACCCAAGTATCGGCAAACAGAAACCTTCGCAAAAGGAAAAAAGCGCGATCCTTCGCATGAAAATGTTCAAATATCAAAGAACGAAAACACGAAAACTTGCGTTCCTTAAAGGAAACACAAGGTCATCGTGCAAGAAACTTTAAAAGCTTCGAATGATATTGAAGAAATCTTCTCTCTGGCAAAGACCTTCGAAAGATTGCTCCAAAAGAAAAGCTTTATTAAGCAAAAATCATTGTTTAAAGGGAACCATCGTCAGGTTCCTGCTTTACAATAAGCCCTAGTTCTAACAGCATCTCATAAATAATGCTATACTCATCAAAATCAAACCCACTCGAAGGCGAGTAAGGCCTCTGAAAAACAGGGTCGACCACTCCAGACGAAGACATCCGCGCAACATGCGAAGCTGCATCGAATCCATAAGATGAACTTTCGCGGCCAGCCGAGCGACCGCGACGACCGCGACCTCTGCCCCTTTTCCTAGAAATCCCTCGACTAGGAGAAGAAGCATCACGAGACTTACGACCCCTAGAAACCTCAGAAACAGGAAGACCAAGTCTGATGACACCAACAAGGCTATCAGGAGGTAAAACATAACCTTCGACCCCTTCGACAGGGGACAGAGGATCAGAGTCAGTAGACAAAACAAATTCCGAAGAAGACGAGCTCAAAATCTCGATAGCATCTTCAACACGAGCCTTCCGAGGAGAAGAAGGCCCAGTAGAAGCAAATTCGCTCAACGAAACCTTTGACGAAGGCTCCGGAGTAGCAAACTCGCTCAAAGAAATATCAGACGAAGCCTAAAGTCCAAAAATCAAGCAAAAATTAATCAAAACAACATAAAGTTTACAACGATTACAACAATTCTCAACAAGATACAAGTTCGAAGGGATGATGTAACCCCTCTCTCGAAGCAAAAATAAATTGTTTATACCTCACTCTGAGGTAGACGACCGACAGACTGCACCCGGTTCCAGAAGGATTCGTCAAAATGACTGGCGACCTTCATGAGAGCTTCAACCACAGGACGGGGAGTAGAATCAACGGCAGAAAAATTTAAAGTTGTCAGAAGCAACATTCGCCAAAGCATTACTCCCTTCGACATCAAGAGAATGGAGGAGATCCCGAACAACCAGATGAACGGCATTGGTGGAGAAGGCCCTACAAGCTTTCACCACGTAAGGAATATTGACAGAGAGCCAAAACTGACGCTGCTCAGTCGAAGCGTTCCCAAGGATCTGATCAGGAGTCGTTCCAACTGAGATAAGAGCGTCCTGAATGTGGCTGGAAAGAGAAGACAGGCGAAGCTCCTCAGCTTCAACAAAATAGGCCGCCTCCTGATCCGCGCTTTCAACTTTTCCGCGAAGGACCCTGTTGGCCTCCAAAGCCTCCGCAAGGGACGAATCGAGATCCTCCAGCTGTTTCTCTAGAGAAGCCACCTTCACCTTAAAATCCTCAGTGGATTTGACGAGGGTCTCCTTCTCAACAGAGAGATCAATCACACGTTTTTCGTTAAGAGCAAGTGCATCCTCTTTCTCCTTAATCTTTGCTTCTAGAGCCGAAAGATCCTTGCGAAGACGGTCTCGATCAGCCCTCGCCAGAGTCAGCTCATTAAACTGGCGAAGGGAGGCTTGGGTAATAGCAAGCGACTGACGAAAACAAGAGCGAAGTTAGAAAGACAAGCAGCTGAGTAAATACAAAAATAACAAACCACTTACCTTCATTTGCGAAGATAGTAAAGACTTGTATAGAGCATCACCACCCTGAAGTACGAGTTCATTCTCCACTTGGGGAAAACGAACCCTCTCTGCAGCAGCAACAAAGGACGCAGCGGCCCTGGCACTCATAACGAAGGTGTTCGAAGACACCTCGTCACACAGAGCTAAAGAACCCCTAGCAGCTTCGACTGAATTAAAAGTCATGTCAAAAGGGAGAAACTCTCCAAACATTGCTTCAAAGACTGAGTGTAGGAAAAGGTCACCACCTGCTGAAGGGCTAAGGGGCTCACGAAGCCCAACACCCGGTTCCGAAGGAAGTTGAACCTGGGAGCGATCTGTAAGAGGTCTCAAGCTATCAGCAATTTGACGAAGCTCAGCTATACTAAGAGATGAGAGGCAACCTTGAGCAGAAGCTTCGGCTACTCCTTCATCATGAACAGGGGCAACAGGAGGAATATCAGGACCCTTAACACAGGTTTTGTCCTGGATCTTAGCCTTTGTTGGTATTTCTTACGGTCACAAATAAATCCGCAACCGCACGGAGAATACCGTTGTAGCACTTCACCCGTGAGTATTCAAGGGTATCGTATTTTCCACAGGGAAGGCGGTGGTTTACGAGATAGCAAAGTTCATAATCACATAACTAATAATGTACCAAGGTCTAAACAGGGGTAAGGATAAAAGTATGGTAGGGGTAGTGTGACAACACAACCAGAGCAATCCAATCTAACACTAGAACTAAGCCTAGGCTAAGCGGGGTTAAGAAGAGAGCCGAGATGGATCCTTATGTACTTCTTATATTCCTGCTCATGCAACACATACAAGTCTAAGCTCTATGTCAACCTGGAACAAGGGGGGTAACCAGCAGGGCTGTCACCACCTACCGGTATTCCTTCTACCAGGCAATCAAGGCTATCTACCGTAGAACAAAGAGGATTAAGCACAGCAGGGCTGTCACCACCTACCGGCAACCCTCTACCAGGACACGTGACACTAGGGCTATTAAGTCCCTATGCCAGTCCTAGGGTCACGTGACAGCAAGGCAATTAAGTCCTCGCTGCCAGACCTTCTCTTGTTCAAGCAGACAACCAAACACCCAAAGCTGTTTATCAACCTAAGCACCATGCTCACATTGCTAAATAGTACTCTCGATTCCCACGGGACTTTGACCCTTCGGATCATCAAGTCGGGAATAAGAGTACACCTAATCCTGACCCAACGGATCAACAGATCAAGTGCTAGAACATGCATGACTCTGACCCTACGAATCATCAAGTCAATGGGTGAGACATGCGTAACTCTAACCCTGCGGATTAACAAGCTACGATCTATATCGCACATAACTCTAACCCTACGGATTAACAAGTTATGGGCCCGAGCATGTCTCACCACTTCATGCATGAATCGAGTGTAAGGACATAAACGAATGAATAAAGGCATGTCAAGCATGAAGCAACCAATCATGACTAGATAACAACCACATAGAAAGCACATGGCTATCATACTAGTACAATCATAAGTCATAAGGAATAAAGAAGATAATTCTATTGAGGTGGACCTTGATACTTACTTGATATACGATGAACGGCGAACGAGCGATGAACGAACGACGAACGATGAACGAACGACGAACGAACGAAGAACGAACGACGAACAATATATTATTAGCAAGTATCCTCAAGATACAAGATTGGGCTAAGTCCTCACAAAGGGAGGACAGCCCTCTCCTCTACCAAACTCTCCCCTCTACTCCTCTACAGCCTAGAGACTAGTCTAATGCTAGAGAATGGATTCCTCTTGGTGTCAATGTGTGTTGTCTTGTGGTGTGTTGAGAGGAGGGGGGTACCCCTTTATTTATAGCCTTGGTAGGTCGGTTTGGGAGGCCTCCACCGCCTTAACCACCGCCTTAATGCATTGATTGCAGGTGGAACCGACTTCAGGACGTCGGTGGCTGCCAGCAGGCCAAAGATGGGCCCTGTTGGGCTTCAGAGCAGGTCGGGCGACCTGGGAAGGGCAGGTCGGCCGACCCCCTCTTGTTTCCTCAGGTCTTGGGCCTTTTGCTAGTGTTCCTTTGGTCCCTTATGATGTTTGACCTTGGTGCAATATCCCAGGGAGAGTCCAGGTGGCTGAATTATGGCCTTTTCTCCATCGTGTGTGATTCTGCGATGACTGTGGAGTTGCCGGAGGGATATCATGCATGGGCTTGGACCAAGGAGTCCCCCTTTGGGTCCTAATGATGTGTCTTGGTGGTTTGGCCCAAGTTGAATAGGTTTTGTATCCTTTTTTGTGCATGTCTTCCTCGGCTGCCGATGCTGATTTCTCGGAGTGATAAATTGTGGGCTTCTTGATGTGTTTTCCCTCGTATTCATATGAAATGCACCTGCACTCATAATTTCACCAAGACTAGTGGAATTTGTTAGAAATAAGCCCTATGTCTACCCTTGGTGATGGTGTTAGGTTCCAAAAGGTGCATAAAGTTGACGGTAAAAAAGGGTCGTAAGGACCGTCAACAGCCTTCGATCCGGATTTAACAATAACAGAATCAGCACCCTTCGAAGGCTTGTCCTGAATCTTGGCCTTCTCAGCGGCACTGGCATCATCAATGTCAACTGTAGAAGCAGAAATATCCTTTGCAACAAAAGAAGAACCCTTCGAAATGACTTTCTTAGGGATAGATTGAACTTTAGACCCAGAAGAATTGCTACCACCGTCCTCCGGAATGGAGAACAAATCTAATGCGGAGCGAATCACCGGAGGCTTAAAAGCAAAAGATGGCTTCGCTGAATGTGAAGTCTTCGGCTGATTTGCCGAAGGAACAGCAGCACCCAAAGCCGTCGCATTAGCTTCGCTGACAGGTTTATCGGAGCTATCATTCGACGAGGTCTTGTGAGTTTTCAGCTTCTTTTTGGCTTGCTCTTCGCTAGACCTTCGGCTACCAGACATCTTGAAAAAGGACGAAGGAAAAGGATCTCCTATTGCGAAAGGGATTGGAATAACCAAAGGAAAGAAGACGCGCAAAACATGCGATTGAAGAAACAGCGCGCCCACGATGAAGATATATAGAAGGGAAGCGACTATCGGGAACGGAAAAGAAGTACGGAACTAAAACGACAAGACACGTGTATGGGTCAGAAAGGCACACGGTGCAATCATAAATTGATAAATAAAATTGCCTCTGGTTTTAGTTACACTAATAACACATCACCAATTGAGGGCTAATGTTGGGAACCACACCGAAGCCCCTCTGACCCACGCGAAGGTCAACAGCCACCAGCGGAGGAAGAATGAAAGAAGCGGACGGCACAGGAGTCCGAAGTTACCAAACTAAGAGCCATGCTAAAGTAGCCAATGGCATACATGTAAATATAATCATCTCGCCCCCTATAAATATGGAGGGAGATGATCCTGTAATGACATCTGGTTTTCGGGCCTCGAACAAAAGACGGAATCATTTGCACCGCACTTAGACCTCTATAGTCATTCAACCCCTTCGCCCAGCATCGCGGGTGAAGGAGAGCTTCGCGCAACAAACTGCAGGGAACCTGAGTGAGAACACATTCGTCCGGCACCGCGGACCAGGAAGGAGGGCTTCGCTCCAACCAGTAAACGGCGACGACGAACAAGGAGGGCTTCGTGAGGTGATCCGAAGGCATCGTCAACCTTCGAAGGCTTCGCCAGAACCAGAACGCTTCTATATACCGTTGGAGGGCTTCGATACGTCACACGGAGACCTTCGATCCCCCAACACTCCATTAGCAGGAGATGCTGCTGGCTGTCCCATGCAAGCTGCTGCTGGCACTATGCTATTGGGTTCAGTTGCAAATGTTGACCATTCAGAAATCTAGAACCGACCAAGCTAGAACTTTGGTTGTGTTGTAATTTCTGGGAAATATAGGATTATTTGTGCAAAGTAAAATTTCCATTTATATTTCGGTCAAGTGAATGTAGCTGAGTGAAAGTGCATTTATATTGCTGTTTGTACTTCAGTTAACTGAATGCACTGAATAAATATATGCACATACTGAAGTGCACATTTTCAGCTGGATGTACGTGTGTGTGTGTGTATCCCAACCATGTGTTTGCCTTCTTGTAGTTATTAGATTATGTGCATATTCTTTTAATTAGCTTCTCATTTCCTTAATGCTTGCACAGATATGAAAAATTAGAGATGCACACTGATGTCACTATCTAATGCTATTGCTATCCTAAATCATAGTTAACTGAGTATGACGATTTAGAGGCTGCCAACTGCATGGTCATCACAACGTTGCTCTTTTTGAATCTAATTCCATTTCCCCCGATGTACTTTAACCAATGTTTGCCGAAAGCAAAATATGCTCAATAGTTGGATGTCGGTTAAGAAGTTTTTATGCTTGACTGTGTTGAAGCTAAAAGAAAAATAAAATTGCAGGTATAGAGAAGAGGTTGAAGGGGACATATAGATGTGGGATGAAGGAATGAATTATTGTCCTAAGCGTCATATATTTAAGAATGGATGGAGTAGAAAGTTGAACAAATGCATCCTTTCTATTTTCCAGGTAAATAAAAATTCTCCATTATTTATGAGATGAAAGGATAAAGCTTCCATAGCCAATACAACAAATAAGAACAAAAAGGAAATGAAGGCATACTTTTTGTTGAACATCGCCATCAAAACACACTAGTTCTTCCTTCCCAGATACAGTAGAGCCAGCATTTCTGCCGACTTTTTTTTTAGATAAAGGAATAAAACATCTGGCCTTTTTCAATGTTTGCGACAACCATCCATTCTTGGCGAAGATGCTCATGGTGATCATCTCCAATATATGGCACGCTCGCACCACCTCCTCCCTCTAGGCTTTCTTTTTTGCAATAATCTCCAGAAGCGAAACCAGTATGTACCTCTAAAAACCACCCGAGAAATTAAAACTTTTTAATTAACAAGTGGCATCCACCACGGAGAAGAGCAGGTTAGCTTGATCAAAAAAGAATCAAGCAGCGTGAGAGAAATTCATTATATTTGGTAGCAATGAAGCTACTACCTTGGGAGAGAAGAGTTGACAGAATAAAGATGGAACCATGTGACTTAATTATTTGTGGTTGTGGTCTTGGTTTGTAGAGGAATTTAAGATGGAGAAGCATCAACGTTCTGCACGCTTGATAACAATCAAATGATGGAACACGGATGGGGTCCTAATTTGTCGAGAAAGTCAGTGGAAGAAGCAACCGCACACTGCACGAACTCTAAACAATAACCCTGGGTCAATTGTTGAGAAAATAATACGAACAAGTGTTTGGAAAGGTTGGACTTAATTTTATAATCGCAGATCCAATTTGCGAAGATTTTAAACAGTTTCACAATTGGAAGAGCCAGCTGTTATGCCACTTTATTCTCATTTATCATCGTACAAGCATTACTAAGGAGACTATTGGGAACCATACACAATTCAGTTCCCCACACAAAAAAAAAAAAACATACACAATTCATTCGTATGTCCACCCGCTGCAACAAAATCATACACATGAAAAAAATTGTACAACGTTTATTTTTCATTCAAGGGGGGCCGTCTCAATGCACTGTAAACACCCATTAAACTTGTAAGCCTTGCCTCCTGAAATGGCAATCGCTGAAACACGGCCACCGTAATGCATCCTTATGATAGAACTGCCACTATCAGTCCACAGCAATGCTTCTTGAAGCTTCCCTTCCTCCCAGCAGATGTTCAGAGTCACATTGCCCCGAGCCCTTAACCCTTTAACACAGCCCATGGGCCACTTATCGCGTGGGAGCGCAGGTAACAGATAGAGGTCTGTGAGAGTGCTCTGAAGCAGCATTTCTGCAATTGCTGCTGTGAATCTGTAAAAGAGCACAGAAATAGAGATTGTCTAATCACTTCAGTTCATTGACAAGCACTTATCACCTCGAAGTAATGGCAGCTCACTAGGCCAGCTAATTTATCTGCTAGAGTAAATACAAATTGTAGTGTTTACGTGAAGCAAGAATAATTAGTACCCGAAATTGGCATCGATCTGGAATGGGGGATGTGCTGTCCAGAGATTGGAGTACAATCCTCCCTCAAAGCCAACCTTTACACCAGGAGGAACCAAAGTGATCAACTTTATTACCATTTGATATGCATTTTCACTGTCCAGGAGGCGCGCCCATAGGGCCATCTTCCACGCTGTTGACCATCCGGGGCCATCTTTCCCTGATAAAGATCACATGAATTTGCTACATGAGAAAAGTGATCTGTTCAAATTCGAAGAAACCTAGCAAGATCAGGAGCATAGTTTGTCTAAAATATGTTGGTACCATTTCATTCCTACAAGCACACCAGGTTGAGGACTGAAGCATTCAGTTTTCCTTTTGTTTGGTCAAGTCGCTTTTATGTAACCAGTGCGAAAGAGGCTTATGTAATGTAAAGATACACAGCTCTCATGCGTGTTTGAGAAATTTTACAGTAAACTTTTAGCTTATTTTTTCCGTCAAACTCATACTGAAATTACAAATTAAACCATCACCAGGAAAAAGGATTAGTTTTCAGATCTTTCTTAGACTATAACTCAATTTTTTACATTGCATATTCACAAGAAACAATCACAACATGTCAGAATTTTACATCACAATAAGTGAATCATGCTGCAAAAGACAACATTATTCCCTAATTTATTATGTCATGTGTGTTTTGGTTCTTAATAGACTTGCGCTGCCTCTTAATTTTTGCTCATAAAATATTAACACTACATGACAAGTTGTTATCAACAGGCTTGTAAATGCATTATTTACTCATGCATGTTATATGCAAAGACAGATATAATATAATAAAATGTGGTTACTAAATTTTGTTTTGCTTACCTCTTTTGTGAAGACTGTTAGCAACAGCTTTACAGGTCTCAGGATTTTTCTCCATAGTTATAGTATGACCAGAACCACAACACGTGTGATGGCTCTCCTTGACCCCTCCCCTCCTGGCGCCCAGCCCCACGCCGGCGGCCACCACCAAGATCGCCCAGCGATCATCTCTATCCTCCCCGGCGGCGCCAGGTTCCCCCTCCTCCTTGTCCCCTCTCGCTGAGCCGTTCGTGCCGGCCGGCCGTTCCAAGGCTCAACGGTGGACCGACTGCAGCCCGTCCTCCTGCTCCGGCGGCTCCGATTCGTCTACCATGCCTACGTTCCGTGATGTGGTGGTGTCCTCTGCTGTTTCGCTGGTCCAACCGCAGATAGTTGAGAAGCCGCTGCCCCCGCCCAAGATTGTGCTCCAGGTTGCTGCCGCTAGCCCCTCGCCGGCGAGGCGGGTGGCCGACCCTGAAGGATGGATGCAGGTTGAAGGAAAGCGAGCTCGAATGGAGGCCTCCCGCCGTCCCCGGGGTCGGTGCTTCAACTGCCTCTCCTTCTCTCATCGAGTGTCGGCGTGTCGCAGCCGGACCCGTTGTCTCCGTTGCCTTGCGTCGGGCCACCTCTCCTACGAGTGCCGGCGTGTCGCGGCCACGACGGCTCCATTGGATCCCCCGAAGAAGGTACCAGTTTGGCGCCGCATCTCGCCGCCGGTCCCGCAGAGCGTGTTAGACGTCGTGGCCCCGCGTGCAGGAGGAAGTGCACCAGGAGGTTAAGCGTCTACGTCGTCGAGCCCGGCGCAGGAGACGGCGGGCGTCTCGCTCGCTGCCGTCCGAGTCTGACGCGGACATTCCGGCGCCTGCTCCAGGAGAGATTGCCTCGGCGATCGAACCTGTCGAAGCGGCTGGCAGGCCGGGGCGCAACTTGTGCATCGTCGACCGTTCCGAGGGCATCGTCCGCGCCGAGACTGACCTTCGTCGCGGGCTCTTCGTCACGATCATCTCGGCCGGTGGTTTCTGCCGACCAAGTGATCCAGGAGACCGCGCGAGCTTTCAACCTCGACGTTCGTGTGATGGAGATCATGAGGGCTGCACCAGAGGATTTCTTGCTCATCCTTCCAGATGAGGACACGGCTGTTCGTGTGCTAAATGGTGGCCGTCCTGTTAATGGACCCAATTTCAGTTTTCAATTCAAAAGATGGAGTCGCCTCGCCAATGCGTCCACTGCTGAGCTGCCGGTGCTCGTCGATGTGGAGCTCCAAGGAATACCGGCGCACGCCTGGGAACGGTCGACGGCGGCGCAGCTGCTCGATGGCTCATGTTGGATTCGCTCGCTGCATCCGGACACGGCGGGACCTAACATCGTTCAAGGTCACGGCCTGGTGCTTGAGGCCGGAACTCGTCTCGATCGGCAGCTGACTTGTTCATTCCTGAGCCATTGGCCGCCGCCGAAGATCGTCGTCCGGCGAAGCATGGCCTGCTCTACCCCATTGAGACCAAGGTGGCTCTAGTGCCACGTCCGGCAGATGACCCTCCCTCTCCACCGGGCTCCGACAATGATCGAAGCAGAAGGGAAGGCGCCGTTCGCTGGCGAGATCCCGTCCGCGTCGGAAGCTCGCTGGAGCAGCGTACCTCGAGTCTCGGTACATGCACGCCTCGGCTCGGTGCCATCTGTTCGGCACCACGTGGCGGAACACGAGGTCGGCGCTGCCTCCCAGGCGCCCCCTGCGTCCTCGTGCGCTGCCCCCATGCTGCACGCTCGCCTTGGAACCTGATGCTGCCATTGATGACAAGGCGGACGCGGGTGCACCCGAGGAGGCGATTGTACAACCGTTATGACACAGCTCTGTTCCACCTACACGCCAGGCACAGGAAGAGAAAGAATTTTATTCCAAAATTGGTTGTGGGGGATACTATATTAACCAGCCAAGAAGATAAGGAGCAGGCTGCATTTGATTTTTACAACAACCTGCTAGGTACTGCCGAACAGCGTGAATTCTCAATTGATCTTGAGCAGCTAGACATACCGGCACATGATCTGGAAGACCTAGATGCATTCTTTACTGAGGAGGAAGTTTGGGCAACTATCAAGTCCTTGCCTTCCGATAAGGCTCCGGGCCCGGATGGGTACACTGGTCGTTTCTACAAGAGTTGTTGGCACATTATTAAGTCGGACATCATGGCTGCCCTCATTGCAATTCAGTGTGGTAATGTTCAGAACTTGTGGATGCTTAACTCCGCCTTCATCACACTCATCCCCAAAAAGGAAGCTGCTGACCACATGAAAGATTTCAGACCCATCAGTTTGATTCATGGATTTGTGAAGCTAGTCACGAAGATCTTGGCTAATCGGCTGTCCAAAAACCTGAATGAAATGGTGTCTACAAATCAAAGCGCCTTCGTTAAGGGCAGGTGCATCCAAGACAATTTCTTATTAGTCCAGCAAACTGCCAGATTCTTTCATCAGCAGAAACTCCCTCGCATTCTACTGAAATTGGATATCACCAAGGCATTTGATTCGGTGTCATGGCCGTTCTTGTTGGAAATTTTGAGACACCGAGGTTTTGGCAATAGGTGGTGCACTACCATCAGTTCACTACTGTATTCTGCCTCGACTAAGGTGCTAATGAATGGATCCCCAGGAGAGGAAATTTACCATCAACGCGGACTGCGGCAAGGCGACCCACTATCCCCAATGCTGTTTATCTTGGTCATGGACACCCTCAACGCAATGATCCAGAAAGCGAGGGAGGTCTGTTGCAGCCCCTTGCTAGACGTCCTCTGCAACACAGAGTTTCGCTTTATGCAGATGATGTAGTAATGTTTCTACGACCGGTCGAGTCTGACTAGAACATCATCACAGAGATTTTGAGAGTATTTGACACGGCGTCGGGTCTGAAAACCAACATCCAAAAGAGTAGTGTCACTCCGATTCGTTGTTCTGAGGAAGAGGTCTCGACTGTACAGCAGCTCCTACCATGTGAAATGGTAAACTTTCCATGCAAGTATCTTGGATTGCCGTTATCTGTAAACAAGCTGACAAAGGCACAAGTGCAGCCTCTCATTGAAAGACTTGCTAATCAGCTGCCGGGATGGAAAGCCGATCTCATGAACAGGGCTGGACGTGCAGTGATGGTCAGGTTTGTGATGACCTCGATGTTGATCTATCTTGCAATGGAAACTGACCTACCGGCTTGGGCTCTAAAAGACTTCGACAAAATTCGACGAGCTTTTCTCTGGAGGGGCAGACGGGAGGCCAAAGGAGGACACTGCCTACTTGCTTGGCCGAAGGTCGCTAGACCCTTGGAGCTCGTGGGGACTAGGTATTCATGATCTCAAATATTTATGTTGGGCGCTAAGAATGAGGTGGCTGTGGTTGGGCAAAACGCAGCCTGACAAGCCTTGGGCAAGTTTTCCTATCCAAGTGCATGAGTCTGTCAAGGCTATGTTCGCGATTGCCATGGAGACCACAGTTGGTGATGGGAACAGCACACTTTTTTGGACGGACAACTGGTTGCACGGCTCTTCCATTGCTACGATCGCCCCTCACATATTCGCCCGGGTTTCAAGACAAAAGAAGAACAAACGTACTGTCAGAGAGGCTTTACTTGATGATCAGTGGACTCAAGATATACATGGCATCTGGAGTGTAGTTGCTCTGGCCGAACTCCTTGGGTTGGTGGACCTGCTGGAAGAGACTCAGCCAGTGCCCGGAGTTCCGGATGTACACAAGTGGAAGTTCTCAGAATCAGGACAGTATTCTTCTAAGTCTGCATATGAAAGCTTATTTGTGGGCGCCATCCAATTCCAGCCATGGCAACTCATATGGAGAACATGGGCACCCAAGAAGTGCCAATTCTTTATGCGGTTGGCCGCCCACAATCGTTGTTGGACAGCGGATCGTCTTGCAAAAAGAGGCATGCCTCATCCGGAATGTTGTGTGCTATGTGATCAGGAAGAGGAAAACATGCAACACATCTTGATTGGCTGTGTCTTTGCTAGGCAGGTTTGGTTCCATTTGTTGGATAAAGTGGTTTTGTCCCTGCTGGCGTCACAGATTGAGGACAATTCCTTTGAAGAATGGTGGGTCAGAACTGACAAGTTAGCTCCATCAGTTTTCAAAAAGGGACTCAACTCGTTAATAATTCTGGGAGCATGGATGATTTGGAATCAACGGAACGATGGAGTTTTTAACGGAACCTCGCCCAATGTGCAGACTACGATGTCTCTCATCGAGGAGGAGGTGTGCCTTTGGGGTTTAGCTGGCGCCCGGGAGCTCACACGGCTCCCAGCAGCAGCGACAATAGGACCTTAAGGTCTTAGTCGTAGGTCGTTTAAATTTTGCCTGTGGCGCGAATGTAACTTAAGGAGCGAGTCATGTGTGTGTTGTACTTTACAACTTTCTCTTCTTAATGAAATGATGCGCAGCTCTCCTGCGTTTTCGAGAAAAAAAATAGTATGACCAGGGTAAAGACCGAAGAGATGTGATAGGTGTCTATGATGGACTTCTGGGTCATCAAAATCTTGTGCCTCCATGCAAAAAACCAATGAATATCCAAAGAAAATAGTGGCACAGTGCTACAAAAAAGAGAAGGTAACCCGCAGCATTGAATATTTACCCACTCCATGATTGTGCCATCTTTAGAAATTGTAATAGGAGGTAGTCTCGAAGACGCTTCCTTCATCCTCTTGACAAGAGTAGTATCAGATTTTCCCAAAATCTGTTAGTAGGGTAAAACTCAATATCATTGATTGTTGCACGAGTCAGATAGTCATTTCAAAATAATAAGCAAGTACAATATACAACAGCTTCGATCATATATTTGTGATGTGTAACAAGGGTAACTACTAGTTGCTTCATAAAACTTTTACCTCACAAGAAGAAATGGCAGCCACAAAAACATCTCGGATGATTGAGATATCCATCGTAGTAGAATAGCTCAAACTAGCAAGCTGACCATCAGTGCCAGGAGCAATGAAATAATGCTCTGGAGAAGTAGAGGGATTTGTTTCCAAATAGCCTCTAGATCCCTTGATCAACCAATCACTAGAAAGAGGGCACACCCTTCTATCAAAGGATACGCAGTGTTCTTCAGAAATTTCTAGAGTTACAAGAAAATAATCAGTATCATTTAATTATCAAATACATTATTGTGTAAATCATTGGGACATATTTTGTATGTTTCATAAATTTTATCCAGATATATTGCTTCAGATAATTTGTCTACAAAATTAAGTTTGGCTGGTGGGATGCTCCGAACCTAATAATAGCAATTATGACGCATACATATTTTGTGGGCAATAGCATAAAATTTAGTAAAGTGCATTGCCCGTCCTAAAGCTTGTACAGAATTGCCATCTAGGTCCCCGAACTCTTAACTTATACATTCCAATCTCTAAACTTGCTAGCTGGTTCACATGCGGTCTGAATCTCCCTAATTACATTGATCCGAGCGTCTTCATGGTGACCATGTCACTCAAATGTACTAACTCAACATTTGCATTACTATCAAGCTCACACCTAAATTAAAAATCCGGTCAAAATAGAAAAAGAAACATATTCATTTAGGAAAACATAAGGAGTCTACTTGATTTTTCTTATATTGATGTGGGCCAGATAATAATTCTAGTGACGAGTTGGTAAAATTGGGTGACATGGATGCCATGGAGATGTCGAGTAGGCATATTAGCATTAGTTAGAGATATTTGTACTGCAAATTAAGAGTTTGGGGACCTAGATGGCACCCCCGAACAAATTTAACAACCACATGGACTTTACTCCATAAGATTCAAGCAAAAACTAGACTTCATAGTCAAAGTTAATATATGTGAGCTTGCAATGTAACGAAACAAGTGCTTCTTACCTTGTCCAGAGTGTACTGGTAGTGTTCCCAGAGATGCGTACACAGCCAGGCACCCCCCATTGGCCACACCGCATATACAGCATCTTCATAATATGCAGATGACTTCGCCCATATGTCTGTGTCATGGTGAGCTACCCAGCCATTTGCTTGATAATTGACCTTTCAGATATGTTAATAAGCTTGATTTGTTAATAAGCTTTAACCAATGTGCTCATCTAAGTCTACTTTTACCTATGGCTGGCTAATTATAGTGTACTCAGTATTCAGTTTTCTCATCTATAAGCTTCAGACTGTAGTGCATATGTAATAGTTCTTCATATATGTATCCCTGGAGTAATTGGTTATCATTTTGCATCATTTCTTTGGCGTGCAGCAGGAGCAAAAGGGCTCAGGGCCCTGGAGTCGTCGTGAGGCTTCTTAGTCTCTCATAGATGGTTGTTTTTTATTTTTCCGTGGCATGAATGTAACCAAGTATAGGTCGTGGTGTTAGTTGATGTGGGTTTCCCCATGTATGGGCTCAGATTGTAACAAAACCGTCCTTTTCTCTTTCTAATACAAAGATACACAGCTCTCCTGTGTGTTCCAGGAAAAGATGCATCATTATTAAACATGTAACTAAGTACAAAAAATGTTTCTAGCCACCCCCTGCTTTTGGGTCAGGCTCCACCACTCTAAACTTCCTAGGGCATTGATCAACTTGGGATGTACGTCCAGGGTTCATGGACCCACTCTAAATTTCCTAGGGCACTGATCAACTCGGGATGTACGTCCAGGGTTCTTGGACCCATGTATAGACTTCTGTAATCATGCACTGATATAGTATTGAAAAGCAATTCAATCCAAAACTGAACTACAGTATTCCAACCTTATACAATGAAGAATACAAGAGTTGGAGTCAAACTTACTTTTGCTGTTTCAGATCCATTAACTGCAAGAGAGGCTATGAAGTCAAAAAGGGGTTCTTGGCATTCACTAAGGTTGCAAGGAAGTGCTAGCCAATAATTCATCTGGAGATTTATGTTCAGGTGTGGTGCAGCCCTGAAAACAAAACATTGTAAAACTTTATCCACAAATTCAGGTTGCAAGGAGGCTCAGGGGATCCTGAATTACAGAATTGCAGAGTGCTATGTCACCATATTTGTTCTCTAGCCCCAGGCCAAAAATTTAGACCAGTGGAAACAACTAAACTCAAGAAAAAAAAAACTCGACCTGCGGGGGGTATGACGGCCCCCGGCCTCTTTTTACAAGAGAAGACCTTCTCACGCAGGTCGAGAAACCCCCCGAACCCCTGCCCCACCCTTACACAGCGGAACCGTAGCCCTTGTGAGAACGACCAACGACCTGGGCCGGGCCTTAGTCCTGTGCTTTGGGCCGTGGGACAGACGAGGGGATTTTTTTAACCTCAGCCCGAAATTCGCTCCCACTGGGAATCGAACTCGAGACCTGAGGAGGTGCCGCTGGAGCTCCTAACCACTTGAAAAGTACATGGATTAGAGCATTAGAAGGGAAAGATAAACAGGGACAAGAGAATCAGAGTGGTCGATAATTAGCAAACAAAGGCAATATTCATTGCTTTGATTTTAAAGAAGGTTCAAAGGCACAGGAAAGCTTTAATTGTACGCACATGAGATATGATTTTTTTTATCAAAAAATGTTGTTTTTAGTAGATATCTGTTTGAATTTTACTAGTGTTTGAGTTTTTTTAAAAAAAAAAATCAAACATTGCCATTGTTTGGTTTGAAAATTGCTATCTTATATTCAACGAAAATCCATCGCCAAGATATCAAACTCAGATTTGTCTGCTGGACATTGAGAATATGAAATTTTGGATCCATGACACTAGAGAAGGGGAAAAAAGTCATTATGCCCCTTGCTTCAAACTTTGTTAATTTATTTTTCTCCATGTGTAGATTACAATCAACGATAAAATATGTAGATTGCATGCACCAATGATCTTGTCCCCCTTCCCTAGTGTCCTGGAGACAAATCCACATTTTAATGTCTAGCTTGCAAAACTGAAAGTAAGGGTATCCTAGCAACAAAAAAAGAAAAGAAAAAGAACACACATAATAGTCATGCCCTTTTTTACAAAGTTTCTAGATCCAGAATGTGGTCCTTAAATTCATGAGTAACAATTCAACAAAAGGTAACAAGAAGCCACAAATCATATGATAAAGTTACAGATTGAATTTTTAAAAACTTACTCCCATGTTGGCTTAAGATCTTGATTCCGTATTCCTTGCAAATTAGATACCTGTGTTCCAGGTCGAGAGCTTGAAATGAGTAGATATCGACCATATTGAAACAACAGTTCAACCAAAGAAGGATCCTCATCAGTTCCAAATGTTTTTATTCTGTCAGCCGTGGTCCTGATGGCTGCACCAGCTTCTCCCAAATTTGCCTTTTCCGTTGTTGATGCTTGTGGTAGTTGCAAACTTACACGGTTAAAAAGACCCTGATAATCTTTCAAATGAGAAGCTTTCAGCTTAGAAAATGTAGCATTCTTGATTACGCTCAATGTCCTTAGAGCAGCTGCTTCAGGATCCAATTTTGAGTCTAAGGGACTCACAAAAGGCCCATCAAACGAGGAAGAAGCTGTAACCAGGAAAAGAACCCAATCGGCATTATCAATTCTCAATTTTTTATTACTGAGAATTGTGGTTCTTGCAGTAGCACCACCCATCTGTAAACTAAGTGCAGCTGCAAATTTGAGGCCTCCAGCAATATTGGCATCATCATGCTGCAGGTTGGGTCTTAGTCTTGGGCAGCTTCCTTCCAGGATAATCTCATTTGCATTGATCACACGAATATTGTGGTTTAGTTGACTGTTTAAGGATAAGGTGAAGGAGACATGTCCTGGTTTGCTTGCAGAGATCTTGGAAACAATGGTCTGGTGTGGGTATGAGCAGAAGTGCTCTCTAGTGTACCGAACCTCACCAATGTTGTATGTGACGCACACGGTTGCAATACGTAAATCAAGCTCCCTTTTGTAGGAAGTATATTCCTGGCTGGATTCGTCAAACACAAGACTGATGTCTCCAAGAGGTTGGTAGAGCTTCATACCAGGAATAAAGATAAAATGTTCTTTCCTTCACATTTACATAAACTACTAATGCAGGTATTTGAGCATGCATCTATCATTCTACATTTTTGCAACTCACGATGTCATTAACACTGGCATTGCATGACAATTGGCAACTGACATAATAATCACAACCTAATTGTAACATCACTGTGTTGCTGTAGACCTAACAATGACCTCAACTGGGATAGTATGGATAAAAATAATATCTAACAAACATGAGTTTAAGATGAGAATACAGTAATCAATAATGCAGGTTTAAGATGAGAATGCAATTAGTTCAATAATAAGTGCATTGGTAGAGGGAAGTAGGGATCCAGGTAGCAAGCTTATGCACCAAGACCACATTAACCAACTCTTTAATAATATTAAAATGAAACTTATCTTCAACTGAATTGTCTTACATTTTAAGGATAAGAATTATATCGTTTCTTTTGAACTTGGTGTTTAGTACATTGACAAATCAAGCAATGCTCATGTCAGTTTACTTGACAGAAAATTTCTGTTCCTGTTTGCAGCGGTCAACACATCATATGCTTCATCGTTTACTACACAACAAAGCTGCAAAACTGCCAGATATTATGGACATGAATAAATTTTTCAATCATAGTATATAGAAGAAGAAAAGGAAAAGATGAACAAATACATTTGTTAACACCTGCCGTTGACGTTATTTCTTGTCGATAATATACATGAGTTCGATATTCAAAATTAGGACATATGCATGCTGCTTTTAGCAGTACACCTATGATGTTTTTCATCCTTTTTTGTGGAATAGCATATAGTTGATTTTTAGGCAAAGGCCTGCATGGTAAGCTGAAGATTGAAATTCCCTAATCAATAGTATTTACTAATGTGAAAAGGAAATACCGTGCTAGCCATGCCCAAACTGTCACTGCATCAAACATACCTCCGTCGGACCACCAAAAAGGCCTGAGGCAGCCTTGGTTGCATCAACGAACTGCCCTTCATCGACGAGTTCTCTGACCACCGCAAGGGCTTTTGGCGCATCCGAGTTGGTGTAGCTTCCTGGCACACCAGTCCACAGACTATCATCTGCAAGATCATTTGAAGGTAACACATTCACTAGAGAGAAATGAAGGAAGGTTGCATGTAAACATTTATGCTTTAGTTGGGGCATTCCACCGAACGCCTCCTGGTCACTGTTCTTGTGACAGCCTCCCAGCCCTTGGAGAAGCATAAAATCAACCAGGAAATCTGGGAATCCAGTAGATACCAGGGAGTGAGGGGAGGAAAGCGACCACGTACGGTTGAGCTGGAGCTTCTCGGATGCGACGCCACCCCAGACCATGGCGCCTAGGCTACCGTTCCCGATGGGTGCCGCGTCGGAGAAGTGCTCCGCTGGAGACGCGAAAACTACCTTCAGAGGGCGTTGCTCCGCCTCTGCCTCCGACGGGCGGCGCACCCACACCCAGTCGCCGTCGTCGCCATCCATGGAGGGATCATCAGGGTGCGACGGTGAAGGAGAGTTGGGGGAATGAGGACTTGAGGAGAGACGGGAAGAGCAGAGTGGCGTGGGAGTTGTCAGCAGGTGGGGGTTGTTTGGGAAAGCTTATGTGATTCTCTGTTTCACGGTGAATTGAATTTGGCGCCAACGGAAATATAACAATATCCAGCACAAAGGGCATGCAGATTGGGAATTTGGAGAACATTTCGGCTTATTGTTCGCTTTTTTACTGATGAATTGTCTTTGTTAGTTTCATAATGAGAAACAACTGAATCGTTTTTGTTCAGCACAGAAGTTGGATTATGCATTCATCCTGATCTATGGCCGCAGTGTCATGCTCACTAATGGCAGTGTTTAGACTTTTGTTAGTAGCCGAAATACAACTCAATAACTCCAGCAACCGACATTCTTATTCACGAAATCATTATTTCAATACAGACGAAACTATTAATCAAACAAGCAGCAACTGGTTAGCAGTAATACATGGAAACACAATTCACAACTGCAATACCTTACACTCTAATAAAAGTAACCAAACTTGAAGAAATTTTAAACCATATACCCCATCGAGATGTCCGCACATAACTGTGTGCCATGCTTATTTTCCTAAGGGTCATGTATCGATGCACTGTAAATGCCCATTGAACTTGTACGCTTTGCCACTTGAAAAGCTGAACGTTGTGACTTGAATGCCATAATGCAGCTTTAGGACTAAATTTGCTCTGCCGAGGCACAGCAATGCCTCCTGTAGCTCCCCTTCGTCCCAGCAGATGTCCACAGACACATCGCCTCGAGCTCTTAACCCTTTAACGAAGCCCCTTGGCCACTTATTGAGTGGGAGCGCAGGCAGCAAGTAGAGGTCAGTGAGAGTGCTCTGAAGCAGCATTTCAGCTATTGCAGCTGTGAATCTGCAAGAGCACATAATTAGAGATTCTAAAAGCAGTTCGGATACAGGTGCCCAGTAAAATTTTCTTTCTGCTTCATACAGGATTTTTAATAATAGATACAAACCAGAATAGCTTAAGTATAGCAAGGAATACAAATATCAGACAGAATCATACATAGCGTACACAACTGCATACTTAGAGTGAGAATATATCGTACCCAAAGTTTGCATCGATCTGGAAAGGCGGGTGAGCTGTCCACAGATTGCTATACAGTCCACCATTTACGCCAAACTTTTCACCAGGAGGAACCAGATTGATCAACTTTAGTATCAATCTATATGCATTTTCACTGTTAGTAAGACGTGCCCACAAAGCCATCTTCCATGTAAGTGACCATCCAGGGCCATCTTCCCCTAAATGAATCCACAATAATTTAATTTACAAATTCTTGGAAAATAATTTTATGTTGTAAAATATACTTTATTACACAATAAAAAAATATTGTACTGCTTTGTCATTTTAGGTTATAATAAGATTATTAAAACATCTAAAACGCCATCCCATGTTGCGGATAATCGAGAATTCAAATACTGTTTTATAAATGAGTAGTGCTATACATCCGACTGGAGCGTCCGACTCCAGTCCGACCACAGCATCTGGACGGCTATATGCATAGCATATGGAGTTGCACACATTAAGCAACGGTGATTACATGCCAGTCGGACTGGAGTCGCACGGCTCAGTCGGACGCACAGCATTTCCGTTTATAAATAATATGGTCATGTTGTGGAATAGAATATATAATTCAATGCTGTTAGGCATTTCGTTAGGCAAACCTCGTTTGTGAAGGCTATTAGCAGCAGCTTCTGAAACCTCTGGGTCTTTTTCCATGGTTATTGTGTGACCAGGATAAAGACCGAATAGATGTGACTGATGCCTATGATGGATATCTGGGTCCTCAAAATCTTGTGCCTTCAAGCAACAACAATTGATACATGAAGCAAATCATGCTAGAAGACAGAAACTAAAACTCCAAGACAGCAAGTAGTTGTGAACATTTACCCACTCCATGATTGTGCGATCTTTAGCAATCATAATTGGGGGGAGCTTTGGTAGTGCTTCCTTGATCCTCACAACCAGACTGGTGTCAGATTTTCCTAAAACCTGTCGTGAAGCATGATCAAAGCAATATGGTTTACTGATGGCTGAGTCAGCACATAATTCACATAATAAAAAACTTTAATAAATACCACCCTCAAGTATTTCACTTTAACTAATCACTGCATGTGACTGGAGGTACCTCTGCTGATGAAATAATTGCAAGGAAAATCTCTCGGATGATTGAGATATCCATTGTAGTAGAATAGCTCACACTGGCAACCTGACCATCAGTGCCAGGAGCAATGAAAGAATGCTCTGGAGAAGTGGAGGGATTTGTTTCCAAATAGCCTCGAGGCCCCTCAATCAACCAATCAACCAGAAAAAGAGCACATCCTTCCAGCAATGGATATGCGTTGCCCAAAAACTCCTGAAGATTCAAAACAGTGAGTAATCATTTTGTACCTCGAAAGTAAACCTATAATGACTATTGCATGAACTTTGGGACATCCTAGATACGTTTCATTTATTTAAAAGAATTTAGGAATAGTTTTGGGCCATCGATATTTTGTGGAAATATAAATTACATTCTCGCCATCACACATGAAGGAGATCACAGATTCAGAGAGGTTTCTTGGAAAATAAGTTGTCAGCTGTCTCAAAGAGTTGTTTCAAAGAGGATAGCAGAGATAATGCTATCTTACTTTGTCCAATGAATGCTGATAGTGTTCCCAGAGATGCGTACAAAGCCAAGCACCCCCCATTGGCCACACAGCCCACTGCGGATTTCCTGGAGATGCCGATGATTTTGCCCATATGTCCGATTTGTGGTGAGTAACCCAACCGCTTGCTCGGTAATTTATCTGTTAGGAACACAACACGGTATATTACCAATAATGGTGGAAAAAATATATGCACTGCATAAGGTATACTATTTTCGTCTAGGTAAATTGCTCAGGGTTTTCCTGCATCACTATCTAAGTACACAATAAAAATACAATAATACTTTTAGATATTATGCACCCATATTAAATTATCTCATGTTCAACCACAGATACTACTAATTGTTGCCATAATTACAAGAACTAAATTGTTTGCCCACTCCAATGATGCGTTGTAGATGGCGAACATATTTTACCATATCAGTTTAATTTAATCCTAAAAAAAGATATCATGACATGAAACAACCAATTTTTTTCGTGATACCACTGTTCCTGAAACCAAACAAAGGAATAACGAGCATGTACTTTTGCTGTTTTACTTCCGTTGGCTGCAAGAGATGCCATGAAGTCAAATAGTGGTTCGTGGCATTCACTAAGGTTGCAGGAAAGTGTCGGCCAGTAATTCATCTGAAGATTTATGTTCAGAGTTGGAGCAGCCCTGGAAAGAAAAGTTGCACTAATTATTTATTATGAAAATGAATTGCAATGGCATGATTAAAAGATGGAATAAGAGGCACCTAAATTACGACGAAAGTGCAACATAAATATTTTGTAAGAATATTTTAGTAATAAAAGTATAACAATAGCATACTGTGTTAGTAACATAATCAAAGAGTATGCATCATATGATATATCAAAATTCCAGTTATAACGAAGCATTCTATTTCTAAAGTTTGCATAGAACGAAGAGAACATATGCAATTGTTTTTTCAAATTTTATAACTTATGACTCAAAAAGAGGAGCGGTGCCCGTATAACTAGGTATAATTTAAAACACATGATTGACTACTAAATAACACATGATTGACTAATAAAAAATAAAAAATATCTTACTCCCATGCGGGTGCGATATCTTGGTTCCAGATCCCTTGCAGATTGGAGACTTGTGTTCCAGGGCGAGAGCAGGAAATGAGAAGATAGCGACCATATTGAAACAACAGTTCAACCAATGAAGGATCCTCATCACTTCGAAAACTATCTACTCTTTCTGCTGTCGTTTTGATGGCTTCACCTTCTTTCAGGCTTGTCTTTTCATAGGTTGACGATTGAGATAATTTTAAGGTAACACGGTGAAAAAGATCTTGATAATCTTTCATATGAGCAGCTTTCAGCTGAGAAAATGTGACATTAGTACTTGTCTTTAATGTTCTTCGAGCTGCTGATACTGGATCTACTTTCGAGTCTGAAGGATTCATAAAAGGCCCATCAAAGGAGGAAGAAGCTGTAACAAGCAAAACAACCCAGTCCGCATTATCAATTCTCAGCTTTTGATCATTCAGAACTGCAGCTTTTGCCCCAATACCACCCATCTGCAAGCTGAGGACAGCTGCAAACTTGATACCAGTACCATCGTTGATTCCCATTTTCTCTGGCATGGGTCTTCGTTCAGGACATGTGCCTTCCATGATCATCTCATTTGCATTAACTACATGGACATTGTGGTTTAGTTGACTGTTGAAGGATAATGTAAAGGATACCCGTCCTGACTTGTTTGCAGAGATCTTAGTACCAATGAGCTGGTTTGGATTCGAGCAGAAATGCTCTCTAGTGTACTCAACTTCCCCAAGATTGTACGTTATACAAACAGTTGCAGTATTCAAATCAAGCTCTCTTTTGTAGGAACTAAACTCCTGATTAGATGTGACGAACTCTAGGTTTATGTCTCCAAGTGGCTGATAGACCTTCATAAGAAAAACAAATATGAGCTATCTTACCTTCTAATTTACATGAAAACTAATGCAGATGATTAGGACACAACGCTGTACATCCAGTGAATCAATCACTCCATAGTTTGAGATTTATGGAACATTCATGATATTCTAACAATCAGAGTATGAAAAGGTAAATAACAACTGTTGTATAAGTTCAATATTGTACATCAACTGTGAGAAATAAACAATCCCATTGAACCACTTTACTTTTAGAAGGGAAGTGCAGAAGCTGCATATGAATGGCACATATGTCACGAAAGGTTCATTGCACAGAAAAAAAAAAATTTAAAGAGAACCCATGACTCTAGAAAAAAAAAAGACAGTAGCTGTACTGACGGGTGATGGATGAATGTAAACTGTATAAGCTGGTAGTTCGTCAAGCATAGATGTGATATTGCAGAAGTTTCTAAGAAAGAGAAAAAAAATAATTGCTTGTTCTGCTACCCAAAACAGAACACATGGGCAACCTCACAGGAATTCCATACCTCATTCGGGCCACCGCAAAGTGCTGAGGCTGCAGCAGTGGCTTCAAGAAACCGTCCATCATCAACGAGCTTCCTGACCAGCGTAAGGGCAGCAGCAGCAGGTACTTTGGTATCAGTGTAGTCTCCAGGCACACCGGTCCACAGAGTGTCATCTGCAAGAAGATTTGACGCGGCAAGTTAGTGATAGTATCTTCAATGTGCGTATGCTCTGTTCTTGAAGACTGATGCATGTGCATCCTTTGGACGGGCATTCCGCCGAACGTCTGGCCGGCGCCGTTCATGAACCACCGCGCCACAGCCTAAAATTGAACAACGGAATCGAGTGCAGGCAGTGTTTACTGTTCACTTACGGTTGAGTTGGAGCTTCTCGGAGGCGACGCCGCCCCAGACCATGGCACCAAGGCTGCCGTTGCCGATCGGCGCCGCGTCAGTGAAGTGCTCCGCCGGTGACGCGAACACCACCTTCAGCGGTCGCTCCTCCTCCTTCCATGGCCGCCGAGCCAACATCGATCCCAGGTCCATTGGGGAGAGAGAATGGTGGAGGGAGAAGATATGAGTTGCTGAAGAAGCAGGGGAGGGACAGAGCACTTAAAGCACGGCAAGCTTCCATTTTCGGCTGGTATCTGTTCTTGGTGTTTTTGGCGCCAATGGAGGGGGGGATGACGAGCCAGTGGTGATTTCGGAAATATGGAGAATTTGCCGGCTCAGTCTTCGAAGATGCTCATAGAATTAGGGTTTGCGTATGTGCGTTCATAAGAATGAGTGTGCGTGCGTTATGAATGTCTGAGTTGTACTGTGTAATTTCTCAAAATAAATAAAATGGCAACACCGTACCTTCAAGGCTACCCTTTCTAAGGATTGATTGATTGACCACGCAAAAGAAAGGGAATTTTATTTGGATGAAGACATTAAATCAGAAGCTCCCTACATTGTGCCCTCTTTGTCCCAGTTCCACGTACGGTAACATGAAAAGTCATATTGCACATGCTTTTATTTGGTGTCTTGCGTCATTGATTGAAAATGTTCCACTACAAGGTGAAAATCCAACTAAAACATACTTACGTTGATTTGAAAATTTTTGATTGAAACTTACGAAATCCACTACACAATCCCAAATCACTATCGGCAACATTGAAAACATCTCATACTGTTTAAATTCCACTTCCATGCGGCAATAAAAATCAATTTGTTTTCTAGTTGTGCTTTTGGAATATGCAAATGTAGTTCAAAAATGTTACTGTTAGTATATTTGAATGTCGATGCACCTTTTTTTTAGTGCTGTGGTATAACAAGTTCGATCGGCCATGGAGCAGGTCTCATTTAGAATCTAGACAGAAATTATCGAAGTCGCTGATATAGGAGCCTTCAAGAATCTTCAATGGAGGAGATGGATATCGATCGTAGCATCCCTCACACCAAAGTCAAATGCTTCGAGATAACTGATCCATCAATTTCATTGCTGGTATTACTTCGTAACGTCAACACTAAAAGTTAGAATTGAGTGCAAGACTCGTAAAAAATCAGGCTACCCAGGGTAAAGTGCACGAGACATCACTGACGATACACGATAGTGGAGCCACAAGATTAGGGCATGATGCCACGTTCTGCTGCAACCCATTCCAGCCAAAGTATACGTGTAACAGTCTAACAGATACGCATCTCAAAAGACAAATATGACTAGTCCAAATAATCAAGTCATGTGCTTTCTTGGAAGTTTTGATGCCGAGTGCAGAAGGTCCCTAGATGAGGCAGACATGATCATAAAGCGATGCTTCCGCTTCCGTTCTCGCATAGAAAGGAATGTGCAGTTTGGCAGAGCAACCCTTAAAGCAAGGCAACACGCATCAAACTACCCGCTTCAATTGGCACTAGCCGCGAAGTGCACTACTTAGGTAATTAGGTGTCGCGTGGAAGCAATGGCATTTGACAGCAAACTGCTGAAATGATCAATATTGCCCCGCTGTACCCAATAAATAAAAATAAATAAAGTGTTCAAAAAGCAACTATATAAGCAATAATTGTTCCTATATATGCCAATTCTGGGAAGTCCAAATCTCACGGGAATTCCTCTTTGTTCACTTCTAATGTTAGATACAACGTCCAAAGATTATTGAAGACACTTTGTAATGAAATATTTGCAACTCGTATATTTAAAGAAAAACTAGCAATAATACACGGTAACATGTAAGTGAAGGAGGCAAAGATGGGCGATGCATGTACGAGGCAATTAGGCAAACTACTTGAGAACCTTTTTATATAAGTGAGTTAGGCCCTCGCAAAAAAAAAAAAAAGTGAGTTAGGAATGATTTAGCAGTATTTTTATTTTGTCAGTCACCAATTTGTAGCTGCTGTCATCTGGATGAGCTGTCGACAATATACATCTGGACAATACACAACGGGCAGAGTTTAACACACGCACATCGAATAATCTGTTAAAAGGACAAACAAAGCTCAGATGCATTTTATTGACATTATTAAGTAGGGTCCTTCTCGACAGGCGCATAGCGCATTTCAAAAAAAGGACAAACAAAGAGCATTTAACAGCTCAAGCCATGAAAAATATGCAGAAAAACGCACAAGTTTTATACATGCACGATTCACTGAAATGGAATTTTGCTGTTCTGTCACAAAGTTTTAAGTATCGCCCCAGCAGATTCTGCCTCTCAGAGTGACCAGATCTTCACGCAGTTCAAATCTCTGCTGAACCTGTAAACTTGGCCTGGCGAGAGGCTGATATTGGTAGTCTGGTCCCCGTAGTGCACCCTTGACAGTGAATTCTGGCCAGTACTAGACCACAGCAGAGCTTCATGGAGGCTGCCTTCCTTCCAACAGATGTTTACAGTGACGCCACCTCGGGCCTTCAGGCCATTGATACAGCCAGAAGGCCACTTGTCGCGCGGTATAGCAGGGAGCAGGTACAAGTCGTTTCCAGTGCTCTGTACCAGCATTTCTGACAACGCAGTTGGGAATCTGTAAGAGAAGAGTATTAAGACGTGCACAAAGCGGTGGCAAATAACTTGAAATATGACTATTATGAGAGCCAGTTTTTAATGGCTAATATTACTAAGTACCTGTTATCACAACGTAAATCCTCTGTGACTCCTAAAACTAGTGATTTGTACCAGGCATGTGGAACAGAGGTGACCCTCCACGTTACATGATTCTATATTAAATTTACAGGAAAATATTAATTTGTGAAAACTACCAAAGCAATACATGGTATGCCCACACCATGTGGACTTCATGCGCTAACTACGAGCTGCTACTTGATATCTGCAAAGGTGTTGGATGATGCCTATTCTTGTTCCCGTGGTATTGTATATCCATATCAAACACCGTAGCATGCAGAAATTGCCTTGTGTTACACATAGGTCTAGATGGTCAAAGTTTATCGACTAAAATATAAGGGGCATTTGCAAAAGCGGTCCTGTTTTGGATGTCAATTACGGATTCGGTCTTCTTTTCTGGGCTTTGCAAAAATGGTCTTATTTTTTGAATATGAAGACATGAGTAGGTCTTATTCCGTTAAGAGCTCCTAACGGTGTTAAATGGTTTGCGAAAAGACAAATATGCCCTTTGCAAAATCGGTTCTATTTTGTCAAAGAACTGCAAATATGGTCTTGTTTCTAGTATTAGCAATATGGAACTGAATAGTCAGATATTTCATTACTTTTGTACCCTAATTTAAATGATTTCAAATATTCTTCAAATTAAAGTAAAATCTGAAAATATTTGTTGGTGGGATTTCATCTCTATTTTGACTAAAATTGATGACCAACAACAAACAATTCACATGATAATTAGCAACGCTCAAAAATCACTTGAGCGTCACATAAGTCCAACGAAAAACATTTTGCATTTGTCCATAGCTGAATTTCGCTTCAGTCTGTCCAAGAAACAACAAATGCAGCAGCTCCAACGATACAACATTTGCATCAGTTCATTGCTGAAATTTGTTGCATCAGTCCAACGAAAGAACACATGCAGCAGCTCCAACGAAACATCCTTTTACATCTGTTGCTCGAAGGCCTCACACGTAAGCTTTGTTCTGCCCGTGTTGCCCGACACAGGGGGGCCGCACCCAGCAGGACCCGACCAGCCGCGATGCCGCCGCCGCGCTCGGCCGAGCCCAGGCCGCGACCGGCCGCGTCAGACGTCGCCGCGCCCCGCAGTGCCTGGCCGCTCCTTCCTGTGCTGCCCGCACAGTAGTTGGCCGAAGCTACGCCCGCCCGCGCGCGGCGCCCCTGTCCGGCCTCGCCTCGCAGCGCCTAGGCTTGTTCGCGCTCGCCGCGCCCGCGCTTGGCCGAGCCGCCCGCGTCCGCGCGTGCCGTGACGCTCCGCTCCTCCACTCGCCGCGCCGCGCGCCGCCGCTTCGCTAGGGTTAGGGTTAGTGGGAGAGAGCAGAGGAGAGCCGTCGGGAGACAGAATTAAGTTTTTTTTTTTTTGAGGGAGGGAGACAGAATTAAGTTGGACTCGATCTAAACACAACCGGCTTGGCTGAAGCTTGAAGGAGAATAGAACAGGGGCAGTTCGGTCTTTCCCTGTTTTTATAAAGATTATCTGATTTGTTTTAATTCGAAAACATGGTTTTACTAAACGGCATCACAAAACAGGACCTGACGGAAGCTTCAGGTTCAAAAAATAGGACTATTTTTGCAAAGTACAAAAAACAAGACCGAATCTGTAATTGACAACCAAAACAAGACCGTTTTTTTAAATGTCCCAAAATATAAATCCTTTGAATTTTAGATTTGTAACATGTAAGCAAACAAATGCATAGCTTTGGCCATAAATATGATGAATGAGCAATTTTCTACAGTTTTCTTCAAAATTAGTTTAGTTCTTTAAACTTTACTCAGATTATAATGTAATGATGTTTAACTAGATTTAAGTTGAATGATTATTCTTACCCAAAGTTTGCATCAATTTGGAATGGTGGATGTGCTGTGAATAGATTGCTGTACAGACCTCCTTCCTTATCAACTTCATGGTTTGGATCAATCAAAGTGATAAGCTGCAAGATCATTTTGTATGCATGCTGACTGTTGTGTAGATGGGCCCATAAGGCCATCTTCCATGTTGTAGACCACCCAGGACCTTCATCACCTAAACAGTAGACAAGTCAGCACTCAAACTGGCAAATGAAGAAAGCAATGAGTTCTTTTTCTTTTTTCTTTTTTTGAAACGAAAACAGTAGGAGAGACAGGCAATGAGTTCTTAAACAATAACAGAATTTTGTTCGCTAGGGTCACTAAACTATTGATTTTTTTTTTTGGATACATACTGATTGCTTTTATACGACTGAAGAAACAACATACTTCCATACCAACTTGAGAGAGAAATAGTGCTTTGTATGCCCATGTTTTTAGTTGCCACTTCTTAATTTGTCCCTCGTTTGAACCATCCCTCACACATCCACCATGGAAGAGTGGATAAGTGAGAGTTTGAACATTGGACATGATAATAGCAACTCAAAATATGGCACCAAGGGATTAGCCCAAATTAGAATAAACAACAAATATTTTCAGTCAGTGCAATTTCACTTCAAGGAATGTAATTCCAAAATTTGTTCTTTTCCTTTTCCTATCTTGGCATCAACATTAGTTGACTCTAACGGCTGAGACAAAGCGGGGACCAATAATGGGCCTATGCAAGAATGAATGGCCCCTGTGCAAGAAGTATCTTCACAAGTACTGTTTGGGCAAATCATTTAATCTGTAGAGACATACCCTAACTAAAAAATCACCAAGCTGTGTCACTGTATAAGTTCAGAGTCAAAAGGTCACATACCAGAGAAAAGTTTAAGAAAAGTGGATGTCAAAACGACCACATATGCTCTATAGAATTCTATAATACAAGCAAAGTTTGTGTAACAAAATATTACCTCTTTTATAAAGAGTATTGGCAACAGCTTTACAGAGGTCAGGTGTTTGCTCTAGTGACATGGTGTGTCCAGGATAAAGACCAAACAAGTGAGAAACATGTCTGTGATGAACCTCAGGATCCTTAAAATCTTGAGCCTACCCATAGAAGAGAAGTATATATATAAAAAAAAATGACGACACACGATATACATCACTAAAGGCAGATTGAGAAAGAATGTGCATCCACATACCCATTCCATGATAGTACCATCTCTAGCAATTTTTATTGGTCGGAGACGTGGTAGTGCTTTTTTTATTCTCTGAACCACATCGGTCTCAGGTTTCCCTAAAATCTGATAGACAGTTAACCGTTTTAATCGCTGCTTGTAGTAAAAATTCAAACAAATATAATGATTCAACGATGAGGTTGAAGTTAGGACCCATAAATATGTAAAGAAAATATCAAAATAGTATGAACATTTTAAGGAACTTAATTTTTTTAAGAAAATATGAAAAGACTTACATCAGTGGCCAACAGAACAGCTGAGAAAACTTCCCGCATAATTGACATGTCCATAGTTGTCGAGTAGCTCACACATGCCTTCTTACCATCAGGAGCAATGAAATAATGTTCAGGAGAAGTAGAAGGATTGGTCTCCAAAAGTCCTCCATGTCCTTCAATCAACCAGTCCAACAAAAAGGATGCAGATCCTTCCAAAAGGGGGTATGCGGTTTCCTCTAAAAATTGCTGCACAGAAAGAGCAAAATATCACAACTAGTTTACTCTTATCGTTGACTGAAATGTGCCCGATTCCAAAATGTTCAAGACAGTTTGAATGAAACCGATGAATACAGAATCCACCAAATCATTGTTATGTTATCAAAAGACTCTTTGTATCATAATATACAGATAATGAACTTATATGTGGCAGGTGTCTGACACTCCAATGCAACTTCTGGGATAGCATATACACCTTATTGAGCACCTTAAGCATAAGGTAATCATAAGGTTGGTGTAACACATTGGTTACATATTTGACACAGTACATAGCACAAAAAGCTTCCTTGTTAGAACATGACACCAGATAACAAAACAAGCACACGTGTTCAATCCTGCAAATCTACTATGCTTGATTCTAACACATTTTCCTACTAAGTTCCCAGTGCTACACTTCTTAAAGAAGTATCATGGCAAACAAGATCTTCTTATAAAAAATAAAAATTGATGTGGTTCTAAACTCATGGTAAAACACAATATTTTGCTAGTCCAGTAAATGGAAGTACCTTTCAAATGTTACCAAACAATATGGGCATGACACTGCTGTTAACATATCTGTCTACAAAAATATCAATAATTCACTCATTTCAAAATAACTCGACCAAAGGGGAGGCATCACATTTAAGGTTAAGAAAACGCCCAGAAACGCAGCCCGCCATTCTTCGAAAGCAAACACATAGCGAGGGGTAAGAAAAAGCCATGAAAGGCAGCCCACCACGGGCGCCTATCATTCCTGGAAAGGTAACACAAATCGAGTTTTTTTTTTTTTTTTTTGGTGGGAACCAGGGTTCAAGCCCTTGTTGGAAGCCTCACAATTGGAGGTCTTATTTTTAGAGGGAAAAAAAAGGAGGTCTTATCACCATCATATCAGCACGCTCGCATTTAATAATTTTCAAGGTGATACACAAAAGTAGTGCATATAAGTACTCAATGCAGTGAAATTTCCCACCTTGTCCATTGTAAAACTGTAGTGCTCCCAGAGGTGTGTTGCAAGCCATGGCCCACCCATAGGCCATAATGCCCACACAGGATCACCAGCATCTGGCGATGTTTTCGCCCATAGATCTGTGACCTGATGACTGACCCAACCACTAGCTTCATAATTCACCTATCACGAAAAGGTATCTTTCCATCAGATTCGAAAACATGAAATCCGAACCTGAAAAGTTTGCTTCGAAGTAAAATACTGTGTTGAAATTTAGGACGTTTGTGTTGTAAATCAGATGCAAACACATGGATTGATTGAATTGAGCCTCTCAACAGGTATATACAGAGTACAAGTACAAAGACTTAGTGGAGCAAGACATCTCCCCCAATACGTGTGGCAGTCCAAGATACACAATATCGAAAAGACTAAAGATACACCAGCAGACACAATCTAATGGAGTTGTTTGGACAATTTAATCGAGATGCGAGAAGAATAATTCAGAAGGTTCTTAGTGGTCTATCCGAGGTTTGAATTCAATGCTTACGTTCTCCATATAATTGGGAAGGAAAACCTACTTAAGGTGTATGAATTATGAAAGACTTGAAACACAAATTACATGTGCGGGAAGATCTTGTTCGCCATAACTCACACTTTTCATTTTATGAATTGTGTTGCCATTCGTATTATCATTTGTCACTTCTCATATATTGATGTTCCCTAATCATTCAACCACCAAGTTCCCGTGAATCAAAATTCTAGTGCTGCACTGGCATTCACAAATCCATTGTATAAGACATTGGAACATGAATAGACAAAATTGACCACTAAGCAGATGTACTAACACAGGCAAGAATCTATAAATTGCGAATTCAGACAAGGCTACAATTTCACAGTTGGCCTTACTTTTGCTGTCTTTGCTCCATTGATTGAGAGGGATCCAATAAAGTCAAACAGTGGTTCTTGGCATTCACTGAGGTTACAAGGAAGTGCTGGCCAGTAATTCATTTGCAGATTTATATTTGGATGGGGAGCTGCACTGGGAAGTCAAAAAGAAAAATTTAAGTACAATCAAACAAGGGCTGGTAGAAAATATGAAAAACAAATCCATCAAATATGCTCGTAAAGTACTTGCATTAGAAATTTTATAAATGTTGACTAAACTCAGGAAAGACATCAGAAGACCACCACTCGGTAGATGGTCCAAATATCGGTCGCGCTTCTTTTTTGCACACTCAAATGCACATCATTTTGAAAGTGTGTATTGTGGTTCATGAGGTCGCTGTTAAGCAACATAGTGTTTCATATCCCAAGAGATATGCCTTTGATCAGTCCTAGGCAGCACACATGCTAACTTGATAAATGAGCCAATGGTAACATATCATGTCACATTGTCTTATGGAGCCATATCAATGGTAAGAGGAGAAAGAGTGCCCTAGCTCAAATCCAAAATCCAGGACAACATTAAGATATCTATTGCTTTGTAACTTTATTCCAAGTAAATTTAGGAATTATCTTTATAAGAGAGAGGCAAGTCATCTGAAGTAAAGCAAGGAGATATATTATTGTTATAAAAAGATAAATGGAAGACCTATACAGTATGATGGAACTGGACTCTAAGAAATGGCTTGGAACCATGAGACCCGAATTAGAATCGAAGATCAATTATGGAACTTGGATTCAAATAAGATCTAATTTGGTAGTAATTTTGCTGTTGCTGCTGGTTGTCGTCCATGGAATGATATGAAACAAATTATTCCAAGAATGAAGAATCAAGGAAAAAAGAAGCAGCACATATATTGTAAAAACATACTCCCATGGTGGTGACGTATCATTGCTCCATATTCCTTGGAGATTGGCAATCTGTGTTCCAGGCCTTGAGCATGAAATGAGTAAATAACGACCAAACTGGAACAGAAGTTCTACAAGAGAAGCATCTTCGTTGTCTTTAAACGATATAATTCTGTCAATGGTGGGCTTCTCTGATGAATCAGCTAGACTAGTCCCCTCAAGTACATCACTTGAGCCTTGTGAAAGTTGCAAGCTAACACGGTGGAAAAGATTCTGGTAATCATCTGTGTGGTATGACTTTAGCTGTGAATATGACATACCCCTGGCCATACTTAATGCAGTTAAAGCTGATGCTGTGGGATCCAATTTAGACTCAGAAGGCTTAACAAATGGCCCTTCAAATGAGGTAGCGGCTGCAAGGAGTAAAACAGCAGAATCGGCACCATGAAGTTTCAACATCTTATCATTTAATACTTCTATTGTGCCATTGGCACCACTCATCTGCAGGTAAAGAATAGCACAAAATTTAATTCCAGTCGGACGATCAGAGGCA
The DNA here is from genome assembly GCA_007726485.1 of Eragrostis curvula. Lineage (NCBI taxonomy): Eukaryota > Viridiplantae > Streptophyta > Magnoliopsida > Poales > Poaceae > Eragrostis > Eragrostis curvula. The sequence continues at coordinate 26,505,240 of CM017439.1, read as the reverse complement.
TTGTCTCCTTCATGAGGCCTTTCTCCTGGACAAGCACCCTCCATGATTATCTCATTTGCATCAGTCACATGGATCTGGTGATCTAGTGGAGTAGCTAAAGACACTGTGAAGGAGACATTTCCTGGTTTGTCCGCAGATATTTTAGTCGCAATGACTTGATGTGGATTTGAAGAGAAATATTCCCTTGAGTAGACTACGTCCCCAACAGTATATGTCACATTTACTGTAGCTGTATGAAGATCTAGCTCTCTTTTGTAATTTGTATACTTGATATGCTCACCAAAGGCCAGATTAATATCACCAAGCGGTTGATAAACCTTCAGTTAAAACACCGGTGTTACCTCATGTCAGAGTTTTGGAAAAAGAAGTTTTCTTTCTACCAATTAATAAAAAAATATATATACCTGTGTGTGTTCACCAGACAGATCATAAGCAACAGTTGTGGCTTCAGCATACTGTCCATTGTCAACAAGGTTCCTTACTTTAGAAAGAACAGCAGGTGCCTTAGGATTCGTATAATTACCAGGTCCACCAGTCCACAGAGTGTCATCTGCCCCAGCAATTTTACTTGGTGTTGATAAACAGTTTTAATAAGAAATAACAGCTTCAATGAAAGTCATAGATAACTACACAGAAAGTGAACTATGACATAAATTTAAGGTTCATGCTTGCTGGCACCCCCAATTTTAATAAAAAAACTAAAAAGAAACAGAACCTCACTAACCATGCTTTCTTTGGAAAAAAAAAAGGCTCACTTTGTAACCACCATTGAAAGATTGCTGATAATTGATTAACAAGCATTTTAGCAGTGGATTCTTGGTAGAAACATCATGTCAAAAGACTGGAACTGTGAATATTGTGAACACACGTGAAAAAACGTAGAAGCTCCCAGAAAATACCAGATTTGCGTGGCATTCTACATAAACATAGATAATGCCTAATGTTCGAGAATTCTAGAAACTTTCAAGCGTGATTTTACAGACATTTTCACAAGAATTGCAGTTTCAACCAATACAAAGCACATTTTTCAAGCGTGGTAGAAAATATCAAAATGATTCCAGAACTGAATAGACAACGGTAGGCATTCCCAGTCTGTTAAAAGAAATCAATCAGTTCAACTATACAAGGGGTCTTTCTTTTCTGCAGGACTGAATAATCAGGTATTATCTTTTAGTATATTATATTCTGCAGCGCGGCTTACGATGCTCCCGGGCTTATCTAACTATATTAAATAAAGTTCAATTACAAAACTAACTACAGAACCTTGGTCTAATTCGAGACGAATCTAATGAGGGTAATTAAGCCATGATTAGATGATGGTTACTGTAGCATTACTGTAGCAAAACATAGATTAATTAGGCTCATTAGATTTGTCTCGTAAAGATGTATCCATCTGTAAAAAGGTTTTGTCATTAAACTTTATTTAATACTAGATTTTTTTTGTTTAGAAGCCTCTAAAATTTAGCGCTAAAAGAAACGAACAGGGCCAAATAGCCCAATGCATCCCAATCATTCCACAGAAAGGAATAAACAAATAAACAGCACACGTGTGGTGTCTCTCCAGCTTACAACTCAACGCCCCATCATTCTCGAGTTAATGACCCACATTGCTTCGCTCAGTAACAGATCACAAAAATTAGATTAGGAGATATCCCATTGACCATCAAGGCAGGAGCTTTTTGAACCAAACTAGGGGGATTAAAAGAGCAGAGTAATCAAGCACAATAAGAAGGGGGACAGAGGAAGCGATTCCTTACGGTTGAGCTGGAGCCTCTCGGATTCGACGCCGCCCCAGACCATGGCGCCGAGGCGCCCGTTCCCGATCGGCGCCGCGTCGGTGAAGTACCTCGCCGGCGACGCGAACACCACCTTCAGCGGCCGCGCCTCGTGGTCCGCCGTCGGCCACCCAGCCGCCGCGGCCACGGCCTCCGGCTCCGGCAGCCGGCGCACCCAAAACCAATCGGAACCAGCGTCGCGGTCGCCGTCGCCGTCCATGGGGAGAAGCCGAGGTGTACAGCTACAAGCAATGTGGTCTGACAAGCAAAGCAGCGAGTGGCGACACAAGAATTAAGCTAGCAACTGGAGTTTTGCGCCCAGGTCCCCGTATTTTTTGCGCAAGGGCTGACGGAATAATATATTGTCATATAAAAAGGCATTCTCATGGCAGAGATAATCTTGGAAATTACTCAACATAAATTTCCAATTCATTTAGGATCCGAACTACTCACAGTTAGCTAACCTGACTAAACAAGCTGTATCCCGAATTAATTGTATAAAGTTATCTACTATTGTGAAAAGTCTCTAAAAAAACTAGTCGAAAGGTTTGATGATCCTTGAGTTGCTTTCTTGTGTGACATCCTTGAGTTGTTCAAATTCCTTTGCTTTATTTTGCTGCCCAAAAGATGCGTAGGTTTGCTGAATTTTATTCCCAAGATTTCTCAAGTTCGGACGTGTTGAGACTAGAAATGTAACTTGATAATATATCCATGATATGAGAAGAGAAGATAGCTTGCAAGGCCTGTCCAATCTTGTTGAGCTCTCGGTTAAACTTGTTCAAACAAATAGGCACAGTGTTTACGATTTGGCACAATGTTGAGTTCTCGGTGGCGACGACAAGTGTTGAAAGAGCATTTTCGGCTATGAATTTTGTCAATAGCTAGTTAAGAAATAGGATGGATAATACCCTTTTGAATGATTGTCTACCTACTTTCATTGAGCAAGATGTTTTCCTAAATGTGACCTAAGATGATATAGTTGAGAGTTTCTTGGCCATTAGAAGGCGTAGGTATGAACTATACTAGGCGGGTAGTTTGCAATTTTCTCTTAATTGTAAACTTGTTTTGGGACAAGTTTAAGACTTACTTGTTTATTTTGATATGGTTGTAAGACATTTATTAAGCTTTTCTATTTGCATCTTGATGCGCCACTGGCTTCCGCTTATTAAGGAAGCCAAATGCAAGGAAGATGGAGGTGCTGGAGAGAGAGAGAGAGAGAGAGAGAGAGAGAGGGAGAGAGACGAGGACAAAAGCTGGGGAATCGGACATTTAGCGGAACAAGAGGTTATGTATTGTAACATCCAAAAAATTTGGGTCAATTTTTTTTTTGTGATGGCTTACATACTATTGTTCTTGAGTGTTGCATATTTCGTTCTGGGCTTCCTAAAACTCACTGCACTTCGAGGCTTACTTCTGATTTTATTTTGTTTATTTGAGCTTTATATCACATAAATCATTTCACTAACAGTGACCAATGAGTTGTACGTACATGGAACACCTAGCAGCCAAACCCATCTTTAGTTTAGAACCTGTCCAGCTCATTAGTAATATAATTATTCCAGGCATCAGAGAATTATTATTCCGTTCAGACCATGCCGTTGTACACCAGACATCGCTCTCCGTTGGAGTTTGACGGCGTGCTCCCTGCCTCATCCGGTTGCTCTGTTGGCCGTCTGCAATTCTGCATGCACACCTCGTCACCTCCGGCCGGCACGGCCGTTTACACACACTGAATTGTAATTCTAGCAGCATCGTGTCCCCTGCCTGCCTTCCTGTAGAAGCCTTGCGGATAAATATCACTAGCAGCTACATTGCTCCTATGTTCTTCCTCCACTCATGCCTAGCACAGCAGCAAGCTAGAGCAGGCTGCTTGATCGTTTCTTCTTCCATCAGCAAGAACAAGAGCTGCTAAGGGCGTGTTTGGTAGCCTGGAGAGCCTTTCTCTGTATCATGGGCCAGCACAGAGCCATCCTAACCAGGTTGAGCGGGTGCAACAGCTTCATGTTTGGTAGCCTGTGAACTAGCAAAGTGTATGAGAGGAGATCGTGTTTGGTAGCCGGCACCACTTAGATATGCTTATCTTGTATTAGCACACGGTCGAGTTACCCATCTTCTTCCTCGAACTCCTCTGCACTGCCCAACCCCATTGTTCAGCATGGAGCTCAATCTCGACTCACCTGGCCATGCAGCCGACGAGCTCGCCCTGCCGCACCGCCCCTTCCCTACGCGCTCCGCTTGCGCCCGCCGCTCCCATGTCGAATCGTTCCCCTCACCGTCTCTTGCTCGTTTCTTCCCACAGCGAAAAGGGGCGGCGACGGATCTCGACTCCAGGCGAGCGGCGTCGTCCTTCCTCGTTCGGGGTAGCAGGGCATGGCGCCTTCGACTCGCGTGGGCGCGGCGTGCTCCGCTCACACCCGCCGCATCACCTCGCTCTTCCTACGTGCGCTTAATCGGATCGGATCGGATCGAATCGAATCGATGCAACCCATTGATCAAATCGAATCATCAACACCACGGTCGTGCTGTGGCAGAGCTTCGAGCACATCAATATGTGGCTGTCCGCCGGGAAGCCGCGGCCGGACAAGCTCGGTGTCATCCAGGACGTCCGCGCGACCGACTCGGTCCCTCCCTGCAGCGTTGCTCTGTCCTTGACTCGCCCCGCCGCATGTAGCCTTGCTCTTGCCGCCGCGAGCCACGTCGCGCGGCCTTGCTCCGGCCGCCGCTCCTCCTTGCCATGCATCTCCCGGCATCGCGAGGTGGTTGGGAGGAAGAAGAATGGCCGTGAGCGGAGGTCCTCGAGGCAGGGGAGGCCAACGGGGAGGAATAGACTCACGGGAGGTGACCACAAATGTCGAGCGCTGGATGGAGCGAGCCAGGCCCGTCGGGAACGGAAATTTTTTTTCATACCCGACGATGCAGCAAAATCACCCTCCTCTACATCCGCTAGGCCTGGCCCAAAAGCTTGTCCAGGCTACCAATCTCGTCGAGTTGCATCTGCCGATGCAAGTTGCACGCTGGCCCAGGCTACCAAACGCCCCCTAAATTCCTTCGTATCGTAAGCTCAAATCCTCCCTGTGTAATTATTTCATTTCCAAATTAGATTGTACTAAGACCAGCTCACCGGCCCATGGATCTTCATACTAGTTCGTTGTGTCCCTCGCAAAAAAAAAAAAAAAAAAAAAAAAAGCTAGTTCGTTGTGCTGTTTCCAACAGATTAATTAGAGCTGTCACCATAGGTGATTTGCTGCCCACGAATCTTTACGTTAGCATCCCTGATCTTCGACGCAGTAAGCGCGTTGATCGTTACATCATTACCTATGCCGTAGCTTGCAAGTACTTAAAACTTCCTAATCCTACCACCACCCATCTATTACCACATAGAAATGCCACCACCAGGGTGGTCTGTATCCTATTGATTACCACATAAAAAAAAGGACTAAGAATTAATGGGCCAGCAGAAAATTAGTGGGCCAAAAATGAAAGCATGCAAAACTAATGGTCTAAAAATAAAAGGCAAGCGAAGAAAAATAAAATCCCAGCAAAATTAATGGGCTGCAAAATTAAAAGGCCCGCGAAAATTATTGGGCCTCAGAAAATAAAAAGGGCTGCAAGTTAATGGGCCAAAAAATAAAGGCCTGCAAAATTCATGGGTCAAAAGTCATTTTTTGGTCAATGATTTATGAGAAAAAACAATCGTCATAAAACTTTATGACGATTTAAAATTTATGAATTTTTTGTAAATTGTCATAAATTTATGACGAAAATTTTGAAATTTGTCATAAAAGGCAATCAGTGAGGCACTATCTATGACGAAGGGATTTTTGTCATAACTTCATCATATAAGGTTATTTATGACGAATTTATCAGGTTTTGTGACGTAATCAGCTCGTCATAGAAGTCCACAATTGTTGTAGTGTGTTGTCATTGGTTACATTTTGAATGTCACATAATTGCGGTCTTGGAATTTCCATATCATTACCAGTTTGATAATTGTACCAATATCGATATATAAGTTTTCAGCAAAGTGGTTTTGGGCTGAAAGCTATGTTGTTAGAGATACAAAAATTTACATTGATCAGCTAATTGTATTATTTTTAAGTGACAATAATCATAACATATATACAACTGCTCTCTATAAATACTTTTGGTAGAATATTGTTGATACAATAATCAAAACACTAATTACTGCTTGCATCGTTAAAAAATAATAAGATCAGACACTTAAGTTAGAGCATGCCTAGTTGTTTTAATCGCTTCACTGATTAAAGTTCCAACATCTGTGCTCCGTGACACCAGCAAGGGCCTCGGTCATTCACTCAACATCATACGCCTCTGCATGTTAGCTCTGAAAACAAATTAATTATTTTGCCTGTTACCTATTGAAAGATGAGTTTTTAATTAAAATAATAGTAATTTAAATAAAAATTGCAGATTTAGGGTGCGTTTTGCAAAAATTGCAGAAATAGGTACCTGTCGGTTGTCCGGTGACCGATAGGTCACTGGATGACCGATAGGCCTACGTGGCAGCCGACAAACGCCTGGAAACAGACCTATCGGTCATCCGATTACCGACAAGCCCTGTCGGTCCTCCAATGACCGACAGGCTCCTTAATTTCGCCAAAAAGGGGTGTCGGACCGATAGCCAAGGCCTGTCGGTCGTGGGATGACCGACAGGCACCTATCGGTCAAGGAATGACCGATAGGTGCCTGTCGGTCACGGAATGACCGACAGGCCCTATCGGTCACGGAATGACCGACAGGTCTCTTTTTTTTTTTTTTTTTTTTTTTGTTTTGCCCGTTTGTGTTTTTGTTTCCATCTTCATTTTTGGAAAAAACTGAACAATTTCTCTTTACCGATGGAACAATCCATGTTCATGTTTGGAACAAATGTTCTACATAAAATACAATTAAACGAAATAAAATTTTTGTACATATGATAAATACATGCAACTCATTTTTTGCCACCTAATCTTTAAAAAATCTTCGATCCCACCGCCGATACATATTACTGAAGTTAATGTCCATATCGTAGGGGTTGGATGATGGCCGTGGGCGAGGTGGCGCTGAGAAGTCGCTGTTGGAGGGTCGTTCTCGCCAAAGAGATTCACTAAATGCCACGTCGTCAGGGTCGTCGGGTGGAGGCGGAGGTCTTGAGGGTGGCATGGGCATGAAATCATCGTCTTCATCGTCGTTGGCGTTTGATTGCACGCGCGTTGCCGGAGCGCGTCTTCTTGCAGTGTTTCTTCGACGGGATGTTGGTGTGTTAGATGGCTCCGAAACACTACGGTTAGATGAGGTATGTCGCCTTCTACGTGAACCTGGCATGCAACCTCCACCGAAGAACATAAATAGATAGAAGAAGTTTGGAATAGGGTTGTCGATCAATTCTTTGTCTTCCGAAAATGCCTAACAGAAGAGAAGTAGTCGAATGAGCAAAAGAAATAGAAACCGATAACATAAAAATTAAAAAAAATTGAGTGTACCTGAATGTGGGAGGCATATTCATCGGGGAGCATCATTATCTTGAATGTAGTGCTAGAGAAACCTAACACTGACGGGTGGTTTGCCAGCTCGCAAACCCTATGATACAACTGCCTTTGATCTTCTAAGAGGGCCCTAAGGTCATTTGTGGTGAGATATTGCGGCGCCATAGTGTGTGAGGTTCTAGGGATTGTTGCATTTAATCTTGAGACAGCTTGTGCGAGATTGCTCTCCCTAAAAGGATCATCTCGGTGTTCACGCACGGCACGCCAGATTGCGTCCAGTGCTGTCTCGATGTATTGTGGTGTCCATGGAAAGCCTCCACTAGATGGTCCTGCCATGGATGATGTTGTTGAAGCGTGGAAGAAGAGTGGATGCCGCTGTGATGCAAGAGAGGTTGCTGTGAATGAAAGAGTGAGTAGAGGATAAGGTTTTGTAGGAGTGGTTTATGAAATTGAAAGCATGAGTGGGAGGCCGTAGTAGAGATTGTACCTATAATGTAGCTCCATTATTTTGATGGGAGTCGGATGCATGCATCAAAAGCGTTACATTGAGCAGACATACATGCATGGGGGCATTGGATGCTCCTGGGATTCTTTGGCTGTTTTGCAAAGCGGGGACCTTTGATGGGAGTTTGACGGGACTGTGATGCATGCACTGAGAGCATTAATTGATAGGAGTCAATTTTGAGCAGTCATGGAATAGTGAAAGGTGGTGTAATTATTGGTGCAGCGATGGACATGTTGTAATTATTGGCATTGGATGCTTTGGCCGGTATGATGTCGAAAGCATGGTCCTGCTGCCCTATGTCTGATTCAATGCATGGTCAGAGAACGCATTGATGCAGAGAAAGAAACGCATTATTGCAACGAACATAGAAAATACAAAGAGCTATTACAACCGGGGAATTTCATAAATAGAAAATACAACGAACATAAAAAATACAAAGAGCTATTACAAGAAAATATTATTGTAACGAACATAGAAAATACAAAGAGCTATTACAAGCGGGGAATTTCATAAATAGAAAATACAACGAACATAGAAAATACAAAGATAATTGGTACTAATTTCTTATTTCGACCCCGCACTCTTGCGTGTTTCTTCACTCACCCGTAGACGGTTAATGTATCGCCTGGCTACCTGATCATCTCTCAATTTAATTCCTATTTCGCGTTCAGGGAGTTGCATCGGTACAGTGATGAGAGCCCTTTGAATTCTTTCGGATTCATCCTTCAGCCTATTGTAATCTTCATTGCTTTCCTCGATAGTGACGTACCCTTCATTCCTAGAGGGTGGCAGGTTGTCGATCCATTCTTCAAACTCACACTGTACTTGAATATACAGTGTGGTGGTAAGTAAACCAAATTAATTTACAACATATTAATAACGTGGGAATAATACATACCTCGGCGCCAGGGGTCTCAATAGAGCAATGGAAGAACCTACTACCCCCATAGGTAGAAAGCTTGGCAACTTCTCCACAATAACACAATGGACGATCCTTCCATTCAGGGTCAGGAATTCTTCCATGTGTGTTGTTTGCCATTGTGTTTCGGGATCTATAGCCGAGGTCTTTATAAAGACAATGGTACGGGCCCTTCCACCCCAACCACTCCTGATATACATTGAATTGTGTATCCATCAATTCATCAGACTTAGGGCACCAGGCATAGCAGGGAATCCAACGAGCATCCACTCCAAAAGCAAAGCTGACATCGCTGTACAGCCTGTGCCCATCAGTGCATAGCCTGTGCCCATCATTGCATGCATGTGACATTGATATAGCATGCAGAGCCTCTGCTGCCCTATTTCAGCATGCATGTATGTGTCCCAATGACCGGTCCTTTCACAACCAATAAATCACTGCACTCCATTCAATGACAACGCATGCGCGGACAGTGACTCTAATGCATGCATCACTGCCTCAATGCATGCATATCTCTTTTCAGACAGGAATCCTAAGAAGAAACCAAACATAGTTAAAGTGGTCCATGCAACATACATAGCTTCGATGCGAACAATGGCGTCTTCGGTGCACAGGAGAACTAACATGCTTGTGCATCGATCTAATCCTAAGACGCCTTAGGGAATTTAGAGGGTGTTTCGATGCACATAGGAAAGATACATGTCCATCGATCTACATCCTAACACGCTTTAGGGAAATAAATCTCACTCAAACACACTATGAGGTGAAACGACGCATATCCAACCTCAGATCTAATTATCCTCAGTGTCTACTAAGTGCAACGGGGATATTTTCCCTTTCTGAAAGCATCAGGTCCTGCTGCCCTAGCGCGGCGAGCTCTCTCGCGCATCCTCTCTCTTTCGGCCTCACGGGCCTCATGAGCAAGGCGTTCTTCCTCTTGTTTGCGCCTTCGTTCCGCCTCCTCTCTTTGCTTGCGTTCCGCTTCGTAGTTGCGTCGACGCTCTTCCTCCTCCTGGCTCCTCTTCCTGCGTTCCTCCTTTCTCCTTTCCTCAGCTTCCATATCAAACCAACGCCTTCTTGCACTTTCAGCGACACTGTAGACATGGGCTATATCCTCTGGTGTCTGCTCAGTGTCAACATACTCGATGAACTCACACAGAGGCGGTGGGGACTGCAATGTTATGAACGTATTAGTGAGTAAGAATCAATGGTGAAAGCAAAGAATGACGAAGTACAAGTAGTGACCCTTGGCCTCCTAGCGGAAGAGTAAAGACGTTGCGAAGGGTCATATTGGTAGTTCTTGCACATCCAAAGCCTTTTGCCGTAGTCATCACCGAGAACGAGTGACTTCACTAGCCTGCATGGAGTGCCACAGAGGCACATAGGAGCGATGAAGCCATCTCCGAGAGGTAAGGTCTGTTTGTTGTGGGGTGGGTCGTTGGGGAACTCCATAACGTAGGAAGAAATTGCGGTGTTAGTTAGATTGCGAAGTGGCTGAGATTAATGGACAGACGATGTGTGCATTTTATAGGCATCACTAACGTGGTCTATAGACGAAGACTACAAAGAAAAGAAGAGGAGATGTCATCGGATGCGCTGCAAAGTTGCCCGTGAATGGATTTGTCGCCATGCAATAAATGCGCGTTGTCACGTCACTAATAGTTGTCGAGTCATGTCGCGGTGCAGAAGTTAATAATAAAAAATAGTTCATGTTTAAGTTCTGAATATTACAAAAATGAAAGAAATGTACTAGTCAACTATAACACCCTGCCCCCTGCCCTGATCTCTAAGTCATCCTCCACGCCTACGCTTGCTGGGCTCGCCTTCGGGCCTCTTGCCCTGGGCCTTCCTCCCTCGTCGAATCTGATCGGTGGGGTACGTGAACTGGTCTGGTGGCTGCCTGACCCTACGAGCCTCTGCTGGTGTCGAAGGAAACTGCTGGGTGGGCTGCGTCGGTGGAGGAGCCCCTGACATCTGAGAGAAACCCTGGACATCTGGCTGTCCGTAAGAAGACTCCTGCGCTAAGCTCCCAGAAGCAGAGTGCAAGGAGTAATCAGGCGCGGCGAACTGTACTCCTGGCCCTGGTCCTGTAAAACAACAATGTCAGATTACAAAAACATAATGTTAGAAATACAAAATTGACATGTTATTATACCTGTGCCCCATCCTGGAGTAGGCATGAAAGGCGGGAATACAGGTACACCCGACGACGAGTCCCCGGCGTGGAAACGAGAAGAACCTGGTGCACTAGCTGGTGTAGGGAGAGGAGGAGACCTCTGTCGTGTCCTCGGCTGCACATCTGCTGTGCTCGTACAGGAAGCGCACCGGAGAGCATCCCTACAGCGGCGCGCAAGACGGAGTAGGGCTGCTCCCAAGTCACGTGGCTCGACTCGTGGAGGGTTGTCGTAGCATCGAGCGCCTAAATCCTCCAGCTCATCAGCGAGATCGCCGCACGTGTCAGTCTACAAAAATGATAATAGAACATTAACAATTAAACAGAAAGGATAAATTTATCAAAGTAACTTACCATCAGGTGATAGGCCCTAGTCGGCTGGGTGGCGAAGGTGTCCGTAATCTCAGGCACGTGGTCTACAGGTGCATCTGCCACAGTGAACAACCGCACACGCGTCGCTCTCTGGTACCACCGAAGGTACTCCCCGTATCGAAACGGGTCGTACGGGCCCTGTGGAACGTGCACATCTGTCTCTGCACCAACCCACTGCTGTATCCACGGCTCCATCTTGGCAGCCCACACCGTCTCGTAAGCAAGACCCTGACCTTTCCTGTTAAACCTGCAATGAAGATATTGTCAATACGTAAACATTTAGGTAACTTGATGAATGGATTAATTAGTTTATGTTGCACTTACGAGTGGGTGTGATCTAGGTGCAGTCTAGGAAGAGGAAAGTCCTGAAAGTATCCAAACTGGCGGAAGACTCGAGACACAGCGTATGGCTCGACACAGATGTCGAAGACTAAACGACGCCTCGTCAGCCAGAAAGCTGTGTCACGTGTGCACAAGGCTGAGAGTCCACGCGGTGCACGCCTCGCGACCTCCTCGGCGCTGTACGGCTGCCACCTGACCCGGTCTGGCATCAGCTGATCGAAATCAGCAACGAACTGCGGGTACACCTTACGTACAGTCCCTGTAGCCCAACTCGGCTGCAACAATCGAAACAATGATCAAGTTAGTAGCAAAAATAAAATAGAAACTTAAATATACAAAAACAAAGTATTACTTACATCGCGCTTGCACCAAATAGAACCCATAGTGGGTCCACCGAGGGGATCGTAATCTCCAAAGTCGTCGAGGTCGTACATGTCATCCGCGTACTCGTCGTAGGAGCTCAGCTTCGGTCGCCCGATGTCCACACGCTCGAACGACCACAACATCAGGAACAAAGGACACCCTGTCAACGAACCCGCACTGGTCGTCCGCCTGCACGCCTCGCACAACGCACGGTACGTCGCGGCTAACACAGCTGAGCCCCAACTGTACTGTGGCATCTGTGCAGGATCTGTGTCTGCTATCTGCTGTGCAATCTGGATATACCGCTTATCTACGGTGTCCTGGTGCGTACTAGTGAACATGACCCACCCGAACAACCAGAGAAGGTACGCCTCGAGGTGCCTACGAACCCTCCAGTCCTCTGCCTCAACGGTCAACCTCTCAGCACGAAACTGCTCAAGCCACACCTTCGTCGGTCCGTGCCTGTCGTGGAAAGCAAACTGCGGGTGCTCCGGATTCGGAGGGAGGACACCTGCAAACCTGTCCAGAATATCCTGCATCCACCCGGGGTTCTGAACAGGAGGAACCACTGCAGCTCCGGCTATAGGAAGCCCTAGTAGCATCGCCACGTCCTCCAGTGTGGGCGCCATCTCACCAACGGTGAGGTGGAACGTGTGTGTCTCAGGCCTCCACCGATCCACCCAGGCTGTCAAAAGTGCACGGTCCACTGGAAACCGAGGGCTCCTGCGACCGCTCGGGTCCAACAACTGGGCAAGAGGTAGCAACCCTGCCGCACGTAACCTGTCATTTCAAATGTGAGAGAATTAGATTATCAAAATGAATCAAAATATGAGGAATTTGACAGACGTTGAAATAATATAGGAAACATATACGTACCTCGGGGTCCAACGTGGATCCACACTCCAAAAGTCGTCAAACGTCCTAAGTCTGAGTGTGTCGTGAAGCTCCCCAGAAGGCAAGCGTGATCGATGCTTAGCATCGATCACTGGATCGATCAACTCCAGGTTAGCCATCTACCTATGAAGTATTAACATAGAAGTAGGAAAATAAACAAACAAACAAATAAATAAACATAGAAGTAGAAAAATAAATAAACAAACAGTCTTTAAAGTTTTACAATACGATATGTAGTGTTCTAAATAATAATTACACACATTGTTTCATAATGTAGGCATACGGAATTGGAAAACATAGTTCTTGACACATGATGATTACAGGTACAAACAAATAAAGGTAAACAGATTACACTTCGTCAAACTAATTAGATGGGCCAGCATCTTGGTTCTGATTCCTTGGCTTCCGCATGGGAACACGCCTGAACTCCACGTTGTCGGGCCCCTTCTCCACTGGGTATTGGTTACAATCCTTCCTTAAATGATCTCCGCCACATACCAAACACTCCTTTGTACGACGTTTGACATTTGCTTCATCCATATCATTTTTGAACCTCCTAATCTTTCTGCGACCTTTAATTTTTACCTTTTTGTCAGGATCTGGAATCCAACTACGTTCTCCCTCTGGTGGCTTCGTGAAATCAGCCACAGCCCGCCACCCCAGTAGCTCGCCCTGCCATGTAGCCATCACAGCTTCCTTGCGGTAGTATTGTGATACGAAGTGATGAGGATCAATCTTTGCCTTCGCACATCCAGTGAATACATGTGAGCAAGGCAAATGCATTAGCTTTGGCTTATTGCAACTGCACTCGCATTTGTTCAACTGCGGCCACAATGTGCATTCCATCGTCACTTCGGATCGACCAATCCCAAGTCCGCTCTTTCCCCGCAACAAGACTTCGAAGATGAAATCCCTATTACCTGTTCTCCTAACCATGTGCATCTGCCCCTTCGCACTCTTTTGTATGATGTAATCGGTGATCTTAGCACTGAACATCACTTGTGGGTTACCAACATGCAAAGCTGCTTTTGCATAGCGATCTTGCAGGTATGTTTGTATCCCACGAGTTATACCCTCCAGAATCCCCACTAAAGGCAAGCACCGAGTCCCTTTCAATGCCCAATTATAAACTTCTGCCCCATTAGTGGTCATAATGGCATAGCGGGATCCATCCGTATCTGCTATCAATGCCCATTTCTCCATCGGCTCATCCTTGATCCAATCTGAGAAGCACTTCACCCTTCGTCCACCCCTCCTGCGCCTAATTTTGTCCTGCGGTTCATTAGGCAAAGGATCTAACCCCTTTGGCTCTTCGTCACGCGGCATAGGAGGTTTCTTTTTAACCTCGTCCATGTGGTTGCCAGTGAGCTTGTCCAGCTCAGCCCATAATTTGTCAAATTTTCTCCTTCGATTCTGTTTGCACAGCTTCTTGAACATATCCATAAGTCGTTTGCTCTTAAACTGCCTGTAGAAGTTTGCCCCCAGATGCCTCATACACCATCGACTATGCAGATCGGGCCAAAATTCCTGATCATTATAGTCTGTCTGCAATGTATCCATTGCTGACAATAATCCCGCATGGCGATCATGTAAGATGCACACATTGGGTCTCTGCATAACAACCGCTCGCTTCACCCACCTCAAAAACCACAACCAACTCTCTGTATTCTCACTCTCCACAAATGCAAAAGCAATTGGCACAATCTGATTCTCCCCATCCACTCCAATAGCGGTGAGGATCTGTCCCTTGTACTTACCAGTCAAGAAAGTGCCGTCCACAGCAAGAACAGGTCGACAATGCATGAATGCTTGTATCATACAACCAAATGACCAAAATGCACGGCGTAGGACCCTGTCCCCATTTGTATTTTCAAAATCGTCAATCGCAACCACAGTTCCTATATTCCTCGCTTGCATAAGCTCAAGCAGGCCAGGTAGGTTGTGGTACGAGTCCTCGTATGTCCCGAACCTTCTTTCCAAGGCCTTTTGTTTCGCTCTCCATGCCATATCATAACTGATCTCATAGCCTAATCGATTCTCTATGGCATGCATTATAGCAAATGGAGACATACCGGTCTTCTGCACAATCTCAGGATACATGTACTCAGCTACAAACTGTGTAGTCATGTTCTTGTGTTTCAGAAGAGTCCTGTCCAATGAACACGAATGGCCTACCACGATAGACGCCACAAATGACGTCTCAGCTTTCGGCAGGTATCCGTGAACCCTCCATGCGCAACCCGGAACCATGCACTTGACGTCATATGTCCTCGGGTTTGAAATGACCACCGTGAACTCCTTCTTCTCTGAGAACGCCCACCTCTTCACGGCATGCTGAAAAGATATCTTATCAGGAAACATCTGCCCTTGCCGGACCTCTATAGCATCATACTCCCAACATGAATTGTGGCCATCATTCACAGCTAAATTCTCCATATTGATCCAGTCCTGCGGCTCTTCATATCCCAGGCCCCATCCCTGACCAGCTGTTCCATCAACGAAGGTACGAAACTCGTCATCATCCCTGTCCATTTCATCAACAATTGCCTCATTGACCTCTCCCGAATCTGCTTCTAGTGTGCCAACATTTATTGGCAACCTATCCTCAGTGGTTGGATGAACCACAGGATTTGCAGCAACTTCACTTGGCTCGGCACGAACATGACTCGGCTCGTCACCAACATATTGCTCCGCATAAACAATGTGTCCCCCGACTCCATCTTGCTCTGTATTTAAGACATTGTCATCAACCTCCTCCTCCAGACGGGTCGTTGTCGGATTACATTGCACCAGCAACAAGTGAGCAAAATGCCGTTGCAATCCCATAGTCACAAATTGCTTCCACTGTTTAGTGCTTCTCACCTCCACAAGTTCCCATTTGCATGAGCCTTCACGCTTTTTAGGAATCATAGCTCTCACTACGAACCGATACTCTAAAGGATTCACATTCAATAGACTATGTAACCAGCCATACACTTCGCCTCGCTGCATTTCTACCGGATCATTCAAAACACTGTCCACAAACTGAAAATTACTCAAATCTACCCCATAATCACGATGCTCAATTTGACCTTCTCCGTAAAAAACTCGGAAACTCACTACACTGGACATCCTGCTAAAAACAAATTAATTACTATCGGCGTTATATATTTTACATAATTAATTTATCCATATACATAAGTATTTCAACACTCATTAACAAATAACAATGCATCCTTTTTTCTACAAATTTATTTTTTCATTTCATAATATATTAACTACATATACTAACTAATTTAATTTTACCATTACATTTCACTAAAAATACTACTCTATTACTTACACTAACTAATCTATACACTAACTAATCCATACACTAACTAAAAAATATTACTCTATTACACTAACTAATCCATACACTAATATTATTTAACTAATCTAAATCTACTTTACAAATCCCTATACTACGCAGCCACTAATCAATACTAATCCCTATATTACTTTACTAATCGAAGTACTAAACCTAACTAAACAAATCGAAAAAAAAAAAGGAAGAATCTTACCTTCCCCGAAGCGGCGACCGCGCACGCGGCGGCGCAACCGACGCTGTCGGTCGCTGGGCGACCGACAGCCAGCGGCGCTCGGCGACTCCCTCCTCTCCCACCGGCGCCCCGGCCCGTCGCCCTCTCTCTCTCGCCGCGCCGTCGCTCTCGGTGAGATGCGAGTGGAGAGAGAGAGGGGACGGCGCGGCCGCCTATCGGGTGCTGGGTGACCGACAGGCCCCTGTCGGGTGCTGGGTGACCGACAGGTACCTGTCGGGTTCTGGGTGACCGACAGGCTTGCGTGGACAGCCCGATAGCCGACGTGGCAACATGCGGACCACTAATCGGGCTGTGGATGACCGATAAGGGACCTGTCGGTCATCCAGTAACCGATAGGTGTCCTGTCGGTCCTCCAGTTACCGACAGGTACCCATTTCTGCAATTTTTGCAAAACGCACCCCAAATCTGCAATTTTCAATTAAAATACTATTATTTAAATAAAAAATTCATTGAAAGATTATTAAGACAGAGTATTGAGAGATTAGAAACGAAAAAACAATCCACATAAATTCCTCGGTAAAAAACTTCACATGCTGCTTCTTGCCGGAGGAGCATCTATCGGAGTGATGCAAGTGCCGACAGAAAGAAACATATATATAAAAAACGGTGACATGCCGAGATTGAAAAACATGCATAAAACGCATTACTGCTGTACGGTACGGTGTGGGGAGATCCCGTGAAGAGCGAGGCTGGTCGGAAGCCACGGAGGCCGTCGAGCTGAGCGCCAGGATGAAGTGGTCTCCGGTCTCGGGCGCGGCCTTGGACTGGTCCCAGTCGCCGGTGGCACCTGGTGAGGAGGCCCGCAGTTCATCTCTGGCCCTTGGGTCCTTTATCTCTACTCCTCTTTATTTTTGTTGTGACTCCACCGTGCGTCGCAGCCAAAAATTTTTGGTGCCGACAGGTGGGTCCCACCGAGCGGCGTCACTTCTGCGTGCGTCGCGCCTGCGGTAAAATTTGGCGCCGACATGTGGGGGCCCACCCACGAAAGCGACGCCAGCAACCCCGATTGGAAAAAGAAAAAAAATTGCCGCTGGACGGCGTCTCGGCCGCCGCCGCCGCCGCTCCCTGACCGTCCGAAGGCGCGGCTCCCTCGCTCCCGGCGTTGCCGCCTCCGCCGCCGCTGCTCCTTGCTCCCTGCCCGTCCCCTACCCCGGTGTGAAACTGCAGACTCCTTTAGTGGTAATAAACTATGGACCTTTTTTTTTTCTTGACGACCAGAGAAGCTCTGGATGAGCTCGTGAAGATTTGTAGAATTCATTACATGTCTCTCAATCAAACTACTCTCATGCTGCTGTACAATAGGGTAGATGATTGCTGTAATTTAGGGTGTTTCGATTAGTTGAGAATTTGTGTGGCCTCGTGATCTGAAACTTTTGTCACCTTTGAATTCAGCTAAGGCAAATGTTGATTTTGTCATCTACCTTTGAATTGAAGTAAAGCGACCAGAGAAGCTCTGGACGAGCTCGTGAAGATTTGTAGAATTCATTACATGTCTCTCAATCAAACTACTCTCAAGCTGCTGTACAATAGGGTAGATGATTGCTTCAGTGGAAGTAATTTATAAGACTTGGAAGTCCAAAGTAGAACAGTATTAAAAATTAATTGCCACAAATGACAGAGTTTACCATAGAATTCCCTAAGGCTTGCATTCCAATAATCTGCATATTGCACCTTTTGCTCTTGTTGCTGTATTGATATTCTCCTCTTCTATACATATTGTTTCAGAGCTGAAAAAGTAGACCAAAAAATATACTGAAAAATATACATATTGTTACATATTGTTACACAAGTAGATTGAGAATGGAGTCGGGCCGTGGAATGGAACTCAAGAAAATATCGATAATGTGGGACCATATTCTTTTTAATTTATTATTATGTGGGTACATATTCTATCGCAACTTTAAAAATGCTGCTGGTTTTATAAACAACAAAAATGCTGATGGTTACACTACACATCAATATAAAGGCCCATACAATTCAAAAAAAAATATATATATAAAGGCCCATAAGCTTCTTGAAAAACCAAATCAGCAGACAGCAGGTGAAAACCTCCAGCATGGGAAGAGGACGGGTCACATACCAAAAAATTGAAACTAAAAAAGGATTATCCATTAAAAAATATCTATCATTTGGAAACAACCAAAATGTGATGTTCAAATTAATATAAAGTTATAAACCAAAACAAAAATTAATCACTAAGCCCGTGGCAACGCACGGGCACTTTTGCTAGTTCTGATTTATTTTGTCAGACGTGCATCACACGCACGTTTCTTACGTACTAAGTTGTATGTACACAATAGTATATATATCGAAGTGCAGCGAGCAGTATGTACGTGGTGCACGCATCACAGTTGGGTGGTGTAGAGGTGAGCCGGTAGCCTGGGCTGAGCGACGGCCTGGAGCGGCACCTTGCGCGGCATGGATATCCTGAACGTCTCCTCCATGTCGAGGTCCTCCGCGGCGACGCCATCGGGTAGCCTCCACGCGAAGGCGTGGAGCAGGCTGGCCAGGGCGAACTGCACCATCTTAAGGCCGAGGCCGTAGCCGGGGCACATCCGGCGGCCGGACCCGAACGGCAGCAGCTCCATGTCCTTCCCCTTCACGTCGACGCTGCTCCCGGCGAACCGCTCCGGCCGGAACTCCTCGGGCTGCTCGTCCCCCCACACTCGAGGGTCACGGCCGATGGCCCAGACGTTGACGTGGACCCGCGTGCCCGCCGGGATGTCGTAGCCGGCGAAGGACGTGTCCTCGCGGGACAGACGCGGCGACAGGAGCGGCGACACGAGGTGCAGGCGCATCGTCTCCTTCACGACGGCCTCCACGTACGGGAGGCTCGGGACGTCCTCCTCGGCGACGAGGCGGCCTCGGCCGACCACGCGGTCCAGCTCGTCGGCGGCCTTGGCCAGCGCCTCGGGATTTCGCAGGAGCTCCGACATGGCCCACTCGACCGTCACCGACGACGTGTCCGTGCCGGCGACGAGGAGGTCCAGGATCATCGCCTTGACGTCGTCCCGTTTGATTGGGACCTTGAGGCTTGGGTCGTCGGCGAGCTGTAGAAGCTGGTCCACCACGTCGTTGGCCACGAACGCCTCCTCGCCCTCGCGCCGCCTGCGCTCGTTGTGCTCGTCCAGCACGTGCTCCAGGAACCGGTCCAGCCTCTCGCTCAGCCTCTTCATCCTCCGGATGTACCCCTGCGGGTCCAGCCGGTCGAGCCACGGGATGAGGTCCCCGACGTGGAGCGCGCCGTTGAGGAACAGCAGCTCGCTCAGCATCCAGCTGAACTCCTCCGCCGTCGCCGACGCCGTTTCCGTGCCCCCGACGTACTTCTTTCCCAGAAGCATCCTCGAAATCACGCTGAGGCTGAGCATGAACAGGTGGTCCCTCAGCGACACGGAGCCCCCCTTGGCCTTGCACGCATCGTGCACGCCGCGCAGCATGGCGCGCACCTCCTCGCGACGGACGTGCTCGTGAAGCCTCAGCTGCTTCGGGGACAGCAGCTCGGTCTGGTACAGCTTGCGGCCCTGGCGCCAGTACTCGCCGTAAGGCGCCCACAGCATGTTTGACGAGTTGTAGAAGGTGTGGCGGCCGGCCGCCGTCTCGGGCCGGTCGATGAACACGGGATCGTTGGTCTTGAGGAAGAAGGCGGCCGCGTCCACAGACGAGGCCACCACCACGGGGAACGACCCGAACCGGAGCGACATGAGCGGGCCGTACCGCTTGGAGAGCTCGTGGATGGAGCGGTGCGGGAGCGGGCCGATCAGGTTCATGTTGCCGATCACCGGCCACGGCCGAGGGCCTGGTGGGAGGTTGTACTTCTTGCGCGTGCCGCTGCGGCGGCCGAGGACGGTGACGACGAAGAGCGCGGTGGCGAGCACGGCGCCCAGGACAGAGGACCATGGTGCTAGCTCCATGGGGGACTTACACGTACGTTGCTCCTCTTCGTTTTCTTCTGTAGAATATATGGGCACTACGGTATCGAGTGGCCATATATAATGGTTGTCGATCGAGTTAGGTGATTAGAATACACTATATGGGGTCCAGCATAACCAAAGTGACTCGTGAATTTTCAGAGAAAACTGCTTGTGTTTTTTGACTATTTTTGCATTGAAATAAATTGGAACCAAGGGGGTGCCTGTCCATCCCCTCCATCCATGTGGCGTCGCCCAGGCCGAGCATGAGAAAACTTATCTATGGCTGTCAGTAGACTTTGCAACATCTCAGTCGAAAGCACAAACCCCCATCCTATCACGGCTCATAGAGTCAGGCTTTAACAAACTGACTCGCTATCTTGCTCACGTCTTCATGGCAAACGATTCGCGCGGACACAACAACTCAGGTGCACCCCGCCGTGTTAGGTGGTACTATGCTATCAGTGCACGGTAGCACCATAATATTGCATAAAAAAATTAAATAAAAATATAGAAATATAGAGCATAGAATCATCTATATTCATGTAAAATTTGAGATATACATGCAACAGAAACCTAAGCGGCCACCACCATCCCGATATATGTTAATGACTTGGCAAGTTATGATGAGTTTGAGACCTTTCGAATATGTTACAAAGAATTTTACTGTTTAGCTTACACAAACTTTGGGGTTTCTATAGTGCTTGTTGGAAGGCTTAATAATTAAATATTCTCGTCACGAGTGCACACTCACCTGTGTCATGCGTACTCTAGTATAGTTACAACTTCGGTAGAGCCCAATAACCCACTTCAAACAATTGGTTATCCCCATGCCGCATCAGCAAAAAATTCCTACGGTACGTTGTTTGGAAGCGCCACTCCTTGATGACTGGTAGTTTGTTCTCGTTTGGTAGCGCCGCTCGCTGATGATTGGTAGTTTGTTCTTCTTTGGTAGCGCCACTTGTTGATGGCTGGTAGTTAATTTGTTTTTGTTTGGTAGATTGTTCTTCGGCTCGTCTTTAAGCCTTGGCCTTGTCTCTAGATGTATGAGGTGGTGTGTTCTTAGAGCGTGTTCGTTTTGTTTAGGACTAAAGTTTAGTCTAAAGTTTTTTCTATTTAAAGGTATTAAATAAAGTGTAATTACAAAACTTTTTCGCAGAAATTTGGGCTACTTTGCGAGACGAATCTAATAAGGGTAATTAAGCTGTGATTAGACGATGGTTACTGTAGCATCGTTGTAGCAAAACATAGCTTAATTAGGCTTGTTAGATTCGTCTCGTAAATTAGCACCTATCTGTAAAAAGGTTTTGTAATTAGACTTTATTTAATACCTTTAAATAGCAAGATTCTTTGGACTAAACTTTAGGACTAAAGGAAACAAACAGTCTTTTAGTTCATCTCACTTTTCATGTGTTCTCATTGTATTTGTTGCCTGCGCTCGCAACCTCTTCGTAATCTGTGATTGTCGTTGCCTTTGACTCATCCTAGCCTTAACGGCGAGCTGTAACCCTTTGTAATCTTTGAGAGCACTTCTACATCATCTAGAAGCATTAAGTACACACAGATACATCAAAGACATGGGTGATTGAATGTGGCAGGTTCTAAGATCATGTATTGAAAAAGTAAAAAAGAAAATACAACCTGGCAAAATTTGAATTTGCTCCCAACTGCAGGCCCGTCTCGATCCTGCCACATTCAAAAACCAAAAATACGCAATTATATATAGCACATTCAATTGAGCAAATTCAATTTGAATTACAACAACCAAAAATACAACCTGGCAAAATTGAAAAAGTACTCTAAATATAGCACAACAATAAGTAAGTTACCCAAAAACCTGACACCTGCACTCTACATTGCCTTCCTCCTTTCGATTGTCTTTGTTACCATGGCCATGCATGAAACATGTAAATTGAAATTAAACAAGTAAATATCAGGGGCAAGAGACTATATGACATCGCTGCAGCATGGCCTCTAGCACCGCTCGCATTAGCCTCTAGAGGTATCACGACCGGCACTGCATCGTAATGGCCCTAGTGCCATCGCTGCCGGCACCTCCTTGCCTTGGGACAGCATTGTTGCCGGCACCGCCTCACCATAGGACCAAGCATGCGTAGTGTTCTTGCTTCATTGGAAGAAATATTCAAACCAAGTAAACGATAATCAAACAATGTAAATAGGAAGGTCACACCCGTAGACATTTATTCCCTGCCATTCCATATTAACAAAAATATGCAATAACCTTTCTATCCTAAATACTTAAATACCTCCATCAATACTTTCGTATTTTTTGGTTGGTACCTTTCATTGTGGAGCGTTGGATTTAAGGCAAGGGATGGCCTACGTTAATCGCAAACACCGGAAGAGATCTCTCTTGTAATAGTTGCATTTAATTTGTTGGCATAGCCTCCAACTAGACTTGCGCCATGCGGCCTTTTCGTGTCTGCAGGTCGCCTAGCCATGTCCACTTGCTAGGTTTGCACGCAGCATCTTCGGTAGAGCCCAATAACACAGTTTGAACAATTGGTTATCGTCATGCCGCATCAGTGAAAAAGTTCTACGGTTCGATAGTACGTTGTTTGGTAGCGCCACTCGTTGATGACTGTTAAGTTTGTTCTTGTTTGGTAGGGCCACTCGTTGATGGTTGGTAGTTTGTTCTTGTTTGGTAGTGCCACTTGTTGATGGCTGGTAGTTTGTTCTGGTTTGGTAATGCCATTTTTTGATGACTGGTAGTTTATTCTTTGGCTCGTCTTTAAGCCTTGGCCTTGTCTCTAGGTGTACGAGGTTGTGTTTTTTTATAGTTCATCTCAGTTTTCATGTGTTCTCAATGTATTTGTTGCCTGCGCTCGCATCCTCTTAGTAATCTGTCATTGTCTTTGTCTTTGACTCATCCTAACCTTAAAGGTGTGCTGTAACCCTTTGTAATCTTTGAGAGCACTTTTCTACATCATCTGGAAGCCTGAAGTACAAAAACTTTTGGGTTGAAATGAGGAAGCCATATATAATGGTTGTGGTCGAGTTAGGTGATTACAATAGACTATAAGGGGTCGAGCATACAGTAGGGGACGACCAAGGGGGTGCACTGCTCTAGACTCATGAATTTTCAGAGAAAACTGCTTGTTTTGACTATTTTTACATTGACAAATTGAAGCTAAGTAGGTGCCTGTGCATCCCCTCCATCCATGTGGCGTCGCCCATGCCATGCCACAGACGCACATGAGAAAGCTTATCTATGGCTGTTAGTAGACTTTGAAACATATCAGCCGAAAGTACAAACCTCATCCTATCGCCGCTCATAGTCAGGCTTTAACAAACTGACTTGCTATCTTGCTTACGGTCGCGCGGACACAAGTCAGGTGCACCAGCCGTGTTAGGTGGTACTATGCTATCAGCAGGGCCGTCCCAGAGAACATTATGGGGCCCTGTGCAAAATCCTAATCGAGGGCCCTAAAATTTGAGTGTCAAATAAACAATATGTAGTTTCAAACTATGATTAGGGACTGTATATTTGTGCTATAAAAAAGCACTTCCTCGACAAGGTTTTATTTTTCTTTTCTCACCATTAAAAGGATAACTTGCAACATAGTATTCAAAATAGATGTCCTTTAATCTTGGGTTTCTTTTTCTGCAGTGGTTGGAAGGCAAATTAATCTTGTCTATTAATCATTCTCGTCAAGATCGCCTATGTGTCATGCATCCTTTTGTATATTACCCCTGTTTCAAAATAGATGTCGTTTTATCTCTATGTGTCATGCATCCTTTTGTTGTTGGAAACTTTTTTGACACGACAACAGGATTTTGTACTTGCACACATCTTTAGCTTCACCTAACTTCCGATATCTCAAGGAAGGGAGGACCTCATTGCCTGGCATCACAACCGGAACGGCCAATTTTCTGTAAGATCAGCGTACCATTGCCAATGGGAGCACAGTTTCGGAAGCACTAATATCAATTCAGACTTTGCTGGCGACATGGGCAATAATCAAGTATGGAGCAAACTGTGGAAATTAGATATTCCGGGAAAGATAAAAAATTTTGGTTGGCGTGTGTTGCATGGTTTAATCCCTTGCCGGGGGATTCTTGCAAATAAACATATAGGCAATGCGGGAGGTTGTCCTATTTGTCAAGGGGGATGTGAAGACATAAAACATATGATGTTTACATGCAACAGGGCAAAGGAGGTTTGGAGATCCCTGGGAGTGTGGACACAAACAGAAGGATTGTTGAACACTGATCGTTCAGGCTCAGTTTTAATTGAGGAAGTAATCCGTATTGGCGGACACGTTACTACTATGCTTAATAATGTTGGTCTGGCTGAGCTAATCTTAGCAGGCAGATGATACATCTGGTGGGAAAGACGACAGTACGTGCATGAAGAAAGCTTACAACGCACCTTCAGATCGATAATGTCGATAGCTGCGCTAGTAAATAATTATATGATGGCTAACAAGAAGAAAGCAAGGATTCGGCAATGCTGGAAGAAACCCTCAGAGGGGAAGCTGATGATTAATGTCGATGCAGCTTTTGATGAAGGTTCAGGATGTGGAAGCACACGTGTAATCATAAGGGATGCAGGAGGTGCATGTATTGCAGCAAGCCAAAATTACTTGGATCATGTGTTGGATGCGCCGATGGCGGAAGCCTATGCACTAAAGGAGGGACTTATACTAGCTCAGCATATTGGTTGCAATCGATTCATCGTGCGATCTGATTGTATGCAGGTTGTTGGGACGATGCAGGAGGGGGGATTCTCAGCATCTACGGCGGCAGCAATATATGACGAATGCACAATTCTATGGCGGGGATTTGTTGATACATCCATCAAGCATTGTAATAGGGAAGTCAATCAAATAGCGCATGAACTACCTAGGATTGCTTTTAATTCCAAACAATCTTGTACCTGGGTCGATGAACCTCCTAGTTGCATTTTGGGTTTGTTAGCAAACGATGTAACTATTTTTGAGAATCAATAAAGTGCACCGAATGGCATTCCCTCAAAAAAAAAAAAAAACTTGAAAACTGGAAGATATAACGTACACTACTTATCACTCGTACTGTCGCCGTCGACAGTACTGTGTTTGTGTATCACAATTAATTAATAGGCAGCCATGCATGCATGTATATATAATATATATATATATATATATATATATATATATATCCATGCAAATGAAGACAAACCGCGCAAACACTAGACACAGGTAGTAAACGGTCAATTAATCCAGAGAGTGGCAGATTTGCAAGAACGCGTCGACGTGGTCCTCCGCGACGGCGACAAAGAGGTCGGCGTCGCCCTTGGCCGTGGGTGATGGCTGGAAGATCATGAGCCCCTCGACGGGCAGGTTGGGCGTCTGGAACACGCACGGTGGGCCGGTGCCGAGGTCCATCTGGTGGAACTGGAACCCCAGCCAGCTGTCCGCCTCCAGGTCCGGGCACAGCGTCGTCCCGGCCACCGGCGCCGTCGCCGCGAGCTCCTCCTCCCCGTTCACGCCGGCCGCGAAGTCGACGAAGGACTGGACGTGCTCGGCGTCGACGCGCGCCACGGCGTCGCGGATCGCGGCGACCACGCGGCCATAGCTGCCGTTGAGGAGCTCTCCGACCTGCAGCCTCGGGAACGCGCACAGCACCATGTTCCCGAAGAAGTACGCGGGCACCGGCGGGTCGGCGCGTGCCCTGCAGTTCACCGACACCCTCACCTGCGTGAACTCGTCGGGCGCCAGGTCACGCGCCGCCGTGATCTTCTTCCACGCGTGCGCGAGGAGGCACTGGAACGTGCTGCACCGGGTGCCCACGCGCGCCTTGAGGTCGGAGATGAACTCGGCGGTGAAGTGCACGGTGAGGCTCTTGATCTTGTCCATTGGGAAGACGGCGGCGGCGGCGGCGTGAGACTTGCTGCCGTCGTCGAACGCTAGCGTCGGCGTGGACCGGGGCACGGCGGTCGCCGCGCGGTCGAGGAAGGGCGGCGGCGACGGGACGGCGAAGTCGCTCCCCTCGCGCACCGCGCGCGCCCACGTGGCGAAGAAGATGCCGAAGGAGTGGCCGTCCCCGAGGTAGTGGTGGCAGATGGTGCCGATCACCACACCGCCGCACCTGAACCGGACGATCTTCACCTGCAATAATGCGGCGCCAACGTTCTCCTGCATGCGTACCAGCATCAGTTTCCAAGAGCTGAATTAAGGATCGAAGCTTTAAGAATCGCAGTCCTATCAGCTCCCTGAATAACAGGTAAGACCTGACGAAAATCACCTCCAAGCAGGACCGGCATTCCGCCAAATGGTTTTCCAGCATTTACAGGGTTGTCCACCGACAGCAGGTCTCTCAATGTACGATCAAGGGCTTCGAAACAATGCCTGTGCGACATGGGCGCCTCATCCCAAATGATTAGCGATGTACGATTTATAAGGCCTGCAAGATGGGTGCCCCTGCCAATGTTGCAGAGACTTGACTCATGGACGTCTAGCGGAATCTTGAAACGTGAATGAGCTGTGCGGCCACCTGGCAACAGGAGCGCTGCAACACCAGAAGATGCCACCGCTAGAACAATATGGTCTTGAGACCTAAGTCTGGCTAGTATAGCATTCCATAGGAAAGTTTTCCCCGTGCCTCCATGGCCGGCAACGAAGTAAAGGAAAGATTTCTTGCTCTGTACAGAATCTATGACTGCATCATATGCATGACGTTGATCTGTGTTAAGTTTCTGTAGCATAATCTTTGACTCTGCTGCTAGAGCATCCTTGTCGTAGGACAGCTCCTCAAGTATGAGCCTGTTACCTTCGACCTTATCGGAGCCATCAGCTGGATGAGGCAGATCATAAGACATGATCGATAACCCATTGTTAGAGAACATGACAGACAACTCCTTAAGCAGTGATGACTGGAGGACATCTTCAGGCATATTGTATGACGGATTGGACAGCAATTTCCGCATCCTGTATACCAAATCATCGGCCAAGAACCTCCAGTATTTCTCAAACAGAGCTCGCACACCGCCAACATCGCAGTGTACTAAAACAGTCATGAAGAGGTTTCGAAGTTGATAAGCCGTTGCCCATCTGACAGCTTCGTCGAACAAAGCAAGCCACTCGGTGTCATCACCAATGAGACCACGTGCCTGGCATGCCGCTCTGAATGTTGCATAAACAGTGTTTTCATATGTTCTCATGTCTTCATAGCTCTGTGCTCCACGAACAACCATTAGAAGCATCCTTAGGTAGAAGAGTTCCCCAGTCCCTGGATGGATATACTTGAGCCTTCCTATCTTGGTTCCTCTTCCACGTTTGCGCCATTGTTTTTTGTCAGTATTCCATGTGAATGATCCCGGGAATTCACAGTATGTTAGTCCACGACCCTTGGAGGACTGCAGATTGAATGCAAACCATTCAGTCAGCATGGTTGTTTGAGAGTCAGGATCCTCAACCACCTCCTCAAGGTCCTGTTCCTCATGGACAGTAACCAAATGCATGCCAGGGAGATGGACCACCAGACGTTCAACAGGTGGAAACTTGGCATGTATCTCGAATCCATAGAGACGCCATGCAGACTCAGAGTAGGAAAGGTAACGCGATTTGATGTATTCTGCAATTTCATCGACTCCATCTGATGGTTCAGATGCTTGATCCTTTGTTGTGTTCTCAGCTGTTTTATCCCGCGGTGCAGCATCTCGAGGGTCAGCCTCTTGAGTGGAAGCCTGAGCAGCGTCAAAGATCAACCTTGCACAATCAAATCCTTTGTTGACATACTTGAACAGGTATTTGACCAGATACGTTTTGTTACAGGCTTCGACACAGATATGTGCCTGGAACTTTTTGAGGGCAGCAAGGTTGTGCGGCACCACGTAACGATTATCCAAAATGACACCATGCTTCCTGACAACAATCTTGTTGTCACGCCGTCTGTAAATTGGGAAGCCATCACTGTCCAGTGTTGTCTCCGGCTGGAAAGATTTTGGAAACCTCTTAGAACACTTCCCATCCTTCATGCATGGGCTACTTGGGTTGTCTCGTCCACATGGTCCATGCATCATGTGCTCTTGCACCAACAGGAACCCCAATGGATCATCTCTTGGGTCAGGTAGTTCAGCGGAGATATATTTGTCAATGAAGGCCGGGGTCATTTCGCCAGAGCGATTAGCCAACCACGTCAGAAGATGTGCATGCGGCAGGCCTCTCTTTTGAAACTCAACCGTATCGACCACTGGGATAAAGAAAATGAAGTAAGGAAAGAGTGACAACGGGAGTCGATGAAGCATGGAGGAAAAATAAGACACAGGAACAGCAATGACCTGCTTTTACAGGGCCGTACATGCGGCCTTCCTTGATGTCCAGGCGATACTCCATAAGCTTCATGTGGAACACGCGCGAAACTATCTCTGAACGATCACATGGTTTCTGTCCAACTTCGTACTTTATGGCTTCGACGATCTCCGGCCAGTTTGCATTGCAGGTAAAAGTGTCAAAAAAATCTGGAGAGCCATAAGCACGACAGATTGCCATGCAGTCATGGTAGTTCTGATTCATGTAGCGCTTGCTGCCTGGATAAGAAGCAGGCAACAACTTCTTGACACCCACATGCTTCCCTGAAGACGCACCTTGTCCAATGGCATCGGTGATCCCCTGATAGGTTTCATTCCGCAACAATTTTTGGTTGAAAAAGTGGAATGAAAGCCTGCTGGCCTCGACACATGAATATGTGTTGACACCATACTGCTGAGACAATCTGCCAGCACAGGTTGTAGGATTGGGCTCCCCTCTGCGATAGTGCAGATAGTACCGATGGTACTCCAACATGGTCACCTCATCACGACCAACATTATCCACTCCATCAACCTTACGGAATTTGATTCCTGGCTGGAAACCAGCCTCTCCATATGGAAAGAGCAGAGGATATTGCAGAGCCATCAGAGCAGGATGAATTGGGGAGATCTGTTTAAATTTTGATGTGCGTGCCTCGACGACAACATCGAATTTGCAAACAGATGCTGAGAGGCCGCCAACCAAGAGGCCAGCCAATTCAGGTGCAACAGGCATGCTGTATCTATGGTCTTTACGATCAGTTGATCCAATTAGCCGGATCGATACGTCAGGACAGGTAGGAGAAGAAAGCCTGTCCCTGGCCATTCTGAACTGCTTGACCAAAGGGTTCACTTCATTGAGAAGGGTGATCAATGAGGATACAATGTTAGGATCCGGGCTCTCCTTTGAGGAACCTTCGGACGGGAAGATGTTAAGCCTGTTTTGCAACTCATTTTCTGTGTCATGTATATACAGCTGTGCATACTCAGGGCGTTTGCCTTGGGGGGGAATAAGAGATCCTATCCGGTGATGGACGACACCATTGATCTTGAAAACATAAGGGCCAGGCCCGGTATTGACAGACCTGTCTACGTCTACTCCCAACGATGTGAAGGCAAATAGGGAGTTGTACTGTCGAATCAGACGCATGAAGGCATTGCTTCTTGCATTGCCATCAAACCTGATAAGTTCGTTTAGAAGGCGTGGCCTTTCTTTCAATTTAGGTAGTGAGATCTTGCCACCACGACAGCACAAGTTGTAAATGATGCGACCACGGCTGATAGCACTACGGCTTGTTATTCTTTCTTGGTACCAAAACATAGCAGAACAATGGGCACACTCATACTCCGGACCACCGTAGTAGGACCGATCCTTGTAAGTCTCTGCTATATGACACGTCTACCTTAATAAACGGTACATGTAGGGCAGCATGATATGAAACAAAAAGTAGACAGTAGGAAGCTGAACCTTTCAACATTGTGAAGTATTCCTTTGGAAATGTAACAATGGGCTCAAGATAAGGTTCTCTGCAAGCAAGGCCTGGAGAGAACACAGCCACTGTTTCAGGAAAAAAAGGGCAGAACCAGTGGGTAAGGGGAAGCAGTCTGAAATGAAGTGTAACCTAGTCTTAGAGCTGCACGCTGCTTGTTAAGGAACATACGACGTGCACGATTAGACTGTGCAACCTTTGCCGGAACTCTTGGCAAGAAATGGTCCCCTGAAGACATGGATCAGTAGGTCGTGTAAACAGGACAGGACAAAGGCATAACATGGAAAGGAGGAATTGGTTAGAGGAAGGGTTAATGGAACAAACTGATAACAACGCGCCACCCTGGTGACATTCGAACAGAGATGAGTGTGGTAGGCACTGCAGGCATCGCTTCAGACACAGCACCATCAGGAAGAGGAGTGAACCTAGCTGAACTAACAAAGGCACCAGGAACGTTTGTATTTCGAGCATTCTTCCTAGCATTCTGGGCGGCTTCTGCACGACGGCGCTTTCTAAGAGCTTGTCGATTCACAGGGGTGGAACATGACGTAACTGGACGCGGGGATTAAATCGATTCAGATCAAACAGGGATGCAAATTCTTTTTAGGCACTGAAACTATTTTCCCATAACCGTAACCTGAGGAAACATACCATCAGCTGAGGAGGCTGGGTCAGGACGCGGCGTAACGTTAACTGAACTGACCGCTTCTGTTGGTTGAACAGGAGAAGGTTGCCACGCGGTACCACGTGATGTAACATTCCTAGGTACTCCAGAAGATTTGGCCGGCGCGTGACGCTTGGTTGCAGGCATGTTCCTCGAAGGGAAGCAGACTGAATCTCTAGTCGGCAAGGTAACCAGGAACCATGTGTCTAGGCAGGAAAAGAGGAACGCTCGTAATAAAGTCACCTAAGTGTCAGATGAACATGCGAGTCCACACCTAAACACATATTGTTTATCTAACTGGGAAAGAAAATGGCGCTGGGAACAAAGGGAGGGAAAAACGCAGGGGAACCATGTCGCACCGTATACATGGGAAGCAACACTGAACACGAACTGAACTGAAGGACGGAGGCATGTAAAATGCAGGGAAACCATACACCGGCACACACATTGGAGTAAACAGTTCCTAAGGAAGCTTAGTGAACGTAACGAAACAGATTGAACCAGCAGAGCAACCGAATGCAGTAGAAAATCATAGCAGAAATAAATGGCGGAGGCAGGAAACGAAAGGAAGCATAGCAGAAATAAATGGCGGAGGCAGGAAACGAAAGAAAGCAATCTTACCGGGAAAGATGCAGGGAAACGACGGTGAGGAAGCAGCCGGAGAATCCGATTCGCTGCATTGGAAGAACGACATTGTCAGATGCAAGAAATGGAGGTCGGGGACAACTGAAGGTGCAGGTAAAACGGGAAGAACAGAGGGCACGAACCTTGCGGGCAGAACTCGTCCAGCGAACAGCGGAAGGGAGGGAACCACCGAAGACGTCACCGACGCAAGAACTTGCCCGGCACAAAGCGGCAGAGGAACCGGAGGTGAGGAAGAACGCAAAGTGCATCAGGCAGAGGAACCAGGAGATCCGGAGGAGAAGGGGCAGCGGTAGGGAAGTACGTACTGCGATTCGGGGCGATAGGAACTTGGAGCGCGGCCGAAGGCACCCGCGGCGGACGACGACGCGGACGGCCGGGTAGCCGGCGACCGAAATGCGAAAGAGAGACTGGGAGCCAGTCGAACGGCGCAGCGTCAAGCAGCGTCGTTCCGGGTCCACGGAGTCCACGCGGCGCCGGAGCGTCACCACGCGTACGGCATGCGCAGGATCGTAGGGAGGCGGTGGCGGGGTAGAGCGGGCCGGGCCGACGACACGCCGTAACGACCGGGTAGGAAAACCAGGGCCGCGGACCGTCCGAAGCAGGCCGAAACGCGGGGCGACACGACGCTGCAGAGGCAGAGCAAAGGTGGAACGGAAGACGGTGGCCCAAGCGGAGGGAGAACACACGCGCCGTGTCGACCGACGACCACGTCGATGGAAACGCTGTGGGAGGCTCCTGCCTCCCACAGTTGAAGATTAAGATATATATACTCCAGTAAATATGGTAAATAAATCATGCTGCGTACCTCTGGTGACGTCGGGTACATGCCGTCGAAGTTGGCAGCCATGCCGTCGGCGAGCACGTCGGCCAGGTCAGCCGAGACGGTTGCCTCAATCACAAGCACGCCCTCGTCGTTGAGGTGGAGGAACCGCCGGCCATGGCTGTCGACGGCGAGCCGGCCCTCCACGTGAGGGACGAGCGCGACGGCCTTGAGGAGGCCCTCCTTGATCGCCTCGTTGGACGGCGCCGGCGCGGCGTAGGCACGCACGGTGGGCACGAAGATGTCGAAGGCGACGAGGTCGAAGACGGTCAGCGGGACCTTCTCGCCGGCGAGGGGGTGCGGTGTGTAGTAGACTGCTGGCTTCAGCATCGTCGTCGTGGTGATCTCCATGGTCCTAGGAAAAAATATGATGTCTCTGTTAAGCAACTTAAATTTGTTACTGTGCTTTGGCCAACCACCACCACACAGGTAGAGTAGCGCATATAAATAGACGTGGCAGGACCAGTGTTCATTGGAAAATAGTAAATACCCCATACGAGCCATCTTCATTTGCAAATACCCCTGCAATTTCATTAGTTGCATTTACCACCTCATAAGTTTAAGGCTTTTACGGTTCCCAAAAACTAGCTAGTATTGTAGGGGTAGCTATGAATAGTAGGGGTAGTTATGAAATCATAGATTATTTTGAAAAACTTTTGGTTAATGAGGGTAATTTGTTTAGGTCATGTTTGGATCCTTTAGCTGGCTAATTTTAGCCAACTAAAACATTAGCTATTTAATTTTTTAGCTAACTAATTTTAAGAGGTACTTGTTTGGATCCCTGACTAATGTCTCTGGCTTCTATACTTTTCTTGCTTTTTTTTATATATTTCTTGCCTTTTTATATGTTTAGTCGATTTTAGTAGTTTTGAGGTGACTAGAGGCTAAGAGTTTAGGATGGGGTGGGCTAAAAGTTTAAAAAAATTTAAGAGGTTATGTTTAGATGTAAAGTGACTAAAATTAACTAACTAAAAATTTAGGAGATGGATCCAAACAAAACCTTAATCTCCTATATGTGCCGTAATTTTGAGCTGGGGACACGGCACCCGGAAAGGTCGCCTCAATGGCGGCGCCTCGGCCAGCCCCGCAAGATCAGAGCGTTGCCACAACGATTTTTTTTTCTCTGAATCATCGTGGAAGCAGGCGAGTCTTGGAGCAAACAGCACAAAGTTCCACAAGGACAAAACTTTGCGTTCAGATGCCATTGACCGTACAGAATTTTGTTACAAACGACAGACTTTTCTCAAGAAGGAAGAGTCTGCTGTAGAAATTTTGCGAACTGTACTACTCCCTCTGTTCAGAAATATAGTGTACATCTAGTTTGGTCTTAAGTTAAATTTTTTGAACTTTAACCAATAATGTTTAATAATATATATTATTTCAAAGTAATATAATTATATATTATGAAAATTCATTTCACGGTGAATCTAGTAAAAGCATTTTATGTTGTTAAACATTACGGTTTTCTAGATATTATTGGTCAAAGTTTATAAATTTTGACTTAAGACAAAACTAGATGTACACTGTATTTCTGGACAGAGAGAGTACATCGCAAGTGTAGTAAGACACAAACACTAGAGTCTGTATCATGAAAGGAGCCGGCTCCCCGTGCTGACCTTCTTTCTTTGACCTGAATGGCAATGTCGATATCCAACAGGACTATAATGTCTGAATTTCGGATCAGGTAATAGCGAAACGGAACAGATTCTGAGGAGACTCAATCAAAGAGGATTCGGATAAGTGCAGTTCCCAGCACTTAATCGAATAGAGTTCAATCAGACCAATCGTAATATGATGTCACTGTCTCGCAGGTTAAGCATCTAAAATTTGTTACTGCACTTTGGCCAACGACAGGTAGAGCAGCGCATATAAATAGACGTCGCAGGACCACACATCAACAAGTGGCTGAATAGTCAATTTACGGTTGGCGGCTAGCAACCTGCAGCTCGAACAACGGTGTGTTTTGCTTCAGTGCCGTATATGCGCACCTGCACTCCTGCAGTCCTAGCGCCGCCCTGCCGCCATCCCCGGCAATCTCCAAGCACTTCTCTCCTTCCCTATATCATGAGATACAAAGTGAGAGATAAAGAGGAGAAATGATGAAGAATTGGCGTCGACTGTGATCTCTATGATTATAATCAATTGCCCTAGAGGAAGTTTAATCCCGGTGCAAAGTCTCCTCTAAGGGTTCTTATCAAATACATTCGTTAGTGATCTGACTTTGAATATCCATACATAGGCTGTCCACATTTAAATCAAACAATAGCGAGGTTTTAACAGCACTCTATGGTTAAGTGGACCTCTCGTTTTGATCTAATTTGTAGAGATGAATATAGTATATCTGATGGACCTCGATGTGTTTTTTAGAAACCTAAACTCTTTCCATGCTGGCATCTTAGGTGGAGCATGGGAGATCATGTCGTAAAATATTATATGTCAACTTGACATCATATATGTACCCCCCGGGCGGTTTTTACACCAAGATTAGTGTTTTGGGGTGATAAGTGCAATTATTATATTTGTAGGATATACAGGAGCAATCCTTTAGTGACTCCCATTGGAGCATCAGGATACTATATAGTCGCCACTGATGGAGTATAAGTGAATGCAACTAGTCTGCTCAAGTTTGGTGTGCGCTACCTCCGGCTAGTATAAGTGATCTGACTTTGAATACACATACGTATGCTGACTGACATATAAGTCAAACAATAGTTGAAGTGTTGGTCAGCAGTTTAATTTATATACTGCAAACGCACAGTATTAGTTATAGTTTTTTCCTTAGCGTATTCTACGGTTTATATCGAATCCACAGACTAGCGAGTATCAAATGAACTTATCAGGTTTAAACATCTAGTACTACCTTCCAGGGAACAGTTGAGAGTGTGCGAGGAAAAAGGGGTACATACATTGTTTGGGCTTAAGGCGTGTGTTTACAAAGAGATTATCAAAGCAATCTTATATACGAGTTAGCCTTAATCTACTGGTGGAGAATCGTAACCACCTAGCACAATCAAATAGCAACATAAATGCAATTAATTATTTGATTGTTTGATTTCCTAAGATCGGTAGTGGCCTACTCGCTTTCCTCATAAAACTCTACTCTATATACTAAGCATTCAACTTTCTGCGTGTTCGTCTCGCTGCTTTGCAGCGGCTACAGTGTTCGCAGTTATTTCTTCAGCAGCAGCTACAGTGTTTTCAGCAGCAGCTACAGTGTTCGCAGTTATTTTTCTGCAGCCGCAGCTGCAGCGAAACGAACAGACTTCACTTCTATATATGCTGTTCTCGACCACTGGGCTCTTTTAGCAGAGTCTGCGAGCGTTGCCTGTTAAGAATACCAGGTAAACTCACAGTGGACCCACCAACCTCCACGAAAACTTAACAAAGTATGCAACTATGATTCAATACAAGTTCCGGAGATGAAACCTAACCACCATGATTAAGTCAAGCTCTAAATACTTAGCCTAGCACTAAGCAATTTTATAAAGCAAATGCAAGATCATAGAATCTAGATAATCATTCAACTGAAACCATTCATCAACATAATTCAATCATATACTCAATATACATAGTACAAGATACATCACCATCTAGTAAACCTACCTTGATGGATCACCTTAAGCACCAGCGCTTCTTGAATCTCCAAGCCATCGATCTTTCAATCGTCGACTATGTTAGCTACGCTAGCCCTAGCAACTAAAGATGATTAAGTACGGAGGAAAGCCTCTCTGGCTCTAAACTCGCGTTTCTGTTGTCTTTTTGTGCTGCTATGTGTCTACCCTAGGATCTTGGGATGGCGGCGCCGTGCCAGTCGACACCAAACGTGTCCTGTAGACTCCTCTCCAAGTGCATCTTAATACAAAACCAAAGTTCTTGAGTTCTCGAATCCTAACTAGCGTGATAGATTAAATTAAATTGTTGCCCGCTCTAATATTTAGCGTTTACGGCCTTAAGGATCATGCACATGAGGGGACCGCATGTGGAGTACTTGTGAGTGAATTGCACATCTTTTCAAATAGCTTAGGCTTTTGTATAAGTTGCCTGTTGTACACAATTCAATGGCCATAGCTTGTGATGGTCAGAATCACTAACATCTTTACAGCTTCACAGCCACATGTACCTTTATTGGTGAACCTTCCAACCTGAAAGCTTCAAGTGATAGATATTTTGTAATTACGTGGCGCCGGGGAGAACGCATGTCGTCCCCAAGAAATGTGGTGCGGGCAAATCACACTATGGAGAGAGGCGATCTCTATATAGACTAATTGCATTTAACTGAACAAAATATGTGCAAAAACTGTAAAAGTAATACAATGAAAAATCTCTAGTCAAGTTTGGTGCGCGCTACCAACCCATTAGGCATCTAGTACAAAAGAAGAAGAAAAATTGAAAATGTAGCCACGCTAGCTTCCCACACCTCCGGCCACGATGGAATAACCTGCAAATTTCAACGATGTTCACTGTGCGCTGACTGTGTACTGCCGCATAGGAGCACGACATAGACACAGTTGTTAAGACGTCGGTCTATCACCATCGATTCACCGAAACGATTTCGGTTGATTAGTCGCGTGGTTGGTGTGTCTCTAAAAGTTTTGGGCCTGATTGGTTGCCCGCACTAGCCTAGGTAGCCCAGCTTGTATAAGTGTGTCCGGCTCATCCCTGTCTAGACTCGGTGCATGTTAGAGCCTTAGTTTGGTTGCTTGTACATATAGAACCTAGCTATGAAGAGATGTTTGGTTGACTGCTCAAATACTTTGTTGCTTGAGATGAAAGTAGAAAAATAGTAATTATTATTGCAATTTATAATAACCTTTATCTTAGCTACTTAAACATTAATCAACTTTGAAATACCTCAATACCACTCAATACGTGTTAACCATATCGTGATAAAACTATATATTTGCAACCAATACGTTGCATGCGACGACCCTGCTGGCTCACCGAAAACGGGTTTGCTCATGCGCTCCTCCGTGGCCAGGCTGGGGACTAGTCCTGGGACTGGACTTTGGCTCATCCAGAGTCCAATTGGATTAAACGATATGGATCAATTTGGATTGGATTTTATATGGACTTGGATGTCCATGATCATGAAGTCCAATAGCATCCAGAGTCCAATTGGATTACCTACCGGGAAACACAGAGAACTAGATCATGTCGGCCGCTGGAGGTCAGGAACTCGCGCCGGCCAGGAATTCGTGGACATGGCTGTCTTCGAGCAGCCACCGCGCCGGCAACGGCGACAAAGCTAGATGCGGCGGAGACGGCGCCGACGCTGCAGACGGGCGCAGCGGCCGGGGGATGGTCACGCCGGCGTGGTGAGCGCGGCGCCGGCGCCAAGGTGGCTCGACGAGGGGACGTCAACGGAGGGCGCTGGGAGGGCGAGGACGCCGTCGGCGACGCCGCGGTTGGCGCCTTGGCCGGCGGCAGCGGGGCCGGAGCCGGCGCGCGCTTCGGTGATGCGGCCGGGGCGGCGCGTTGGCAGGGAGAGCTTGCCCGCTGCTGTTCCTCGCGGCTGCCGCTTTCATCCGGATTGGACTGGACGACGAGCTGCTCAACTGGTTTTGGATTGATTTGGATTATTTTTAATTGGACTTGATTTGGATTTTCCTTTTTGGATTTGGATGCTAATACAGTCCCAGGTATACTGGGGACCCTGCTTGCATGAGTAGCCAGGCTGAGGACCACTCACTTGGAATATTTACTCACGGTCCTCGGCACCTCGTCGCCCCAAGGGACTGGAAGCTCGCGGAGATCGGTACGTACGTAACAGCAGGAGGATCAGCAGGAGGATCGGGGACCTCGTCGATCGTCTACTGCTCCGACACTTCGCCTTCCGCAAGGCGGCGCGCGCACATTGCGCGGCGACAACTGCCACGACGACATGTGTGCACATTACCGTGCTGACGTGGACACCGGGCTGGTCCCGCTCTTCCTGTCTGCCACGGCAGGAACGACCCAGACGACGGCCGGGGAGCCAAATCCGAGAACTGTGCGCCGTCGCGGCGACGCACGGCGTCTGGGTCCACGTGGACGCGCCTACGCGGGCTTTGTGCTGGTCTGCCCGGAGTTCCGCCACGTGGTCACCGGCGTCGAGGCTAGTGCAGGCAACCAAGCAACCAATCAGGCACTGTGCCAGCAAGTATGGACGTCGGCGTTCCAGAACATGGTCACGGCCGACTCGAGGTTCGAGGTGGTGGCAACGAGGCAGTTCGCGCTTGTGTGTTTCTGGCTATAGGAGCGTTTTTAATAGTTACTTCTTAGCTAACTCTTAAAATTATTTATTGGAAAAAAGAAGAAAGAGAATGTTGTTAGCTCTTTTTAAAGAGGCAGCTTCTAACATTTATTGAGCTATTGACATTGGGGGCCAATCATTACTTTAAAGTTTATATGAACTTTTATGTTGCTTCTTAGATGACGTGAAGAGTGAGTACTACCTCTACCTTTGAAGACGTTCTAATTAAATTAGTAGGAGACCAACGAGCTCAATAGGAAGCTTTTTGAGGAGGTGAACCGGAAAATGGGAACTACATGAGCTCCGCCATGGTAGATGGCATCTACATGCTGAGGTGCGCCATCGGGAGCTCGGTCACGGAGGACCACCATGCATGTCGCTGAGGCGTGGAAAGTCGTGCCGACGCGAGCTGCTTCTCTGCTCCGTAAAATGGAGATTCGGTCATGCTTAGGAAGAAGATGGTACATATAGGTTCCATCGATCGACTTAGGAAGCATGTTTCCTTTGCAACGAAACAATGCAGTTGTTACTCAGAGGCAATAGATGATGAATGCCCTTGTGTTGTCAAACCTCTTGTTGGCATACGTAAAAACTATCAGTAAAGGTTTGCCCGTAGTTGAAAAGGCACAAGGCGCCGGAAACAAACATAGCAAAGGGAAATTACCATCCATGCATGGAAGATGCGATCCATGCCATTTGCAGTTGATCTTCTTCTTACAGTTGATAAGAAGAAGATTCCAACTCCATCAAGTTTATAGTTTTTTTTTGTTGCAGTACTAATTAGGGGGTGTTGGTTTCTTTGGCTAAAATTTTAGCCATTTTAAATCTTATCATTTAAGGGTATTAAATAAAGTCTAATTACAAAACTAATTGCAGAACCTTGTACTACTTCGCGAGACGAATCTAATAAGGGTAATTAAGCCGTGATTAGAAGATGGTTACTGTAGCATCACTGTAGCAAAACATAGATTAATTAGGCTCGTTAGATTCGTCTCATAAATTAACCCTCATCCGTAAAAATGTTTTGTAATTAGACTTTATTTAATACTCATAAATGACAAGATTCTTTTTGATGTGACATGGCTAAAATTTTAGCCAAAGGAAACGAACAGGACCTTAATATACGATATGAGCCTAGCTTACTATCTTGGCACAATCACTCATCACTTTACTCTGTATTTTCTTTTTTCTTTTTGGTGACTGATTTACTCTGTATTTTCTATCTTGGCACAATCGCCAGAGGGGTATTCAACACATCTAACTACTAATAGTTTGATTATTCTCCACTATAATTTGTAACTCATGTATATTTTTCATTTGAAAGGGAGACGGAAGTCGAATGTACAATGCAGTTGGATTCTATTTTGATCAATTATATGTCCCATTATCTTCTCAAATGATAAAACAATATCCTTTAGAGTTCCCGCAGCAACGCGCAGGGTATGACCTAGTCTTCTTTACGTGACCTACATGTATTGTCTCGCTCTTTGTTTGTGCTTTATTGTGACATCACTATCAACAACAACCTCTGAGCTTTCTCCATCAATAAAGTCTCGGCTGTGTTGTGGAAATTTGGTTCATTTGCTGCCCGTATACAAGGCAATTGAAAAGTTAAACTTTTTGTTTGAATTTAAACCATAAAACTGTAATATTTTGATTACTCATACAAAAGTGAAAACTTTTGAGGTTAAAATATAAAGTCCAAAATTTAGAGTCACGATCATAGTTGCAGTGACGATGGTTTGGATGCGAGGAGCATAATAAACAATAGAAAAAAAAATAGAGGAATTTCATTGGGTTCAAATCCTATAGGACGTTTGAGGCCCTTTAGAATATACCTACTCTTCATAATCTATCTATACAATCCGATCAATCAATATTCACAGTAAAAAGTGTGATCACGCCTTCTCTATAAACGAAAATAAATTAAGAAAAAGAAAGAGAGGAATTTACGAGAGAACCTGGCCAGTGACCAAGTCTTGGGCTAGGCGAGCGGTTTACCCAAGTCCTGGGTTTAGCCATGTTAGAGCATATCCAGTAAAGACTTTATTTAAGCCACTACTCTATTATTTAGAGTTTTGAGTCAAAATATCATCTCCAGTAGGGACCTTACTTGGGCTTTTATTTTGCATAGCTCCTCAAATTCCACTTCCAAACCCTCATTCCTAGGGTCCTCTAATCATCCCTCTTATTTGTGGGTCATACCATTTTTTTTCACAAAATAGGGTCTTGAGCTACTTTACTGCTGGAGTTGACATCAAATTTTGAGCCCTTATTTTTACATACTAGCTTGAAAAATAAAAGTAGAGGACTTATTTTAAAATCCATTGCTGAAGATGCTCTTAGACTGACTCCAACAATGGACTCTATATTGGGTGTTGATGGACTTAAAGATACGAGACCTACAAACATCTATCTCCAACAGAATACTCAAAACCTACATACCTTCTTC
This sequence comes from Eragrostis curvula, assembly GCA_007726485.1. Classification (NCBI taxonomy): domain Eukaryota; kingdom Viridiplantae; phylum Streptophyta; class Magnoliopsida; order Poales; family Poaceae; genus Eragrostis; species Eragrostis curvula. The sequence continues at coordinate 26,464,329 of CM017439.1, read as the reverse complement.
CTCCTCCATCTAGCGCCGCCGGGTCTTCACGCCGTCGGGTCTGCGCCGCCGTCCTGCCGCCACCCCGCGCAGCCCTGCCCCGCCGCCGACCTGCCGCGCCCGCGCGACCCCGCCCCCGCCGCGCCTGCGCGACGCCTCCCCGCCCTTCCGCGCCGGCGCGTCGCCGCCCCGTCCTGCTGCGCCCGCGCGTCGCCGCCCTGCCGCGCCTGCGCTCCGCGGCCCCGCTCCCTCGTCGCGGCCGCCGCCCCATGCCGGCCCCCCCGCGGCCCCGCTCCCTTCACGCGTCGGAGAAGAAGGAGAGAGGAGACTCGGACGGCGTGGGTCGTGAGGGGAGGTGCTCTATTGCTAGGTCATCTTCTCCATGTACCTTAAAATAGGTCTATCATTTAGGTCATCTGTTGGAGGACTGTTTTAGCACTTTTAAGACCCACTTTGAGTATAAAGTACTCTTTGGGTCCTCTATTGGAGTTAGTCTTATCAGACTGACTCCAACCGGAGTCCTATTGGACACCCCATACACAAAATGGAGCTTGAACCCTGTAAATTCACTCTCCAACGGAAGACCCAGTAGCATATCCATTTTAGGAGAACCTCCCCTCTTCCACCAAAAAATGAAGCAAACGGCGCACGCGACCCACGCACTGTTTCGCCACCCTCCCGCCCGGGCCCACCCCTGATCTCCTCCCCGACGAGCTCGCACGGCGGCGCCGCCTCGCCCACACCCCCAACACAGGGCGGAGAAGCACGGAGCGCCTGGAGCTCCTCCCCCACTCCCCTCCCCTGCGGCCGGGGCGAGCAGATCTGCGGGCCCTCAACCCCGGCGCGTCCTTCACCGGCCGACGTCGTCCACGGACGCCGGGCGGCGCCGCCGAGTGGGAGGACAGCGTCGCGGCGCCCTCCTCCACCATCCTCGAGCAGCAAGGCGCAGTCCTCCGCCGCCACCCCCTCCTCCTCCCTCCCGCGGCCGTGGGAGTTGTCCTCGCCGTCGACGACGACGATGTCGCGGCCCTCCTGCTGCTCCCGTTGACGGCGCTCGCACTCCTGCACGCACCGCCGCTGCTTCTCCCAGTCACGGCGGAGCTCGGGGCCGCGACGCGACGACGCGTGGGGCCGCGGCGAGGCGACGGCGCACGGAGGAGGAAGAGCCGTCCCGCCCCCGGCGCCGGACGCGGAGGCGCGTCGTGGGCCGACCCTCGACGCCGCTAGGAGGCGCGGGCAGGGGCATCGAGGGGGCGCGGAGGGTCGGCGGCGAGGGTCCCCCTCCTCCTCCTTTGCGCCGCCCCGGCGCGTCCCTTCCACCACCGCCACTTGACGAATCCGGCGACGTCAAGAGGTAGAAGAAACAAGGTTTTTTTTTTTTAAATGAACAAGGTGCTGGTTTTAGTCGCTGGGTTGGAGATGCATGTTTTTAGGAGTTGTATTTTGAAGACTATATATACCTATATAACTCTTTTAGTCTCTCATTTAGGCATTGTGGGTTGGAGTCAGTCTCAGTAGCACCCCGGCCCAAGAGTAGACCCATAGGGTCCGTCGTAGCACAGCGGGTGGGGTGGAGTCATCGAACGGGACAAGCAAGCAACAGCCAGCAACCAAACAAGCGGAGGCGACGAGTGAGGCGGCCGGCCGGAGCGAAATGAGGGCGGCGGTGATCACGCGCGCCGGCGGGCCGGAGGTGCTGGAGGCGCAGGAGTTTGAGGACCCGCCGGCTCTAGGCGAAGGGGAGGTGCTCGTCGAGATCGCCGCCGCAGGAGTCAACCGCGCCGACACGCTCCAGCGCCAAGGCCTCTACCCGCCGCCCGCCGACGCTTCCCCCTACCTGGGGCTTGAGTGCTCCGGGACCATCGTGGCTCTGGGACCCAACGTCCCCTCGCGATGGTCCGTCGGCGAGAAGGCGAAGCGTGAATCCACTGACTACCTGCGTGCTCCTAAGGCGAATTGAGATTTTGGTTATGCTATTTTGGTCAGTTTTGCTCAGATTGCTGTTGCCTTCTTCAGGTGTGCGCGCTGCTTAGCGGTGGGGGTTACGCGGAGAAGGTGGTGGTTCCGTCGGGGCAGCTGCTGCCGGTGCCGGAGGGGGTGTCACTGACGGACGCGGCCGGCCTGCCCGAGGTGGCCTGCACCGTCTGGTCGACCGTATTTATGATCAGCCATCTCTCCCCCGGTGAATCATTCCTTGTAAGAGAATCTAGTATCGCATTTTGTAGGGATTGGGGATGGCGCCATCGATCTCCCAATTTGGTATCCATATCTGAATATGCATCTAAATGGAATATGACATCACTAGCTGAGACTGTGAATAGTAAAACAAAAGTCACCTAAAATAAAGGAATTATTAGAGATAATCTGTTCGCTGTAATTGAAAGTCCTGAGAAAGCCCATGAATTTGTTTTCTTAGCACGTAATTAACAGTGAATCTCTCTGGCTGTGTCTGTTCACGATGGTTGTGTATCTTCAATTTCACAGATACATGGAGGATCAAGTGGAATTGGTACTTTCGCGATACAGATAGCCAAGCACCTTGGAATTAAGGTTTTTGTCACAGCAGGTTTGTTCTTTATAATGCGAATAAGATATAGCCAAATGTTCTTGGTAATGTCCCTAAATAATCATGTTTAAATACTATAGGAAGTGAAGAAAAACTAGCAGCCTGCAAAGGTTTGGGTGCCGATGTATGCATAAACTACAAAACTGATGACTTTGTGGAACGTGTGAAACAGGAAACCAATAGAAAGGGTATAACCTACAACTTGATTATTTTCAATCGTTTATACTGTAACTGTATGTTACGTCCGAGTTGTTGTTACACGACTGGTACCTGAATGCTGGTAGCAATCTAAGATTAGTAGCATTTCTCCTAGGAGGAACTACTTTGATGCATTTTATGGTATCTAATATGTAAAAAGATATTATCATCAAATTTATATGTTGTATCGACTGTATTCTGGACATGTCTCTACCAGGTGTTGACGTCATTCTGGACAATATTGGAGGACCATATCTTCAGCGTAACCTGAACAGCTTAGGTGTTGATGGTAGACTTTTCATCATTGGTTTCCAAGGAGGTGTGGTAGCTGAAGTGAACCTTCAAGCTGTGCTTGTGCGACGATTGACCATACAAGGTGTGTTGCTTAGGTCATATGCACAGTTCATTGATTCTCAGTACATATTATGTCATTTTTGTTTGTTAATTTTTCGTCATGTTTTTTATAACTTTTTTCCTAATAGATGGATACACTTATAGGATTATAATTGCCATGTCCTAGTTTAATATTTGATTAATTTTATGCAGCTGCTGGACTGCGTGGCAGAAGCCTTGCTAACAAAGCTCAGATCGTTAGTGAGGTGGAAAAGAATGTGTGGCCTGCCATTGCGTCTGGCAAGGTGAAACCGGTGATTTACAAGACGTTCCCATTAGCTGAAGCGGCTGAGGCTCATAAGCTGATGGAAACCAGTTCCCACATCGGCAAGATACTGTTGATTCCATGAGTGTGTGTGTCATTGTTTCCTCGACCACTTTTCTGAAGAGCTGGTTTGAGCACGGCTGCAACTTCTGTAACGATTTCAGTCTTGAAAAAATTGATCTCTTTTGTGAACTGGGGTGTAATAAATTTGGTGCATGTACATTATACTAAGAAGCGTTGGAATTCGACATAAACGTTATACATTCTTGCTGACATAAGCAATTGTGTGCAGGTAAAGATAAGAGTTGTACATTCTTGTTGTACATTCCATGAGTGTGTGACAAACTCTTATCTTCACCTGCACACAATTTATGTTTACCTGCACACAATTTATGTTTACCTGCACACAACAATTGGTGCATGTACATAAGCGTTGGAATTCGACACTTATGTCAGCAAGAAGTGTACATGTCCAGCTTCTGCATAACTTGTTGTCTTCTCCTCTCCATGTAATCCATCTCATTTAGTCAACGACCACTCCCTTTTGTAAAAACCTTAGCAAAACATATATATACTCTTATGGTGCTGGCCTCGGTCTAAGCTTTCCATCCAAAAAAACATCCAGATCAGACATCTGATATTTCCAAAAATCGGCTTTACCAGTGGAGTCCGGTACGATACATTTATTGGCCAAAATTTCAAAAATTTGAATTTTGCACAAATTTCAACAAAAATCATGTAAATTTATCTAAAATTTATTTAATTTTTTAATTGGATTTTAATTTTTTTCTGATATTTCCGAAAATCGGGTTTATCAGTTACCTCCGTTAAATTTTTGTTACCAATAAAGTTTTCCTAGGCGCACGGAAAGGAATGCGCAATAGCACAACCGAGATTTCTAATGCGCAGGAGGGTGACACATCTATTACAAAGCCAGTTGCAGTTCATTTCGCATTGGAGATCCATGCTGCCCAGGGGCTCCATCTGGAACCAACGTCCAATGCTTCATCAAATGAGAATCCGAGATAGGTCGCTGACATCATGATTGTACGGGGATTCAAATGTTCAATATTACAGGGCGAGATCCACCATGGTAAGTGATAATTTTCATAGAAGTGGTGCATCCAAGAGAGAATCGAAGAACAGAGCAGCGCTCTGGTCCTATTTGGAATATTTACTGATGTAGTAGCATTAGTTTTGCTTCTCGTGCATTGCTTTAGGAATCCCGACCCAATGGTCAGCAAGCCTAATAAGGGAGTCAGATTTTTTTTGTTAGTTTGCAATGTAGGTTCAAAGAAAGCAGTTGGATTTGAAGTAGAAGAATGTAGTGAGACTTTTTTATGAATCTTGATTTGTCTTGCTATGCTTTCAGTTGAAGTTATGAAACGACACATCTATTGCTCATACCACTGCCGGACATTGTGGTGAACCGACAACATTATACTTTTAGGGGGCCTTTGGAACGCGGGATTTTTTCCCGTTCCTGCGTTTTTCCTGTGAACAGTCAACTGATTCCTGTGAAATTCCTGTACAATTCCTGTGAAAATCCTGCGTTCCAAAAGGGGCCTTACTATTGTCGTTCTTGAGCCGAATAAGCTGGACTTGAACATAAGCAACAAACTTCAATTCATTGGCAGGTAGATAATATAAGAGACGAACGATGCCAAGAAAAAAAGAAACATTTGATTGCCGGCGCACAATATATCATAGCTGCTGGGTAGACAAGGATTGGGAGATTGAGAAGATCGTCACAATAGAACATAGTCTTGTCTGTAACATATTAATATAACAAGCATCTCCACTGCACACTTTGGATATTTATTTGATCACAAAAGTACATTGGGTCACTGAAAGATACTAACATTTTGGAGGCACTCTACAGACACCTCAGTAGTTATTCAACAGTTGTTGATAGAAACTTAAACATCACACAAACGACATAACCAGAACTGAAGAGCGCGGGCCGCGGGGCATATGCAGGAGGTACGTTGCTATCAAACCCGGCGGCCGGTCTCAGTATTAGGGCCTGTCTGGTATATAGGGCCAGTCCGGTAGGGATTCTGCTCTTGATTTTGAAGAAGCTAGCCAAAGGGGTCAAAACCAAACAGATTCTGCTTCTCTCATCAAGAAGCATTTCTCAATGTTGTACTAGAATCCAAAATCCACAAAAACATAGCTTCTAATGACTTTTCTACTCATCTTTGTATTAGAATCCACAAGAAAAACTGTTTTGCCAAACATTTTAAAAAATGCTTCTTGCATAGAAGTTGTTTTTGTAGAGAAGCTATTTTTTAGAAAAGCTGTTTTGGAGAGAAGCTGTTTTCTTAAGAATCCATACCAAACGAGGCCTTAGTTGGCGTGCGTTTCTACCTGCTGCTCGCTGCTCGCGCAAAGAGACTCTGCAGAGCAGAGTAGGAGGACCCACCTTTCTCCACAGCCTTTCTGCATGCGTCCTTCATCTCCATGGCCTTCTCCCTCGCCTTCCTCCCCTCTTCATCACCACCCATGTCCATGAGAGACTTCACCGCACGCTCCAGCTCTACAGAGTCCATCCAGTTGTCCCTCGCTCTATCGGTCTTCATTGTGACGGCGACAGCTACATCGGAGACCACCACGAATGCATTATAGTGCTGCTCCGCATAAAGCGGCCACGGCACCATGGGAACACCAAACCACAGGCTTTCCAGGACCGAGTTCCAGCTACAGTGCGTCACGAACCCCCCAACTGAGGCATGGGCCAGAATCTCCTTCTGTGGAGCAGAGGTTGGCCACACGAGTCCCTTGCCTCTCGTTCTCTCTATGAAACATTCCGGGAGCAGCTCGACGTTGGCGTCAGTGGGGTGCTGTCCGCCAGCTTCCGGTTGCCCGCGCAACACACAGAGAAAACGGTGCCCGCTGCGCTCAAGCCCATATGCCATTTCAGTAATCTGGGGTGGCGCAAAGCTCCCCAAGCTACCGAAGCAGAGCAACACCACCGAGGCCGCCGATCGAGCAATGCTACAGTTACATACATGTTTTACAAATCTTACGCACTTACTGATGTGGCAATCAGGGATAGATTAGGTTTTGCTTAAATTAAGGAGCAGAGATTCTATCAACCAATGAGGTGGTGCCACATCAGCTATTTGTGGGAATTTTGTAAGAGCATCTCCAGCAAGGCCCTTACTTGAGCCCCTACTCTATTATTTAGGAGCTTGAGCTAAAAAATCAATTCCAAGGACCCTACTTGGACTCTCATTTTGCATGCCCTCTCAAACTCCATCTCCAAACCCCTATTTCTAGGGTTCTCTAATCATCCCTCTCATTTGTGGGTCCCATCGTTTTTTTTTTCACAAAATAGGATCTTGGGCTAGTTTACTGCTGAAGTTGAAGTTAGATTTTAGACTCTCATTTTTACATGCCAACCTGAAAAACAAAAATAAGAGCCTTGTTTTAGAGTTGAGATGCTCTAACTGGTTTAAGTAACCATAGCATTTCTCCCGCCGGTCTACCCCATCGGTCCCGTGCTATCGCTCAAGCTAACCTCCACGCAGCCGGCCGAGGTCAGCGACCTCGGCTGCGGACTCGGGCGTTGGTGGCGGCATGACGAGCACTGTGAGGGAGAGGTCGCGGCTGCAGTTGGCCACAAGCCGCTTCCCGGCCTCGAGCATAGGCATCACGTGGCCGGTGCCCCGTATGGGCAGCAACACAAGGGTGGGGTTTGCCATTAGCTATGATTTCTTGTTCACTCACTGGCGGACTATGAGTACGAGGAAGTATATATTGAGGAAAGATCAGTGATGACACTTTTTTTATATAATCCATTTAATTATATGCAAGCACAGTAGCAAGAAGACACTGCCTCGTGCCATTTTTTAGGAATAAATGCGCGATAAGACAATAGGATTTTTTAAGATGTGTAGGCAATTAACTTTAAAATCAGAAGCAGACGATCACAACATTATTTTCCACTGCTGATACTCTCTTAGTAAACACTAGTCCATCCGTCCATAAATATGAGCATTTCTAGTTTAACCACCCATAGGTGACGGGCCATATACCTTTCCATTGTTATGAGTGCAACAAACCACGCAAAAGTAATATTATTGGTTTTTGGTAAAAAATCACTACCATACTATATAAGACCCTTCCATTCAAAATAATTTATTTTTTACACAAATGTTCTGTCAAAATTTAAAAGGTTTCAACTTTGGACAACTGAGAAATGCATATGCTTGTGGACAGAGAGGGGCAAATTAATAGCAAACTTGCTAATCATCATGAAAGACTGTAATTGATACAGCCGACTAGCAATAATCCAATCACTAACACTTTTAAAAAATAGGATCACAGCATTAATATTAATCAACAGTTAGTTATTATTGTGCATCCTTAGTTGGCGACATCCTCTTGTTCCACCTCGCTCCTCCGTCCACCAATCATCGCCACATCTAGTCCAACCTACTAATGTGCATTCCTCTAGGCCAACGATAGTAGGGTGAGCTCCCCAAATCCCAGGCTCACAATATTCTCAAGCTTAAAATCCTCGCTAGAGAGGTTTCACTGAACTGGGCAAAGCAGAAAGCCCGTCTACCATTTGAACAGAAGATAACAACCATGGGATAGTTAAAACAAATATAGTGTTGGTACACCATAAAGTGCCCTGCATGTTCTGCAATTTTTCTAAAAAAAACTACTCCCTCCTATGTCAAAAAAATTATCGTTTAGGACATTGACACGGTCTACAAAACACAACTTTGACTAATATTTTTTGCTGTAAAATATTTATAAAATATAGCTAAAGTGTACTTTTATGAAACCATATTTCAATACGAATCTACTCATATCATTTTCATATTTCAAAACTTAATGCATAAAAAAATAATTAAAATCAAAGTTTAAAAAGTTTGACTTAAGACAACCTCAAAACGACAGCTTTTTTGACACATGAGGGAGTACTAAAGAATTAAAGCTTTATGGTGAACAAAGAAATGAACAATTAAAGCTTATGCAATCAATTCTATTTCACAGCCACACACACACAAGAAACGAACAATTAAAGCTTATGCAATCAATTCTATTTCACACCCACACACTCAGAAGAAACGAACAATTAATCCACTATGCCTGCTACAGATAAGACGCACTATATCATACTTGAAAGCACTATATCATACGCGAAAGGGCCTTTATCGTACGTGATGGTAAGGCGCCCATGTAGCACCTCCCAAGTACCGGGTTTGACTCCCAGCGGGAGCCCCTGTGATGAAAGGACATATAGGTTAAGGCCCAGCTCGATCTCACATGGTTACGGACATGTGCGTAAGGATGGGGACAGGGGTTTGGTTTTTTTTTTTAGCCTGCATGAGAAGGTCTTCCCTTACCACAATGCCCGGAGGGGTGGCTTACCCCTCCGCAGGTTTTTTATTTTTATCGTCCAAAATATCGTATATCACATCCATCTAAAACTACCTAAAGGCGTACTATATTTGAAAATCTTGACTGCACGTATATATTACAAGAACTGCAGAAAACCAGCAGACTAAACTAAGTAACCTATTGCAGGTAAATGAATGTCAGAATACATGTCGATATTCTTTTAAACATCTTAAAAGAACATCGACACATATTCTGACATTCATGCATGTTTCAATGCAACCGACCACTAGCAGTAGATGATTGATGCCCTTGCAAAGTCGATACCGTCATTTTGCTAAAAGAATTGCTAGGAATTAAAGCTATATGTTGATTGGTGAACAAAGAACGAAGTAGTTTATTCACGCGGGCATGCACACACAAAAACGAACAGTCCACTGTAGCTGTACAAAACACATAAGGCGCACTATATCATACTTAGAAAATACTAATTCTCTGTCGTGTTTGTTTGAAAATTTTGATTGCATGTATATATTACAAGCACAGCAGCAAACCGGCAGGATTAAGTAACCTATGTTGCTCCTTGGTAAATGAATGTCCAAATATATCGAGTTTTTTGGGAAGTTTCTATGATGGCATCTATGTATACATACCATTCAATTTGGTTTTGGTGTTATCTATAACACTACGTGATCCAATAAGTGGAGCTTTCTGATGTAGCCTACTAGTACAATTACTTTATTTCCCAATAAGTGGATAATTGACTGAAAGACATTTTATTGAACGGTTCTACGTACTAGTTTGTCATATTATCTTTATTATGGGCTTGCTGAGAAAGCATCATCGGCCATGCTATGTAATCCAGAAAGTACATCAATGTGACCATAGAAATGAGTTTGAGAGTCAGAGAATTGATTAATAATCGTGGGTTAGTAATTCGTTTGTTACGTACAGAACAGAAAATTTTTTGTGACCGACAGCTTTTGAAGGATAGGAACTAGCTCACATAGTCCATTGAAGGTGTATTATAATTACATACTCCCTCCATCCTAAAATACTTGATATTTTAGCTATATCAAGTTTTCCTAAACAATTTGGCATTTTCACTTTCCGAGATATCTTTCTCTCTTTCTAAGAGCGTCCCTAATGGTAGAGGCAGCTAAGAGGTAGCAGCTAGCTCTTATAAAGAATTGAAGAGGAGTGAAGTCCATGTTTAAATCTCTCATTTTCCTTAGAGGCTGCCTCTTGATGAAGAGTTAGCTGCCTTCTCTCTCTTTTTTTTTTTCAATAAACAATTCTAAGAGTTAGCTAAGAAGCAACCATTGGGGACGCTCTAATACAACTCTATCTCTATCTCTCTCCTCCTTGTTTTATGTGAACTTATATTTTTCACCTCTCCTTAATCTCCGTGCCCACACCTACGATGCCAAATATAATGGGACAGAGAGAGTATCACTTTAGTGACTATCCTTCGCACTTCCTCACTTCCTTGTAGTTTATGATTGTTTTACATGATCCTATCCTTTTCATGGGTTGTTGCGATTCATATTTTAGTAGAGGCTCTAACGTTGTACATATTTTAAGAGCTCTTGGCAGCCGGGAGAACCTCTACCTTCTTTTAGGAGCACAAACTAGCAAAAGAAGGATACATATTGCGGTAGCCGTCGGTGGGCCGTACAACTTTACATTTCATTGACTGATCAATGACTTGTCCTATCTACATCGAATGAGTTATGTATTTTTGCTATATGCGTCACCTCAGCCCTGACGGAAAAAGACCAGAAGCTACCGCACCATGAGGTGCTATAAGGAATGCTGAAAACAAGGGGAAAAAAACTATGAATGAATGGCGCATATAATCATCTACCATCATGCAAAATTTGAAATACAACAAATAATTGTGTAAAGAGAAACGTAAAAGTGAAATCAACCTTTAAATAGTGCGGGTTGGAACTATTTATCTCACCGCCACTATTCAAGGACTGATTTCTTTTTTCTGTTTCTCTTTCCACAATTATCTGTTGCATCTTAAATTTTCATGATAGACAATGACATGCACTGTTATCTATTCATAATTTTGATGTCATTGTCTATCATGAAGGGCTGCCCTGTCCCTGACGGCTGCACCTTGCTGCAAACACAAACAGAAGCAAGCCAGCTGAAGCTGTCCATGCGAGGATGGACGAGACTGCTCCTAAGCAATATTACTTTCATCCAATACATGAACAACAACATCGATGTGGTGGCAAATTGTTCTCTCTCAAGTGTAAATGCCATAGGATCAAATCATATTTGCAATATCATAGTAGGCTTTGTAACATTTGTATATTTTATTTAATTTTTCATTCCTCAAAGAAACTACTATGTTGCAATGATATCAGTTATCGCAACACTTCATTGTTGGCAATTACCATAGGTGGTTATTTATAGACATTGCCACTATTATAGGTTCATTTTTTTTTAGGATGGTACTTCCTGACAACTCCAACATGAAGCCAAGGGTATTAGGCTAGCACAAAGCTCGACATGGTCTATAGAAACATAAGCCTGTGACGGCGTGGCCTGTAGCTGTAGGTGTGGACCGTGCTTAGAGCATCATCCAAGCCTATGGGCGGCACGAGGCACACTACACAAAATAGAGAGTGGCTTGTTAGTGGCCCAGTAAAATGATGCTTGGCCCAATCCAACTTCAGTATGAAACATGGTCTCCCTCTCCCGTGAAACCTCGCTTGCCTTGCAGAGCAGCCCACCGCATGTCTCGCTTATCGAGCAGTAGTGCTGGCCAAACGGGCCGCCCGGCACGGCACGGCACAGCCCAAGCACGAAACGGCCCGACATGTTTAATTTCGTGCCGGCCCGGCATGATTCATAAACGGGCCGTGCCGTGCCGGCCCATGTGCTGAGGGGTCAGCTCATGGCCCGGCACGAACTTGTTTAACCGTGCCGGGCCGGCCCGTTAGGCACGGCGGCCCGATTAAGTATTGCAGCCCGTTAAGGCGTTTAATGTAAAATGGTGCAAAAAACTTGAGCAAAGGCAAGATTTGAACCTGCGACCTCAAGAGATTGAAGGTATTGACTTATGAGCAGACCAGCGCGTCACGTTTGTATTGATAGAAACATAGAGTTTATTTAATACAACTAGCCACCAGTGCCCGCGCTTCGCTGCGGATGAGTTTATTGGTAAAGTGCAAACATTTACAGGCCAAGTGTATTTTCAATTAAAACTGTTGGTGCTCTCTCTCTCTCTCTCTCTCTCTCTCTCTCTCTCTCTCTCTCTCTCTCTCTCTCTCTCTCTCTCTCTCAGTCTCAGATACGCGCCATTGATCTAATTAAAGTTTTAAAATGGTTAGGAAAAAATGAAGTTGAAAAGATCCAACCATGAGAAACCAGGTAAACTATTGCACCTTGCACTGAATAGAGGACATAGACACAAGATCCAGCAGTCGCCTTGCACAATTGGCATAGTGGCGATAATGAGCCCCTACTTTGGCATAACGCACGCGGCCGCGGTGGCGGACACCAAGGTTTGCAATACCGAATGGACCGGTAAAACCGGTCAAAATTTCCAGAAAACTGGACAAAATTCCAGAAAAAAACCGGCTGAAAGAGGAAAATGAAAATAAATGAAAATTCGAGAAAAGAATTGAAACAAAAAATATGTAAAAAAAAAAACTAGATGCAATTTGCAGCGAAATAGTGCAACAAAAACACAAAAAATTGATCATTTGTTTAGTCCAAAAAAATCAAGGAAGGTTGTTGGTTCATACAATTTTTTTCTTTTTTTTTTCCCTTCCTTTTTCTACCCAGAAACTTCCTCGATTTTTTTGACACATGAAACGATAAAACCTATGTGTTTCATGTCCACCATTGGACTGCAAATTTGATCTATTTTTTAAAATATTTTTTAAAAAATTTGAAAACAAAAACTGGCCTACCGTGTAAACCAGTCTGGACCGGTTTTTTGACAACCGGCCTACCGTGTTTATCGCGGTAGCGCAAACCTTGGTGGACACTAAGATCGAGTGAGAAGGAAGAAATACACAATGACAAATTTTCTCCATATATAATAGGCGCATGTACTAAAAAAACAGGAATGCAAGGCAGGGAAAGTGGAGTCGAAGTAATCACTGGAACACATCATGCCTATGTAGGCTGGCTAGAGCTAGAATCATAGGAGTACAACATTAATCATCACCAAGAATATGACAAAAGAAAAGAGACAACTACCAACCTGCAAAAACCATCGATGGTCATTGGCTGACAACATGTGTGGTGGTCAGATTGCAACAGTTTTATGTCCAGGGAAATCTATGCATCGATGGCCGTGTTGTGCTATCCTACCTGTTACATCTGATATCACCGGAGCTTTTTGCTTGTCGGCTCATATCAATGTATCTGACATATCTCTTGTTCCTCCTCATTAGTAACTCTTTGGATAGCAATCTTGCATGCGTCAAACTCATCACATCATGCAATCTTTAGTGTCACATTTTTTGCCAACTCATTGTAGTGAAACTTCCCAAATCATCAATTTTATTTTCTATTTCTATGTCCTCCCACATACTACATGTAGATGTGGAGTCCAACTAATTGCCATGAAAGGATATGGGTGTGGTAAAGCAATATTATCATGTCTTTACACTGACCGAAAGACAACTAATATTTATATAGTGCCATACACAAATAGGCCAAAAAATTTTATGTAAGCGTAAATTGAATATAGTTATCAAAAGAGTAACCTCACATATCATGCAACTGTCTAAGACACCTTCTTTCTTTGCTCTTAATATGGACCATGGACACTTTTTCTGATCCTGTATTGTTCCACAATTAAAAGGAGTAACCTCACATAGCTACTCACTGCATGAGCGTAACAGCTGGGCCATTAACTAATCTTGGGTATTACAGGAAGCCTCTACATGAGCACGTGGGCCGATGATTCTAGTGCAATCAAAATGGAACAAATGTAGTTAAGAACACCTGACGTAGCTGCTTGTTTGCCCTATAATCTCTTCCTGGTTCGGCTAGCAGGGGATGCACCTTCCATGTGACATTCTTTGGACCTGCAAATAGGATATTAATGCTATTTCGAAAATGATACGTTCAAGGAAAAATAAATATTCTCTATTTATCATGAATCTGTTGTGAATTTTAAACAAATGCATCTTCTATGTATATCGGTGCCCCCTAAATTCCTAATGCAAAGCATGGATGTTCAATTCATATATTATTCTATATTAAGCTAGTTCGTCATGGTAACAGTACCAAAAACTATTTGCTTATTCCAATCAAACCAAGAATTTGTTTTCTACTGAGATGGGATAGAAGGAACTCACGGTTATCTTATCTCTCAAAATATATTCGTAGCCAGCACTATATTAAATGGAACTGCATGGAGAGGTGGTGGAGAGGTGAAGGGGGAATGAATGCAACAGCTTGCTTATATAGGCTAGACAAGCACAAATGCATCAGCTACAACCAAAGAAGATGAAATAGATGGATGCCACGTGGCTACAAGAATTTAAAGAGGGATGGCCCAATGCTGCATCCATATAGCTAGTCTCCATCGATGAATAGGAATGTTCTATGTATCATTAGGGTACATTACCATATATGCTCATGTCATCAAATTGTCATACAACCTATTAAAGGATATATGGCAACACAGCTTAGGGTGAGGTAATTAAGTGACTCATATGCATTATTCTTAGTAGGGTACCTAAAAATTATCATACTTAATCATATACATAACCAAAGAATTCTATGCACGCGCAATGCCATGTAAGTTTCTATGAACAAAATATAGATGGAACGGTAGGGAATTTTTATAGTGTTCCACTGGTGTACGATGGATCGAGGACGGTGAAAGACATAACGCTGCAATGGAGCTGCACCCGCCCCGTGCCGTGTAAGTTTCACTGAACAGCAAATGCATGTGATGCAAATGCTGCCACAGTATACATGACAGTGATAGATCAGTTGCACATAGATGAAGCTGAAACGTGACCCACCATCACCAATAGAGCTGCACCTGCCCTACCTAACAGAGTACCTTCTATTTTAATTTCTCTCTTGCAACGAATAGGGAGGTCCTTTGTCCATGGGCTTTGCTTTCTTGCATCCTGGAAAAACAAGTCCTGATATGTCACTTCTCCATGTGCCTTGCTTGTAGCACCATGGATGCACAAGCTGTCATGAACAGATTGTACATATAGTGTGGCAGGAAAAGGGACAATACATGCTCCGAAGAAATGCAAGAAACTCAAACACCTCAATCTAAGCCATAGACAAAATATCGGATGGTGGAGAGAAAAAACACTACCGTGGACATGCCAGGAGGCCGCCGAGACGGCGCGGCCTCATAGTTCTAATATTTCGGGCCGTGCTTTAGTGGGCTCTTAACGGGCTTTTCCGTGCCGCGACTTAATCGGGCCGTGCCCGTGCCGCCCGCCGGGCCGGGGTGGCGGCCCAAGCACGGCACGCACCTCGTGTCGGGCCGGCCCGGGCACGATTATAATCGGGCCGTGCCGTGCTTGGGCCGGGCCAAATAATGCGTGCTTCGGGCCGGCCCACGAAGCACGGCCTGTTTGGCCAGCACTATCGAGCAGTCACCCTCTCTCGCATTCTCTCCTTCGCCGACACGAGATTGTGGCGCCGCCTCTCGTTGCGTCGCCTCGGCCCCTACCACCGGCCTGGACCAAAAAGATGAGCTAGGTACTGTGCTCGTGTGCCTGAAGTTCACCACGCGCGATCAACCCTTGTTCATGCCGTGCGCGTGTGCCTCCAGGGCCGTCATGGCACGGGCAACCTTGTTCATACCATGTCGTGTCGTGCCACCCGAATGCCCAGACAAGGACGGACTTTTGTACTGAGTACTGACAAGGACAGAAAGTACAAGTACGGATTCAGAAGGTTAGCAGGCTAGCAGCCATTTTGACGTTACGAGATTCGTACAAGAAAAGGCTGGGGCCACAAATAATGGAGAAGATGACATTGTATGAAAATTGACGACAATCTGGGATTAAATGAAATCGAACTTGATAGTCTTTTGGATTTGAAAACAGCAAACACGAAATGCAAACGATCAACGCGGTTTTACCATGCAGATGGATATCAACATGTTGGTCCTTGTAGGATCCCTAATGATTTTCTAAAAGCTAGTCCTCGTAGGATTTTGGATCCTACATAGAGAAGAGGAGAGAAGACATGACACTGCACATTGTTAAGCGCCTGTATAAAAGCTATTGCTTCATGCAAAAGAACATGTTTCAAGATCTTCAATAGATCAAGGCAGTCATGTTGGCACTTACGATCGTGTAGGAAACTAATAACCGACCTACCCTTAGCTGAAGCTGCACTTATGCAGCAAACCAAATAACCAATCATTCATGCACCAGATGGAACAAGTAGCAAATCGCACAACAGAATAAACATAAACAATAAGCATCGATTTATCCCCCTAACTGTGAAACGAATAGAGCCGGTCAAAACCATGTGAGAAAGTACCAGGCTAAGCTGGAAGCAAAATAAGCAAAATTTCATATAATCAGAGGCCGTTGGGAGCAATTGACATGACTAAAAATTTGGTGTTAAGAGTTATATGGTCCTTTTGGGAACCCCCAAAGTTAAAGGTGGATGTAACGGGTTAGCACCTTCATCATAAGATACGGATGAAAGTACAAAAGAAAATGAAGAATGGAAACCACCAGCCCAAGCCATATCCGCATGATGCAATCTTACAACAAGCCTCACAGAAACCATCATCTGGAGCAATATACTCACGATGCCATCTTACAATAATTCTCGTGGAATAACATGTTGTCTTAAAAGAGAATTGAAGGGCTTCAGAACAACCCCTTTTCAATTCACACAAAACAACATTCCTATTTTGTACATACAACTTGATCATATGCTACATTCCGCACCCATTCATCAATTCCTGGTTGTGCTATAGCTAGGTATACAACACTGCATCACAGCTGTCAGAAACCGTGATCTGGTGCAGGAACAATCCAAAATTACGTTCTGCGCCTCTTATATTATCTAGAGGCCATTGACCAGAAATTCAAGATACAGGACGGCGCAAGTGCAAACCAGCTAATGAAAGCCATTGCGGTGGCAGTCTCAAAACTTGCACAATGATTCTCTGCACATATGTTAAGATCATTACCAATGAGAACAGTAATACCTGCTGATGAACACGCTGCGCCCAAGGTCAGTGTTCCTGTGATCTACAGAGAAACATAAGGTCGTTAAGTACATTTAAAAGGTGGTCTCTAGTACTGGTTAAGAAAAAATGTACAAGATTGTTAGATAATTGCACATACCATTTAAATATTAGAATATGATAATAAATTCATGTTATTTATCTTGAAAAAAAGACTCACCCCATCTCCGATGGTAAATATACATACAGCCCGGGCATTCCTTAAAGAACGTTTGACAAGAAGTGCATAAATATCCACAATGGCTAATGAAAGGCTCCATAAACATTGCAAAATGGCTGCCGCAACAAGGTAGCTGGCAAAGGAAAAACCATCAGTTCATCTTATAGGCAAGTAAATACACAAATACATACTAATCATTTAATGAGATTTTGGTTGCAATCCTCACTAAATAGTCTGACAAAAGGTTCAAGTATGATTGACACAACTACACAAGTTTAGTGAGAAAATTAGTGAGAAAAATTGTTTTTCTCACATATTTGCATGCAGTTTGGTGGACGTAAATCGAGCTATGGTAGAAGGTTCAGGCATTACAATATACTTCTCAATATTTTACTTGGTGAAACATAACGCCTCGAGTTATAAATCACAAACTCAGGACATAGTTCAATGAAAAGCATGACCCCAACTAGGCCTGGGCATTCGGTTACAACGGATAGTTCGGTTTTTGCAACATATGGTCATTAGGAAATGTTAACCAGAATTAGGAGGAAAACTTGAAAGATCGACAGTCGGGTAACCTGAACTTTCGGTTCGGTCCTCAGGTAGCCTTATGAAGAGAAATACAGTAGTGAAAGGCTAATTCTGTTTCCAAATGCAAAGCAGACTGATCGATCTAGTGCAAAACACATCCGTAAACATACTACAATCACCAGATTCTGGTTGTAATCATCACTAAATAGTCTGACCAAAGGTTCAAGTATGATTCAACAACTACACAAGTTTAGTGACAAAAATTGTTTTCACATATTTGCATGCAGTTAGCTGGACGTAAATTGAGCTATGGCAGAAAGTTCGGGCACGACAATATAGTTCTCAATATTTCCCTTGGTAAAACATAATGTCTCGAGTTATCAAACATAAACTAAGGACACAGTTCAATGAAAAGCATGACCACCAACCCCAAATATGTTCCTGAAAGATAAAACTGAGAAATATCCCATGCAGAAACATTCTACGAACGGAGTGCACAAACATGAGGTAACACTTAAGGTAAGGTTTTTGGGAGACCTGAGAATTCTTTATTTTTTAGCATTGTTTTGAATCCAAATAGATGGTGACACTACAAATTTCGTTCTTTGAAGCAAAGAAAACCAGTTGAACGAGTAGTGCTTGGAGCAGCATAATCTGATAGAAAACAAAGAACAATCCTCAAAATCTGGTTCTAATCATAGCCATAACTAAATAACCTGACAAAGTTCAAGAATGGTTCGGTTCGACATAAGAAGCAATGAGCAAATTCTTCATTCTCACCTCTTCGTATGCAGTCACTGGACATAAATGATACAAGGTTCAGGAACATCAGTACTTCTAAAATTTTCCCCTTTTATGCTCTAGAACAGTTAGTTAGAGCATCAGCAGTGTAGGTTCGGCAAACGAACCGTGAAAAAATCGAACTCTGCTATCGTTCGATCGCCGCAGTGTGCACATCGTTTGGTGGGTCCCAATTCCTGATTAAAAAACTGTTCGCTCGTTCTCTTCCTGAGCAGATGCATGCCCTCATCACTCACGGGCTGCAGCAGCAATCACTTTGTTTGCATTTTTTATTCAGCACGGTTCGAACGGAAAAGAAGCGTCGATTTTTTGCTCTGTGCGCATGGTTCGACGTATGTAGTGTGCTCAGTTCGATTACCGAACTGCCAGCACGGACGACGGTTCGATTTGGAGACACACTGCGGCTGCTCTTACAAGTTACAACACGTACGCACATGATATAATTCATCTAAATCCAGCATGTCATCGCCCAACATCTAAAAATAGAGGTGAATACCAGTACTGCTAATCTACTGAAAATTAGGATTGAGAAATCTCCCATTCACTTTCCATCGCGTCAACAAGCCTAACAACTCGGGTCACATGTCGGTGGCTGGAGGATCCAAGAGAAGGGACCGAGACCGACTGACCTGAAGGCGGAGACGGACGGGAAGTCGTTGGTGGCGGCCATGACGGCGAGCGCAGCGGCCGCGAAGAAGGCCTGCGCGAGGCGGAGGCCGAGGCCGGCGGGCGTCCCCGGCGCCCCCGGCGGATCCTTCATCCGCACCCCGCGCGGTTGCGTGACCACGTCCCCATCCGCCTGCTCCTGGTCCTGGCCCTGCGCCTGCGCCGGCGGAGGCGGCGCTGGCGGCGGCGCCTCAACCGGATGCACCGCCGGCCGGCTCGCCCGCATCACCCCTGGCCCGGCTCCTCGGCTTCCGCGGGTCAGCTGCGCGCCGGCATCGGGATCTGGCGGAGGTCGGGACGGGAATCGGAGGAGGGGACGGGGTTTGGGAGGAGATTCGCTGGAGATGGGGGCTGGGGGATGAGGAAGACGAGAAGCAGGGCAGCGTAGTACGACCGCTGTCTCTCTCCTCTCTGCAATTTTTTTTCCCGATGAAGAAATGGTTTGTTTACTGGGTCACTCCGTGCTGCGGACGGATCGTGGGGCCGCGGAGAGAGAGGTTGGTGGCGGGTCCTGCCGTCAGTGAGAGTGAAAGCTCCTTTGTTCGCGGGGAAGCTATCGGAAGGGGAAAGGTCGACGCCTCGACGGTTTGGTGGGGTGATCAAGCTTTGGAAACTTGCCAATGGAAGAAAACCCTCGGAAATTTACAACAGTTTTTTTAAGGGAAAATTCACGAGCTACTACTTATTTGTTCAATTATCCTTTGTATCAAGGCAACGTATCCTATGAGCACTGGCGGAGCTACGTTCAGGCCAGAAGGGGCCCCGGCCCCCCCTTTGGTGCAGAAATTTCTTTGAGATTTGGTGGTACTTGCTACCTATTGCACTCAGCAACTCTATTAGCAAGGGTTATTTGACACATGGAAAGAGCTAGAAAAAGGAAAGTCATAGAGCCTGAGAGTAAAAACTGTAGCAAAACAGTGGCAAAAGCACATCTCCGGGTGTCTGCTTGCATGGTTTTGTTTGCTCGGCCCCCCTTTGATCTCTGCCTAGCTCCGCCACTGCCTATGAGAACCAGGTTCGTGTGAGAACTATGAGAACTCCAATCTGGATCACATGATTTTAATCTAAGGGGCGTATAGGGAGAGGTGGGAGGGGGAATTTGCAAAAGTATGATTAATTGGACGGTGATTTTATAAATCCCCCTCCCACCTGAATTCAAACGCACCATTGGATCAAGATCATGTGACCCAGATTAGAGTTCTCTTCTCACACGAACCTGGTTCTCATAGGATACACAGCCTTATATCAAGTGCTTGAAATCTCTCTTCCTTTCAGTCGATGCGTTCGTGCGTCCGATGTGTTATAAAGTTCGTGCGTTTGATGGAACCCAAAACATTTGTTACTGGGCCCGCAGTTGCTAACGGGTCGAACCAGAGCCCGTAGGCTCAGGCTTCCCCATGGTTTCGTTCTCATTGCTTCACAGAGAGAGAGAGAGAGAGAGAGAGAGGCGGAGGCGGAGGGATTTGGCTCCGGCGAGCTCCAGCGGGCGCGGGGCGAGCGTGGCGGGACGCCCGGCGCAGCGTGCCGGCGCGGGACCAGTGCGGCCGCGTACCCCGTAGCTGCGCGGCTGGAGTGGTGAGCTGCTGCGACGGCCGCGGCGGCGGGGAGGACCGCGGGGAGCCGAGCGCGCCGGCGACGTGGGCTGTGATCTTTTGTTCCCTTTGTCCTGCTATTTGTCTCTCTACTTTCTCGTTCGATGGATCGATGCATCTTCGGTGCCCGCAACCCCCCTCCCTCCCAAGCATCTTCCCGGGATCCCCTTTCTTACTGCCCCTTGAATTTGTAGTTTGTGCATGTAAATTTTCGTTTAAAGCGATCGATATGGCTATTAGCCACTTCACCTTATCTGTTGCATCCAATTTCCCTGTTGATTGCGAGTTGTAATTTTTGTCTAGGGTTTAACTGAATTACATTGGTTAATTTAGGCTTATTCTATTCCCCATTTCCCTGGGAGTAGTAATAGAACATTTGCAGTAGTTTTGTGGCCTCTAGTTGGCCCTGTCATAAGGTGTTTGATGGAGACAAGATAATATTACCTTAGATAACTTGTTGAGGTCTAGTAAAATGTGAACTTCTGACATTTGCTTTGGGCAACATGGAAGTAGAATTTGGGTTCAGATTCAGCGAGACTCAAATTGTGCAGCTCACTGCTCTGCAAATAATTTATTCGTAGATGGTACTAGTGTTTCTTATGTCAGCTGTGCATCAAACTTCTTTGTGAGATGAGCTATATTGCTGTTCCAGAATTTAAGCTCCTGAGATTTTCCCTACAACATAAATGCAGTATGCACATTGAATAATGTTGTACCTTTTCTTGTTTGTTTTGATTATCTGATGTTCTAAGTGTATAACCACTATGTTGTTGTCTTCTTTTTTCCAACCCCAGAGGCGACCTAGTTATACACTATGAGTGATTCATTTCTGCACCTTTATGTGTCTTGCACTGAAAATTATTTATGCCTATACTTATATATGTTTTTTAGGCACCCCAGTAGTGTGTTGTCGAAATTACTACTGTATTTGTTGACATAATTGTTTTTATTTCTCTATACCTGATTTCTTGAGATTTAGTCAGCTTCCCTTTGAAATGCGGCAAATGAATTTAATGATTCAACTTATCTAGTTACAAAATTCTTGCTAGAAACAGAAACCATAGCGTGGAGGAATTATTTTTATGCCAGGCCATTATAAACCATTTGATCATAATTGCATGCTTTTTAATTCTATACTATGCCTTGATTTTCAGACCTTGAGATATTCTTATCCATCATTTTGTGTCTCAATTTTGTCTTCTGATTATTAAACCCACCATAGCTTATTTTTTTAATTATTATTTCAGGTACCTAGCCATGGATGAAGATGAGGTTAATCATTCTAATTCTAATCTGACCATATAATGGTAGGGGGAATCAAATAAATTTTGAAGAAAGCAAGAAATCGGAGGTAGGTTGTATGTGCAGTCCAATTTCTAGTTTGAAGTCGCCATCTCCGTTAATTCCTGATTACCTCCTTCATTCTCAG
The DNA here is from genome assembly GCA_007726485.1 of Eragrostis curvula. Lineage (NCBI taxonomy): Eukaryota > Viridiplantae > Streptophyta > Magnoliopsida > Poales > Poaceae > Eragrostis > Eragrostis curvula. The sequence goes on along the minus strand of CM017439.1, from coordinate 26,442,167 downwards.
CCTCTTCTCGATCTTTCACAATGGTCACAACTTTTGCACTCTTCTACGGGGCCGATGGCTGCATGCATGTGTTGTTCATGACTACTGTGTTGTCCCATGAGAAACGAGTTTATTTTAGTGTTTGTGCACACTCTATACCTTCAATCAGACTATTCTGAAATTGATTCCTCCGCTGCTTCATCTGGACCATTTTTTTTTTGGACTGGTTATGATATGTGACGTCTTTTCATCAATTAGTTAGCTATTGTTTCAGGGTAATTTACTGTCATTTCAATATATTAGTAGGGCAGTTAGTTCTCCTCTAAAATATATACCAGGACATGTTTCACTTGCTTAGTCTGTGATTACTTTGTACATCATTTTCAATATTGGTTGCTTGAGGCACCTGCATATTTTAACTGCAGGTTGATAAACAGATAATTGCATAAAAATATTATGCAATTATAAACTATAATAAGTTCAAACTATTCTTGTTATGGCCCTGATCGATCTTCTATGTCACGGTAGTCATAGTATTGTAATGAAAATATTTTAGAATGCTACCTGATTTTACATTTCAGCCATGTTCATAGTTATGTTGTTGTTGCCTCAAACATCACTCTCTATGCTTCGTGTCCAATTTTTTCATTTGGTGTCTAATCTATGAGATGTTTTAGCTCTGTGCTTCTTCTTCTTTTTTTTTTTTGTAGGTTCATCTGTTTTTCAATCTGGAGCTTTATGGTGAGGTTTTCTGTCACTATGGCTTCAGGTTGTTAACTACTAAAGACAATTGCAAATGTGTTCTGCAATTGCAAGTGTGTTCACAATAATTTCAAAGTTACGGATATGCAATTTTATTGTGTATCTTCTTTGTATCCTTCTAACTTATTCACCCTATTTTCATTGCTTTTCTTTCAATCATATCAATCGGCATGAGCATGGATTGTTTATTTTTTGAAGGCTGGGCTAAGGTTTTCATGTGAAGTATGTTTCTTCATGTTTGGCCCATGTCATTTTTTTTACGTAAATCGAGCATTTTATTGGGCCTGTTCAGTTCCCACAGAAACCCCTTTGTTGCTTTGTTGTAGGATGCTTGTGGTTAGCTGCGAGTGAGTGCAGAATAGGGGTGATCCCATAAAAAACTGGTTGGTGTTCTGTTATGTTTTTTGCATTGTCAACATTTTTATGCTCAAAACTGCTCCTTCAATGTAGTTAATAGGGGTAATTTTTTTTATTTCTTTGTGCTGTCGTAAAGGACCTATGTCTGTTTCATGATTAATTTAGTCTTTATTAATGCTACTGTTGCTGGTCTTTAGGCTGCTATTGCACGAGTGTTGTTGGCGGCCCAGTGTAGTTGTTATGGCCCAGTAGTATGCACAGAAGGCCTCTCGGGCTGCTACTGGGGTTGAGTGATACTCACGGACATAAAAAAATAGTTTGAACTGTTTTTTTAGTACATAGCTTGCCTTTATCAAATAATCCATTCTTTTAAACATAGGTGCACATCACAAACATAGGTGTAGTGTGTCACCAGCTCATGGCGCAGCTATAATTGCACTTTTACTGCCCCCTAATTGCAATAGCATAAGGTAGTAATTTCAATATTAAGATTTTGCAACTATATCCTGCCATATAATTCTTTGAAGCAGTTTATGAATAATTCCGGTACCTTCTGTACATACCACCACTACATAAATATGTCAGTAACAAATGTACGTAGCAATAGTACTAGTATCATCAAACTCAATTTTTGTTGGTGTTACGGTTTGTTCGACTACCAATAAGTTAGTGTAACTTTGTTCTGGTAATCAAATTCAAATGCTAGTTTCTCTTTGGTTTGTTCTATAAATATGTCCTCCAAATGATTAGGCGATTTAGTTAGAAGCCATTGTATAGAGACGAATGAGGGTTCCACGGGTACGCTCCTAGCTTGTTCTTTGCATGATCTTTTTTCTTGGTTCTACTGAACTGTTCACTAGTGGTGACTCAGTCAGTCAGTTGAACATGTGGATCGCCAAACGTGTCCATCGTCACACGTGGATGTCATGTAGTTTAGCTGAAATAACCCCCAAAAAAATTATGTATCATTTAGAGTAAGTACTATCTTAGTTTGGTAATCTGAAATATGTTACTATCAATTTCATGAACTATCGGCTTATGTTCTTGTAAGATAAGCCTTATACGTCTAAATGTATCCATGAAAAGAGATGGGCCTTCATATAGCCTGATGGACCTCCCTTGGAACAACCATCACTAATGTATATGAAATGATAATAGACATTCTAAAATAACTAATGACCTTCTTCATTATCTTCTACTACCTGTATGCTTTCCTTTTGCATTCAACAAATTGCATCTTCTGCTATATGTGATTGCAGCAACTTATATTATCAATTTTTATTCATATAAGAATGCAATTTTGCTATCTACAGTTTGGCTAGATAGAAATGGTTATTTTTAGATTCTTCAGTACCTCATTTCATTTAGCTTAGTAGTAGGAAGACTACATCTTACCTGATGAGAGAGTCACTTTGTTGATGGTACCTCTCTGGTTGGTTCTGGTAAATAGATATTTCACCACTTTGTTTTTTGTTTGTTGTGATATTCCTCTCATTTAATTTCTTCTGTTTTGTGTACACATCAACACCTGATAGAGAGCCACTTGATTTCCTGAGCAAAGGTTGCATGGCAGCGAGTTTCATCAATGATGCTTACACTAAAATGCTTGTCTCAGGTGTGTATCTTGTCTCGGTTTTATGCAGTTTTTTGCTTTTTTTTTTTGCCTCCAACTAAGGGGTGTGTGTTGTATCCCTGCCTCCAGTTTCACTCTTTTTTTAATAGTTTGTGAAACTTATTTTATGAAATTCTCTGAATGAACTTGGAGCATTCAATTAGTTTATCCATTGTTCGCTGCTTAATTTGTTATCACAAATTGGATTACAAAAGTTCACTATTCAGTACATGTTTTTTTGCCCTTAATATAAGTTGCAATCAGAGGTCATTTGTAATTTGTGCATATATCCGCTAAGGAATTCTCCAAGGAAATAGTACGTTACAGATTTTTGTATTAGCCGACCTTTCTTTCTAAAGTAGGATCTGATCGATGAAACCAAGTTATTGTTTGTTTCTTTATTTGGTATTGTTCTAGTAACACTCACAATTTTTCTTTGCCAGCTTGGTGCTAAGTCTACACTCACATTTTTGTTCCTGTAGATTATGAAATTTGTTGCAAAAGAGCGGTACTAGTTCTACTTTGATATTTTAATCTGATTATTTATAGGTTTGATTATTTTCCTTGGTTTATAAAATGGCTGTACTATTTTTCTGTCCCTGAATTAACATGTTACCTTTGAATTGCGCCCCTGTGAATTTTTTTTGTTAACTTATATATCAACACATGGGCTTCTAGATTTGTTCCTGGAGCAGCAGACACGGGAGAGATCTATGGAGCACATGAAAGTAGGGGCGAGCAGAAGACGCTGACAACGAGGAGATCCTTCTCATGGACTTCCTCTTGTTCGCTCTTTGCCAGGTACACTACCAGCATGCATTATTGCATTGTTCAAAGATAAAACCTTCTCGACATGAACCCACCTTATATCATTTACCCTTCTATTGTTAATAGGCCAAAATATGTGCCGTCTATACCAATCCAGCCAAAGTTGTTGGAATTACAGTTATGCAATGTAGGAATTGCAGAAACATGTTTGTGCAATTATATTAGTATAAAAGGTGCAAGTGAAGGAATTCTAGGAATCCATGTGATTCCTTGTATTATTGTTCCTCTGCTTGCTTATTTACGAATTGGGTTGTCTTGTAGTTAGAAAGTACTTGGTAGACGAATTATTGCAGATCCTAGTACTGTGTAGTCTTTTCCTTCCTTGGTGGATGGATGCATTACTTTGTTTCTGTTGTTGTGTTCCAAGGAAACGGGAGATCTGTTTTATTTATTTGCTTGCAATTCTGGGTAGAGGCAGAGTATGAACTTGATTATTTGTCATGCTTCAAAAGTAGTACAATGGTCAATTGTTTTCAATCAAAGTATTAGATATGGTCACTCTTTTTCGTTATTGAATTGCGGAATTGATCCATTTGATGAACTCATAATGTGATCTAGTATGGTGTCATGCTGGTTCCTCATTGATTCTGTTGGTTAGGGAAACATTCTACTTCTTTCTGTTACTTAGGTTATTTTGTTCGGCTATTAACTACATTCGAGCATCCGGTGACTGTTGTGAATGCTTTTATGGTTTTTATAAGCCTTCAACTTGACATGTTGCTGGTGTTCAGAACGATAATGCTTACTCTGGTTTTGTTGATGTTGGAAACAATAATGTCAATCTTCTCAAGTTTCAACTGAGTGTGCTGTAAGAATATCTCGCCATTCAAATCCTTTAAAAAGTAATATTGAAGCTCCCTTTTTGGTACAATCCCTATTTTTTAGAAGAAGGATGATGATATGTTCTTTTTTTCCTGTTATACTGCCATCCTTGTGATCTGATTTCGTTATTTCCCAGAATTGCATAATATATTTTGTGCTAATTTCATACATTGCATCTGTAATTTGTGTCACTAGTGTAGCAACCTTTAATTTAATAGCAAACACAACATATTGTTAGGATTTTTTTGTCTTGATTAAACACTTGCGCTTGTAGTTTGTTCGGGATGTGGTTTTTGGTATACATTGAAGTTTGTGTTGTGTTTGCTATTAAAGAAAAATTTTAGCTGTATTTTCATAGCTATTTTGTTCATACTAATCACCAATTCACCATGCTTTTTGTGTGAACTATGAGCGAATTTCAATGAATTTTCCATGAAGTCAATTAGCTTGCATAGTGGAATTTAAATTATCTTGCATACACAAATATGGAAGCCAATTAAAATTCTTCCTGTCTTTGTAGTAGTTTCATTATTTGGTAATTGAAATTGCAGTTTTTGGTACTGCAATTTTGTATACTTGAGCAAGTTTTTTTTTTCCTGTACCTCTACCTACGTTTAATTTGGAGATGCACTAAAATAAGACAAGCTCAGTTTTACCTCTTGGCTATAAGTGTATGTATTTTTGTTCTTATGAAGGGAGACTACTATTCTTATAAGAAAAATGCAACGTTTAGGTTTGTATAAATGTTCATGTTTATATGAAAGTGATCTCCTCCCAAACTTCTTTCTGCATGTGCCAGAAGTTGCAACAAGGCTCATATAGTTTACTATCAAACTTTTTCCTCCCTTTTGTACCTTCATTATATAGAGCAATCTTTTATTTGGCAACTTGAGGTTTCTGGATATTCATTCTCCTCTGTAATGCAGCCAATTTATTTAATTACAGGAATAATTTTTGTGCTTGGGTCATCAAAACTTTTTCAGAAGAATGATGTTGTTTGTGTGTTATATGTGTGCAATCTGCTGTATAAGCTGGTGAAAGGAAGCCGCGAGAAGGTGCAGCAGGTTTATGACCATAACTGGTGCCAGGTGCGGGTGCTTGATATTTGAGCTGGATTTAATTTACACGCCCTAGGCTTTGGATGGTAGCTAGTATCTTAGATAGTTACTTGAGGAGATGGCATGGGGATGGGCTATTTCACACGTGTTTCAAGTCAGTTGAAAATTTTAATAGGTGAAAATTAAGCATCATAATGTGTAACTGCAATAGATGTGCTGTGAATCCAGGTTTGATGTCCTTGATCTGGGGCTACTGGCTCATATTCAGTCATGTACTTAGTGGAGTTTATGTCAATCTGCCTCTTGTATATTTAACTATCTTATAAAGTGGAAAATTTGTATGTACATCCACTGATTACCTTATCATTAATTAATCAAATATTTAACCCATCTCTTTCCATGGATATAGTCTATAAAAAGTTGTCATTCTTTTCTGATAATGGCTATCTATGCAACTGAGAATTGATCAAAACAAAGGTTGTATAGAATCGCTTTGCTCCAAACTGGACCTTATGACTAGTAACTGACCTACTTTTCTGCATAGCTGGACCTTTTGCTTGGCTGGTTCTGCTAATTTGGTATTCTTGCAATAAGCCTTGGGAGGGTAGGAGATATGCACCTGGTCATTGTTAATATGATGTCACATTCTGTTCTGCCAATAATCATTTGTACTAGTTTAACTGAGACAAATCACATTTGTTCTGTATAAAAACCTTACTTTGTTCATAGTAATCTTCACAAAAAATAAATCTCAGATTTCCTTTTTTGTTAACAAAAAACCTACAATGATTATTTACAGTTGAAGTGTCTCTGTTTGTATGGTTTGTCTTCACTTAATGCCGTTTCTACTTTTTGGGGTCTGTTATGTTGTTTTGGTGGGCCCGTTAAGAAATTTAAGAAATTCAAATTTCTTAACGGATCAGAATAATCTGACCCATTAGATGAAACAAACACAAACTGACTAGAAAACAATAGAGGACGTCCATAGTCATTGGATGCAGATCGTATGGCTGGGGATGGTGCTTGAAAGCACCCCTAGATTTCAAGCACTTGAAATTTAGACGCGCCCTTATTTGTTAGACTTTTGTATAATTAGGTGATCTAATAGCTAAAATCATGCTTATTCACATATTAATCAAAGGGCTTAAAACACTTAGTACGTGAAGCATTTTTCCAAAATGAACACACTAAACGTCATATTTTCGAGTTCAAATAGAAAAACCACATTTCCACTATTCATCTTTGATCATGTTTGCAATGGGTACGAGAAGGAAAATTAAATTGCATTTGCCGCAAGAAGCAAAAGACGCCTTAGTTTGTGAATCTGTGATTGAGTTACTAGTTTTTATTTACCTTCTCTTTCACTATGACCACAAGAACCAAATGAAACTCTACGGGAAACCTTGTTGCAATACATTCCTTATGTTTAATTAGCTGCCCATGAAACAAATGTATGAACCTCGTTGCAATTTATATCAAGATTATATACAGTTTTTTTTTGCGATTAAGATTATATGCAGTTGAGCCTTTACGTGTGCACATGTGTATTTTTCAAACAAAAAATAAACATGCGCTACTGTTGCTCACGTCCAAGCGTCTCTTATACAACTGTAGTGACAATGTCCGATTTTGTCAGCCTGATGCATGGCTTGTACTAGGCAGTCTTCCCCGGGCTCCAACAAAAATAGACCCAGACGCTTCGAAACTATAAAACAATTATAGGCCTGACGAAATGGTCATCGAAGATCAAGGCAAAGCTTAATTCACAACAAAGTGATCCATGCGGTAGTTGCTTGCTCAGTCCGGTGAACCATGTGATTTCCCAATGAATCCGACTCCTTAACAGCAAATGTCCGTGGACCATGTTTCTCCCTTACGCCACCCCCGGTAGCTGCATGCTCCGTCCATTTCATAGTTTCATGACTTATCCTGCGCCCTTTCTAATTCCAGAGCTTAAAACACGAAAACCGGTGGTTTGGTGGTTGGAGAGGAGAAGAAGCCCTCGTCTCAGCGTGTGCATGCTGTGCACGACAATGTTAAGTTTCCTTGACAACCTATGTTTCTTATAGCACCTTGGTTCATGACTATGCCAAATAATCTTATACAAGTGTGACTTGAAACAAAAATGTGGGCCACAAATGTGGCTGAAGTCGGTAAAAAAAAAACTCAAAGATATTTGCTAATTCTCAAAGAAAAAATGAACATGCATGAGGAACATTTCTTTCTTGAACATTTTTTAATTAGAGCTGGAACATTTCTTAGGCGACTAAAAACTTGCATAGTTCTTGATGACATCATAAGGAACAAATTAATTAAGGGTCTATTTTGCTAGCTGAAACATTCTAGTTCTTCCATGAATCAGTAGAATTTGTGCCAAACGGTGGAAATGTGAAATGTTTCACCCATAAACCACTTGAAATGCTTCTTGTATTTTACACTACAAGGGAGAAGCGCCCAAAACGGTGTTTCACTTAATTCTGATTCAGGTTCTACTCATTTCAACTAGCATCTTCTGTCTTGATTCGGAATTCATATAGTGAGCCAAACGATTTCACAAAGTGACTCTGACTTACTAGAAAATGTTTCAAGAGAGATACCGGATCTGAAATTGTTTCTGAGAGAATGTGGAATTGTACCAAACAGGCCTAAATGCATATCTGAGACATTATTTTCTTGAAAGTGGCCTGGAACCATTTTCTATTAAAGTTGGAATATTCCTACTATTTATGTGAAGAGGATTGGTTTATAAAGAACAAGAAGATTTAGATGGTTTGATATACATATAATGGTAGAAAAAGTTTATCGCAAAAGAGAAAATCTAATGATAGAAAAACGGATTTGCTAAACAACACTTGAGTGTTTTGTGCCATCTCAACACTCGATTTTCGTACCGTCCGATGCCCTCCCGCTGATTCCTCTGTCCGTTCGATTCCATCGTACTGTGACATGTGGGTCCCGGCTTCTGTGGCGTTTTGTATTGTTTTCGCTGTCACTCCTCCTTTTGGCTATCCCACCACACGGACCGTAGTGGTCGCCGGCGGCAGCGGCGGCGGCGGGCTGGTTGTCGAGGGTGGCGCCGGCGAGGATGGGTTGGCCGTAGGGGGCGGCACCTTCGGGCTGGCCGTTGGGGGTGGCGCTGACGAGGATGGGCTGGCCGTTGGGTTGGCGCCGACGAGGACAAGCCGGATGTGCCAAATGCGGAGGATGCGGTCGTCGGAGGCGGTGCAGGGAGGACGGAAACGCCACCATCGTGCCCCTGCAGGATGGCGAGCGAGGGCTGGGAGAGCAATCGTGGTTGTGCTTCCACTGCTCTGTTCCCCTCTAGGGTTCGTCGCCTCGTTCCCCTGCCAACATTTCGCGGATTTTGTCCAGGTTTGTGTTGATCCTCTTGTTCTATTCCTCTCTTCTCACTGATTGTCGATTTGATTTGTTGATTATCTGGTCAGAATCAGGTGGCGCCATTGATCTGTTGGCATTTCGTGGGTTTTGTCCAGGTTTGTGATGGATCTCTGGATCTCTCTGATTTTTTTCCCGGCCGACCTGCAAGCTGGTGAGCACCGCGACTTGAACCTGCTCCCCGTTTTCCCTTGTTTCCTTGAGTCGCATGATTCCAGCACCGCTGCTGCAGTAGCATGCTTGCAGTCTCTGAGTGCCATGGTTGTTCCCGTGAAGCAACAGGGAAGAAGCAACAGCATGATGCGAAAGAGTGTGTGTTACCAATTAAAATTGTATTGGTGGAAAGCTGATGCTGCATCTCATAGTTTAATACATTGTTCTGATGATCTTGATGCTGAATTTTTGGCCTCTTGCTATTATATTGTTGGTTAGTGATGATTACATAAGCTTATTTTGAATTGTGCAAAATCTGGTTTAAAGCTTCTTTTTTGCAAGATGTTTGAACTTGTAATGTATATATGTAATCAATTTTTTGTTGTCAATCACTGAAATTCTCATTTCGTATAGATTTTGTTAATCATTCTGATCAATACGATGACTTATATTCAGATGACTTTATTGTACAATGACTTGTAATTGCCTGGTACACCCATAATTAGCTGAAATTACAGTTTCATTATTTCAAATTTACAGATCTTTTATCATGTATATTTAGTCAGGAACATATGTAAGTTTGGTTGTTTGGTTATGTATATGATTTTTTTTTTTGAGGATTCAGACTATCCCCCAATATTGTTTATGTATTTGTTATGTATATGAATATTTGTGTTGAATATGATATTTTTTCTTCTGAGGATTTCCACTAGTTCCAAAATTATTCTGAATTTATGTATCCATAATAACATTTTGTCATTTTGTTATATGAATCAGTTTGTTTCTTCTTTGGATACTTCCATATGTTTTTGAATATATGCTTTCAAATTTTTCATATTCGAATTCATGATACTTCTGTATTTTTTCTTCTAAATTAGCTTCTTTCTGAATTGGCCTTGTTTTCTTGTATTGGAAAATCTCAGCCACGGATTTTGAACACCAATTTTGTTTTGTTGGATCAGCATGTTCTGTTGGGCGGTGTTCCCTTTCCCAGCGATATCCTGCGTCTGAAGGAGCTTGGAGTTTGCGGTGTGGTGACACTGAACGAATCATATGAGAGACTTGTCCCCAAATGACTATATGAGGTGACTGATAAAGTGCACAAAAATAAGTTTTGCAGAATTGTTTTTGCTAATTTGAGTGCACAGCTTTGGCATTTTGGCTATTGGCTGTTCTGCTGTCTGGTAGAATGCTTTAATACATAATGAAACTGAGCTTCAAATGTCTTGTCCGTTTATCCTCAGCACAAGAACTTTGAACAAAGCTAAATAATTGGGTTAGTTGGTCAGTTTGAATGTTTTTTTAGATGTTAGTATAATTTTAGAAGGTGGCACTACAATTTATAATTTTGGGCTTTCTAGTTCATGTTAGGGATCAGCAGTGCCTAGGATACTTGATGGTGAATCTTTAGCAGCCATCAAGTGCGAAATTGTTCGTCATGATTGCATTAGATACGGGGTTCATCCATTCAAGCGGTGCTTTCTTGAGTGATGTATTTTCTTCTGATGGAATGAGAAATTTGTTTTGTTTGGTAATTGGTAGGTTGGTCCTGAGCTATGGTAGTTAAGGTGGATTGAGAAGCTAGTGCAAGTGGTGTAGCGTGTAGGTGCTTTGTGTGGTTCAATCGAGTGCAATGATTATTCCTGGAAGCAAAAATGTTAGCGCAACAGTGTTTCTTCCCATTGAAGATTTTTTTATGATGTGCCATTTTTGGTATTCTTGCTAGTGATTTACTGTAGACGTTTTACATTAAATTTTGCGCTGCACACTTGATGTTTAGTTTTGGTTTGATGTTGGGCAGTAATTCTTTAATTTATTTTGCAATGCGATATCATGCCATGCTGACCTATCCCAAGATTGATTCATGCAAATTGTTGATTATATCATTTTCCTTTTCCTAATGCCAAGTCAATTTACAGTGCATATCTTTTTTGTTATCAGATTTCCTTTTGTTGGAAGCATTTAGTAATAAAAATGGTCTGATTGATTTTAGGCTCATGGAATTGAGAACCTTGTGCTACCAACAAGAGATTACCTTTATGCACCTTCGATCAAGGACCTCTGCAAGGCTGCTGACTTCATCCACAGTAAGAATTTACTCAAATAACTTTTTTGAAGGTTACATAATATGAAGATCAAAGTTTATTGCACAGATGAAATATGTATTCTTATCATTGTGAACTGATATCTAAGATATGAGAACTGTACATGTTTATATCAAATCATTAACTGTGGTCATATTCTTACGTCCACAGTTCTTTTTTTTAACCTGTTACAGATGGCAGAATCATGTTTTTTCTTGGCGAATTGTGTGAAATGTAGTACATATATGCTTCTTTGTACACTTGTTGCTCTTTTATCAATGCAGTTCTCTTTGTTTCAGCAGCTCCACCCCTGGCCTTGTATAGTTTAGCTTCTTGAATATATAGGGATCAGCAGATTCATTATAATCGAATGGAAGGAAAGACATTGATGCTCTTGCCACTTTATTTTTGTCTTTCTTGTGCTGTGGCATTTCCTTTATTTATATTGGTTCGGTGCCTCCAATGTAAATATGATATATTTAAATTGTTGGTACATTCATTCATGTGACTTTTAGTTCCCTGGTACAGCCTTAATTAGTAGAAATTACAGTTACAGTAGTTCAAAATTACATATTTTTATTATGTATATTTAGTTAGGCACATATGTAAGTTTGGGTGTTTGGTCATGTATCTGAATATTTGCTTTGAATTGGTTTTTTTCTTCTAAGGATTCTCACTGGTTACAAAACTTCTGAATTTCTGTAACCTTAATACCATTTTTGATTATTTGTTATATGAATATGTTTCTATTTGCTTTGGAAATCAGTTTGTATGGATGTTTGGTTATGTATCTGAAATTTTGGTTTACATTTGTTTTTTTATCTTTTGAGGATTCCCACTGGTTGCAAAAAAAATTATGACATTTTGTATCCTTAAAACAATTTTTGATTATTTGTTATATGAATATGTTTCTATTTGCTTTGGAAATCAGTTTGCTTTGCAAATTTTGTTTGAATTGGATTATTTTCTTTTTGAGGATTCCCACTTGTTAAAAAAAAAGTTTTGAGTTTCTGTTACTATAAAACAATTTTTGCATATTTGTTATATGAATATCTTTGTATTTTGCTTGGTAAATCAGTTTGTTTCTTATTTGCCTTGCAAATCAGTTTGTTTTACGAGTTGTTTTCTTTACTGATTTGTACAAGTTTTTGTTTTCCTGTATCATATCTCAGCATCAAATTCATAATTGCATGATTTCAAAATTCGAGTGTTGGTTGTGATTTCAGACACTTGAATCGAAAGATGGTTTACAATTGAGTGTTTTCTGTATGAAATCTCAGCCACAGATACAAAATTGGATGGTTTCAAAATTCGAGTGCTGGAAAGGCACAAAACACTCGAATTTTATGTTTCTTCAAATTCGAGTGTTTTTTTTACATCAAAACACTCAAGTGTTTCAAAGGGACAAAACACTTTGTTAGGTAGACAACCCCTAGAAAAAGTGTCTTAGATATTAGCAAATTCTCAATCACCTTAGAAGGGGACGGCTCCAAAATAAAATTTACATATTGACATATTTGCATCGCAAAGAAAAGTATAATTTTATTTGAAAAAAATGGTAATCTCCATGCTCCAATACATAATACGTCAACTAGATTTACTTAGCCGGTGCAAATAAAAAAAAAAACCAAGAGGCATCACTTGTACTCCAGGTCTTGCTCCAGTGGCCCATGAGCCCCAGCGCGAAGGGTAGAGAACTAGAGATGCGCCACACCACCACCGGCGTTGGACGCCCACTCTGAGAGGGCCGTCCTGGACCCATGTTCATCGCTAGCACCAGCGGGCACAGGCCACCTCACGGCGTACAGCTCTGTGCAGCAATGAGCCAAAATGAAATCCAAGCTCGCATCAAAACAAGCACGATGTTCTCGTCTCTCTCTTTTTTCACTATCGCCAGTCATTTTGTTGACACGGATGACCCGAAGACCCTTTCCTTGGCCTTGACAGCCTAAATTAGGGTAATATAAAATACATTAACAATTGAATCAGGCTGTGATATATACATGGCATCAACAAACAGGTGCATTTTTTCTTACTTCGCTCTCCCAGTTTGTGCGCAGTGTGATCCATAGGAGGAGCAGTAGTTTGCTGATGCTGCCGCAAAGAATACCAAGCCATAGACCCTGTGGAAAGAACACGATAATATGGAGTTTACACCACTTGCTTGCGTAAAAGAAAGGAGTCCGAACAATTTGCAGGGGAGAGGTGAGATGTAGAAGGGTCGTGGTACCATTCCGTTCAGATGAAAGAAAAATGCAAGTAACACACCGGCAGGAATTCCCACCAAGTAAAACGCACTGAGATTAACACGAGCGCCAGTTCTCTGCTTGCCACATCCGGTGAGTATCCCTGACAATTGAGAAGTATAATTATAATTATGAGACCTCATGAGTCTCTGAAGTTCAGAAATAAGCACAGGACCATATATAGCCTGTCTTTTTGCAGACAGGGAACCATATACCTGAAAGACAACCATTGAGGCCATCAACGAAGAAAGACACAGCAAGAATGGGAAGCATTCTAGCAATGTATTGCACTACTTCAGGCTCGCTGCTGTACGCATATCCCCAAATGTTGCGCAGCAGAATCATTGTAATGGCCAGAACAATGCCTTCAGACAAGGTCATACACAGCACAACTCGCACTGCCAATCGCACTGCTTGCGGCTGCCCAGCACCGAGTTCATTGGAAACACGTGTACTAGAGAGAGAACAAATTTAGGAATTGAGAAGAACGATCTGAACGTCTTGTTGGTTTAGAGACCAGACAAACCTTATGGAAATGCCAAGGCCAAGCGGCACCATGTACAACAGAGTAGCAGTGTTGATGCTGCAAATTAATTACTGCAATCTTCAGTTGACCAATAACATGAAAAACAAATATGATTCGAAATCAAGTCTTTGATCTGTTACCATATCGAAAGGACTGAAGTCTCCAGTTTAGGATTTGGCAAAATCCCAGAGAGCAACACGAGCAGTTCGAAAGACCACCATTCCAAGCTGCACGGAAGGGGGAAAAAAAAACAGAAAACGAAAAGGAATATTTAAGCCATCAATAGTTACATGGAAATATAGAGAAAACTAATATATTCACCAATAATGCAAGCCGCCTCACCAAACCATCATCGCAGACGGCACCGCGAGCTTGGCAAACTCCCGCAGCCCAGAAAACGCATCAGCAGAGAACCCTGTCCACGTCCTCTCGCAAGCCCTGGACAGCCTGACGTACAGAGCAAGTATGACCAGGTTGGTGGTGTACGAGATGGCGCTGCTCAGCGCGGCTCCCTTGCTCCCCATGCCAGCCGTGTACACGAGCGCGTAACACACGAAGACGTGGGTGACCGCCGTGACGCCGGAGCTCGCCATCACCGGCACGACGATGCTCTGCGTCTGGAGGAACCGGGTGTGGCAGGTGAGCGGCACGAACGCGGCGAGCGACGGGATCAGCCACCGCGCGTACGCACCGGCCTCGGCGGCGACGTCCCGGTCCTGGCCAATGAGGAGGAGGATCTGCTCGGCGCACGCCCAGACGACGGCGATGGGCACGCACGCCGCCGCGAGCACCAGCATCGCGCGATGCTTGTAGACGCCGAGGAGACCGTACTGCCGCGCGCCGAAGGCCTGCCCGCACAGCGTGTCCAGCGCTCCCGCCATGCCGGCGAGGAAGCTGAAGCCGGTCACGTTGGCGAGGGACGCGGCCAGCGACGCGCCGGCGAGGGGAAGCTCGCCGAGGTGGCCCACGAACATGACGGACACCACCTGGACGGCGTTTCGGAGGATGAAACTGGCCACCAGCGGCACGGCGAGACGTAGGAGTCTCTTGACCTCCGTCGAGACCGCCTTCTCGTCATGGCTGTGTGGAACCAGAAGTGGCTGCTCTACTGTTGCTTCGTCCATCTCGCCCAATGTATGATGGATTCTGCTTTGAGCTTAGTTTTTTGGTTTCTAGTTTATATAGGGGATGAATCAGGGAGTGTAGTGTTATAGACACTGAAAGTATTGGAAGGGTTCAGTGGAAGGGACCTGGAAACTTGCCAAATCAGATGCTTATGGTTAAGTAGCTTGTTGATGCGCTATTTGTTTATGTTCGGCGAAACGTGGCTGCCAAGTTTGTATAGCTGTGCTTAGCTCCGAATTCTTGAATTAAGTACTACTGCTGCTTCTTGTAAAGTCTAATTTGGTCCAAAGCCAGTCACCAACTTTGACTGGGAGAAAACTGTCTCTGTAACTTGGTTAGCAAGTCCAGATCTGTTGAGGGGGAATATGGAAAAGATCTTTCAAGAAAACATCACTTTTGCAAACCTTCACTAAACGAACTCCCAATTAAAAAAAAAAACTCCCAATTGGACAATAGTATATTACAAACACGACGGCTTTTTTTTAATAATTTTATATGCATGTGGTCAGTTATTCTATTGATGAGTTTGCTTTATTTTGTCTTTTTACGCCCGCCCAAGTGTGGCTGCTAAGCCGAATCATATTCTTACTAGGGGCATTCAAGGTTTTTAACTCTCGTTTATACTGAATAAGCTTTTGCGTTCCATCACTTTGCCGCATTCACCTCGGATGAAAGCAAAAACGGAATTTATCGGATAACCGGAGCTGGTTTTCGACTTCTCCCGACTGTAGTAGTTGGAAATGATATACCGAGAAAATGGAAACAAAAGTGGAAGTAACAAAAATGAAAACGATTTTAGACTTTACCGATCGTTTCCGACAATTTCCGTTTTAAGCCGGAAATTACCGTTGATATTTTACCCTTTTATATTAGTCTAGACAATCAAATATATATGTTATATTCCAAATGAAATAGGCAATAAATCAAGAATGGTCTAAGCTTAATCTTAGCATTCTCTTCCCGCGTGCCAAAAAAGAGCGGCTTCACCGGAAAAGCCGAATGTAATCAGGGAAAGAAATCAAGGCTCCTTTTTTTTAATTTGAACACATCTTTTTCAAATGTATGTGTTACATTTGTAACTATTTCAAATACCAATAATATATATTCATATTTAATATTTTTATACTAGTACGCGCATGTGTCTTAAAATTGCATCTCTTGGCAGGACCATGAGAAATATAAACAACTTGACTACATATTCTTTTATAATTTATTAAGAAATAAATAATTTGAAAAGAGTCATAGAACAGTAACCGACCACGTGTTTTTTTAATAGTTCAGATGAAGAGCCAGCTTTTATTCAGACACTGACATATATTGACCTGTTTATGAGTCATCCTGCATGTGAAAGAATGCATGATCTGATATGTGCACACATTCGATTACACTCACCTCAAATATTACCATAGAACAACCTATATTACCACTCATTCATAAGCGAGTGGATCCTTCCCAGAATTCCTAAGGAGCCATTATCACCTGGAATAGTCATATAAATAACAATAAAAAATCATAATACAGCCATTTCATATCTGAAGAATATATCTAAGTTTAAGGAAAAACTGGATTTTGTGGATTAGTCCTTGGAGAAAACAAAATATGAGGTTATCTTTGTCAGAGTCACAAGGTAGTAGATGTCTCTGGATTTCAAAATCTCGATCTTCTCCATATTTGAATGCATCAAGAAAACCATTACAATGCAAGGTTGATCTTGTTTTAAGAAAATGTATGAAAGAGGCATGCTGCTGCTATAGACTTGGGGAAATTGGTGGTCAATCCACCAGAAGTGCCAAACACCGTTGGTTGCTTGCTTGCCATAGCTCCAGCAGGATCAACAAAGAAGCATTTTCGGGGAAGGATGCTATGAATAGCACTCGGTGTTCGGTGTTCCAATATAATGGATGAACCAGGGCTAGGCAGTGATGACAAACGTGACACATCCCCCACCTGCCGCTGTCCTCTGAAGTTAGGGAACCAGGATATGCTGTGTTCACTAATGATCAAACTGAGACTTATGTATTTCCAGGAAACCTCATGGCCTGAAATAATAAAGAATGTACATTTGTCAGTGTAGCTTCTCCCTAATTCGTATCAATTCAGTGGCAAAAAGTGGTCAATTCAGGCGCATGGCAATCAAATAACACAGGAGAAATTAACTCCCAATCAAATTTATTCGAAGATCGCTGTGGGCATGGCCATTGCCATGGTGTCGCATGAGCTCACAGTACAATGAACAATCCAAATTGAAGTGTCAAATGCTAAAATAGCGCAGAGTCGCTCTATGTTTGGGCTACATGGACATGCATCTTTGAGAAAAAAAATGACACCTAACTGGACAATCATTTTGACGGATAAAAAGGATCACATCTCGCTTATCCAAATTTCCATGTTTCATTCATTTTTCTCCAGAAAACATCAGATTCATTTTCTCTTAGTAATTGAGATGGCTTGATTCCCTCTGTAATTAGAAATATTAATTGCCACTGAAAATCATGTAGAGAATACAAGGATTAATTAGAAAGTCTGAGGCACACACTAAGATCCCGCAGTGTCCGCTAACCTAAAATGATCCAGGCAAGAAACCAACAAGAAATAAAACAATTTTATCGAGCTCCGAGCTGTTTATCACAAGAATGGAACTTTTTACATAATTCTAGAGATAAACATACAGCTGTAACCAAATCAAATAAGATGCCTACCCTGACACTTTGCAGTGCCTACATTTTCAGATCAAAATGAGTGATACAATAAGCAGTTCACTCAAGCTTTAGTATTGGTATAAATAAGAAGACTCACAAGCCGAATTAGTCAACTCATATAATTCTACTTCTATGTATGTTCTGGAGAGGCACAGGCCAGAAGGGAAGCCACCACCCCCAATCTACTCTGGTCAATTTACTAATAAGATAAAAGCAGAGTATCAATCTTAGAATCCACAACAAGTGCAAAATATTATGATATAGAATTTTCAGTCATTTACATCCATGCCTTTTGTATTCCTAAAAGAACAAACGAGCACAACAATTGATGTTCAAATTCAATTCTCGAATATCTCTGTATATTAGTAAATGTATCTAAGCATGATGCACTTGTTGGAGATAATGCCGAAGGCTCCCTGATTCATCTGAAGGGAAAATGTTACCTGGCGAAGGCATCAGAAGAAGCTGCGAAGGGTACTGAGCGGAAGCAAGTCTAAGCTTATATTTGAGAGCCGTAATAGAATTGGCTGATGGCACAACTATAATAACGATCTTTCCTCCCCCTATAAATATGGAGGGAGGGGATCCTGTAATGACATCTGTTTTTTAGGACACGAGCCAGAGACACCTCATTTACTCTGTCCACATTTCTCTGTCATATCTAAACCCTTCGCCCAGCATCGCGGGCGATTGAGGGCTTTGGTGTTACATATAACGAAAGACTCAAGGAATAGCCTGGGCAGAAGAACCTTCATCCGGCAACGCGGACACATCAGGAGGGCTTCGCTAAGGAGTCAACAGACGGCAAGGCATCAAGAGGGCTTCGCAAGAGGACTTTTGGACGTCGTAGCATTCTGAGAGCTTCGCAGCGGCAAGACAATCAAGCACGACCTGTTGGAGGGCTTCGTTGAGTCCAACCGGGACCTTTGATACCCCAACAGCACTGACCGTACACATGTTGAACCTCCACCCTGATTGAGTTTCTTAACTGTCCAAATGTAGGCCTCTGACTTTCCTTGGAGAAGTCTGTTTTGCCTACAATAGTGAAGATTTTCGAAATTTCCAATAAAGAACATGGGGCAATAGTTCAACAGAACCTATACAGTTAACTATTTGTTCTCAATGAAGAGAATCACTTAACCATTAGATAGACAACGGTGATCATTGCAGATGCATGATCTGCTAGTAAGATTACCTTGTTGTTTGATTGGAGTTAATGTCACTGCTTTCCCAAAAGGCTGCAATCTGGTCACAAGGATGAGATCGATGAGAGGGTAGAGAGGTCGATTCAAGCATTTTGTAGAACAACTGAGTTCAGCAAAGATAACACATGCATATAGATTTGCCTTCTTGTTCAATCTTCCTATCGTAAATTATTTGAGTAATGGATCAACAACCATTTTCATCTGAAACCAAAACAGGATGCATATCAACAAATCAGGGAAAAAGAAAAAGAATAGATGGCCAGTTGACATACACATATCGAAGATACAGTCTTGCAACATCAACGACCTGCATAGTCAATATTTTTAATGCAAGGCGTCAAAGTAATTAAGTAAACCGTAGACACTAACCGGCGACAAACACATTGCAACCTCGAGGATGGTCTCCGTGCAGCCGGCTGCAAGATCAGCAACGTCGCTGGATTTTCGGCCACACTGCTATCCTGCCGGAGCCCCGTGCCTGCCTGCCGCAGCGCACGACTGAACCTAGGGGCGAATCGGCGAGGGTGAATTGCGCCCGGGTAGCGATCACCTCACAGTGAAAAAAGTATTATAGATGTCAAGAAATTTGAACGTCAAATGACGCTCGGGGCTAGAAACGTTACAGCCCCACCGTTCTCAGATTCCTACAGCAGGATCTAACGGTGGTCGAGATGGGCGATTTTTTGATAAATGGTTGATACACAGGTGGGGTACAGTATGGCATGTCAAAAATGTATTTTTCACAACTGGTTCTTTATTGGTTTAGATTAGATATGATGTGGCATGGTTAATATATGACTGTGATTTGTGTTACCGATATTTAATATCGATTCCCGACCGATACCGCATATTTCTGTCATGATAATTTCATTTTCAATATTTCCGTAATACCGACGCCGTATTTGTTTCCGCAAGTACTGCTATCGATTTCGCTACCGAGAAAAAAAAAACGAAACTGAAAATGATTTAGCCTTTTTCTGACTGTTTGCCGACTGCTTTCATCATCCCTAGGCACATTCACTCGACTATTGCCTCTTCTTTATCGCAAGCTACCATTGATCCATAACGAAAAATTGTAGGACCAGTTCCAGCAGTTTACTTCGTTCTCTAGTTGACGACCACCTTAGGATAATTTTATCTGTTATAGTTTTGGGCTGAAAAAGTATCATCACATCATCAATTAAAAACCTGAGGTAGGAGTAGTACGTTAGAAGAAAGACCAACCTCTTAGTATCATTATAGCCACCTATAATGAGCCATGAGCCATGAGGTACTACCACTGGTGCTACTGAAATTGGTGTGTAAGAGCAACTACAGCAGTCTCCATATCTCCCTTTCAATACCAAAAAACATGTCATATTGGGAGTTTGAGGAGGCAAAACTTACTCACCAGTCTCCCCAAATACCATTTTCTGGCGGCCCCACCATTTCCACAACCGTACGCGCAGGTTCCTCCTCTCCAGCGCTCCTTCGCGCGCGCCTCCCCCGCCGTCGCCCATGCCCTCGGAGTAGTCCGCCGTCGTCACCACACCATCCATCCGCCCCCGTTAAGCTATCCCGGCCCTATGTCCACCGATGGTGGGCGCACGACAGTGCGCAGCGGCAACACGTCCGCGTCATCGACTCCAACGCGACGCCGCCGTACGCCAACACGATGACGTCACACCATGGAGTGCCCACCCACTGCCGCCATGGATGCCGTCGTCGATTCGAGTAGCCGAAAAGGGACGCGGCGGTGCCCAACCTTCCTATCGCCTCCTTGACCTTTCGTCCCCCACCACGACGGCACCTTGCCTCTTGTCGCCGCGACGAGACGTCGTGCCCGGGTGCGCGGCTGGCGGAGAGAAGGGTTAGGAAGGAGGGGTCGGGCTTGGGTTTTGCGAGGGCAGCAGAGGAGGGGGCGGCAACTCGTCGGGGCGCCGTCCTCGCCCTTCCCCAGCTCCTCCATGGTGGCGCGTAGTGCCGTGCAATGGTCAAGCTATGGAAGACACTATGCACGACGACTCCCCGCTGCTCGTCAGAACGCCTCCACTCGCCTCGTGGTGTCAGCACGGGCATGGCACGACGGCCATTGGTGAGAGGTTGGGATGGGTGTGGCAAGGGAGCGATGGAACTGTTGGTGAAGGAAAGGATAAGGTGGGCCCATGCGTAAGTGAGAGGAAGGAGAGAAAGAGGAAAGAAAGACCCCACATGTCAAGTTAATGGGGATTGGGTTATTGGGAGACTGCGGGAGCTGCCCCTCTAAATATCCTGAAAATAGTATTGGGAGCCTCTCCATAGCTCCATATTGGGAGGGAATTATTGAGAGACTAATGAAGTTGCTCTAACTACCATTGGTGCCTCCCAAGTTACCCCACGGCCCAATCCGTCGGTACCGCCGCCCCAAAGCTCTCCCCCATTCCCCCCTTCTCGGTTCAGATTTCTGAATGCCTCCGAGGGAAGCGAACAGGGCGAGCACAGCCTCGGAGGACCGCATCGGCGCCCTTCCGCATGCGCTCGTCCAATGGATTTTGTCCTTGCTGCTCGCGTAGCATGCCACGCGGACCTGCGTGCTTGCCAGGCACTGCTATTGACGGTTGTTATAACACGATTTCGACCGTCACATAGCTCAATGAATAAGGAAGAATTGGCACTCCTTACTAGCATTTTATTTATGAATAACTTATTTCCACATGTACCTCTAGATGTTAGTGTGCATGTGGAAAACAGGGAATATCCAGGTGTACACATGTCCCAAGGCGACGATTCAACACTTCCGTAAAACGACGATCACCGCGAGAATGCAACTCCAAGACAAAAGGCCTAAATCAACCAAGTCCAACCTCAACAAAGGCCATTGCACCTGGATCAGAAGCTAGAAGGCCAGAGGGGAGCCACCTGCCAAAGCCCAGCCCAGGAGGGGCCAGGAGGGGCTAGGCCCATGTCGGCTGAGCCCCCTAGCCAGGTCGGCTGACCTGCCATGGTGGCCCCCTGGGCCCATCTTCTTATGGCGGTTGCAAACCAACCTCTGGAGGTCGGTTCCACCTGCAATAAATGCCACCGACCTCAGGAACCGCCTCCAAGAATTGACCTCCAAGTTTATAAATAAAGGGGTACCCCCCTCCTTTGAGAACACACACCACTTGAGGCTCATTCCCTCCTCCTCACCTTAGAGATAGAGGATGTTTAGGTAGAGCTAGGTTAAGTAGTGGGCTGCCCTTTGTGCTCCCAAGTCCCTTGGAGAATTGGGTATAGTTCTTGTATCCTTCTCTTGTAAGACTTATACTTATCAATGGGATATCATTTATCATATAGTAGTTGTGTGCTTATGTTGTTCGTCTCTAGTTTAGTCGTGTTCTTGTATGAACATTCGTCGTTCGTTCATGTTTGTTCATCGTTCATCAATGATCGTTCATGGGCATTCATTGGGCGTTCTTCGTTCATCATACTCGATCACTGATTATAGATGATCGTTCTTAATCGTTCTTCGTTCATCGCTCGTTCTTGAGCGATGAACGCTTATGCATAGCGTAGTGCTAGATTTGATCCATTGTCTAGTTTATGCTAGTTTGGCTAGTTGTTTGTGATTAGATATCGGGTCCATTGTCCCACAAGGGAGCTCTAGGTTTACCGTCCTGCGGGGTGCCTTGAGGGATCTAGAGTTGTGGTTATTAGTGATGCTAGCATGGTGCTAGGTTATCTTTCCATCCTTGGTTGTGCGTGTGCCCCATGGTTTGTAGAGGTAGGTGGCAGGTGGTGATAGCCCTGTCTGCGGTTCCGTAATCCTCCACGTTCAGGCAGACTCTGCGTATACCGGATCTCCCGATGATATCTAGGCATAGGCTCTTAGTTCTTTCTTGCATAAACCTGACATTAGGTAGAACCTTAGTATGCTATAGGATGATGTACCTTAGGAGTAGCAACCCGTTAGTTAGTCTCCCTTTTGCCTAGACTTGCCTCTCGTCTTTTATAGAGAGTGGATTATCCTCTGTGTGTCACACTATCTATCATATTATCTTTATCACTTACACCTGCATTGGACTATGGATTTGTCTATCATTGTAGTCTATTGAGCATAAGTACACTTGTCAATCATGTCTTCTTTTGGGAAAATATAAATATGATACCCTGGAATACTCTCATGTATTATTAATGCAAGTCCCTTAACCTCATGGCGTCTCTGGAGACATGCTGGGAATATTTACTTTAGGCCTAACCAGCCTTGGTGATATTTCTAGTGTGCCGTAAGAAATGCCAACAGCTGCCTCCACGTCTGGAAGTTAGCCACGGGCCTGCGCATCTTTGGCGCTTATGGCGAGGCACCGGTGAAGTTGGAGGAGGTCCGGGAGTTCGACCACCTGCTTCTCCTACGCAGGACCTAGCCCCTCGAGGAATGCGAGTTCCACGTCATGCACAACGCCAATATGCCCTGCATGAACCTCTGGAGCCGGCAAGCTCTGATGTGCCAAATCTGGGTGCTCCGTCTCTACATGGGAAATTCTCTGCAATGTTTGGGCCAAGTATATATTTGCCCCTCATCTCCGGGCACCTAAGGAGGTTAGAGCATTGAAACATAGAGTTCAACAACCAATTCCTCAATTTCATGAGATGCCCCTCGTTGCAAGATCTCCATATTGCTGAGAGCAGCTTCTGGAGTGTCCACAAGATCTCATCCCAGTCTCTAATGCATCTAAAGATATTTCAATGTAGTTTCAGCCATAGTCCCCGCACTCGTATTCGTGCTCCAAGCCTCGTCTCGCTGCACCTACAAGTCTCTTCTAGTAGGACTCCTGTTCTTGACACAATGTCGCTATTGCTTGGGGCGGTTGTTAGAGCATCTCCAACGAAACTCTTATTTTTGCCCTCTTATACCTTCATATAAGAGCCCTCTCATCCACTTTTGGACTCTTATTTCACTACCATCTCCAACAATCCTCTCAAATCCAACCTCCTATTCTTGATAGTCCCACTTGTCAGCATTATCTTTTATTATTTTTCTCTTGGTGCCTTTCTTCTCCAATCGCCTGCCCGTGGAAAGGAAAAGCTACAGACCAAGAACAGAACAGGGAGCACGGGCAGCAAATTTCCAGAACCCTTAAATCGAAGATAAGAGGCTGGATAAGGGTTTCGTTGGAGTTGCTCTTAAACTCTGCTCTTCATGTGCTGATAGTTGCTGCCACGATGAGTATGGGTATTTTTGTGATGCGACCTGCCAAGATTGCATACAAAATCATGGTAGGTTTATCACAAGCAAAGAATAATCTGTTCTTGATAGCTGATGCTGCAACGGTATGCATCCACTTTAAATCACAACATTGACGCTCATGTTGTTCCAAATGTCATGATTATGAAAACTGATTATTGATTCACCGGGTTGCAATCTGTTCAACATATTTTTTGAATGTATATGAAATGGTGCCCTACTTTTAAGCAGTTGAAGAAATTTGTACTTCATGAACATTGGTGTGTGCCTGATGTAAGCGCACTAGTATGTATTCTTCAAATTTCACAAGTTTAAGAGGAGTTTTGCCTTCTTTTATTTTCCAAGGTATACAACTTCTCAACGAGTAACTGTAGCATTCTGGAACAAAGTGTCTAGTTTGTTAATTAATCTTGATGAAATGTTATTATTTATTGCATAGACCTAAATACAATGTGGAAATGAAAGGAAAGCTTCAATCCAAAAGCTACCATCTACTATATCAGCACACCTTAAGAAAGTTGAAGTCAAATATGAAACAGTTGGTGAAAGAGTTGTTGAAATCTTGAGGTTCCTGAGTAAATTACATTTGTAAGCTTAGCAGTGACACTCATGCTTTATATATTTCTGCTGTTTGGTTTAACACGTGTGGTAAAAAAGTAAAGAAATAAGCATATAATAGTTACCAAAGCAACGAAATTTTGGTTGTACCAAAAGGTAGTCTAGAAATGAAAAATCTACAGTGCATTTTTGTGAGGGCAAGTGGAAACGACATATATATTTGTTGTTTAATTTGCTATAGAGAGGCTCCTACCTTCTTTAAACAAACAGTAAATATTCCGGCTAGAGAGAGATAAAAACCTACTTGATGGGTGAAAACCAGAAAATATGTTGTAATCCTTTTTTTTCTTCCCAAATATCATCCATAGAGCAGTAAAAGAACATGTTGCTCGCTGCTTAGTTTTTTACCATGTTGGCTTTTATTGAATATAGCTCCTAATTGTATATGTAACTTTTAAGTTTGTGCCAAGTTAAATTTTAAGAAGGTCACTATAGATAATTGTCTACTTGTTCACTTGGAATTTGGATATAACTAATGCATGAGTATTTTACATGAAATTATCTTATTGCTTCCCCTTTTTTGAGCTTTTTATTGCTGGGTTAACCATAACGCTATGGAATTGGGATCTGAATAGTATATACATTGTTCTATATTTGTACTTTTGTAGTATCCGTGTCGTTTTGTAGAACAATTCTGAAGTAGCCAAGTTCTATGAAAATATGAAAATGGACAATGGTGTGATATCCAATTCCATTTTCATTGATCTACTTTAACTTTTCAATTGGATATACAACTTATAATCTGTAAATGCATCAAGAGCTATCTGCTTCTTCTCACGAGTATCTTGATTTTCTTGCCAATATAGTGTGTTTATTGTTCACATAGTTGGAGTTGTTGCTCCAAAACTAATGGTATACTGCCTCATTGCAGAAGTATATAAAAGACTTTTTGGATTGGTCATGTAAATGGTATCATCAGATTAATCATGGAAAATATTCGCTACACAATAGTTTTACCGTTGTGTACCAATGTATATAAAGGTGGCATTCCGTTGCATTTCAAACACTGAATATGTCCGGAAGAGCAAATGCTTTTGAAACAATTGGAGTACTTGGTTTAAATTCCCACTGCTCCAGCTTTTGAATATTCTTCTGCTGCAGTTTGGCCTCACCGTGGCACTTACTCTGGTTATTAATCTTCACATGTTTTAGTTTTCAGGAAAAGGTCTGATCTGGAGATGAATATTCTACCGCATATTTTTTTTGCCAGTAAACTAAGTTTCATCAGCGGAAACACTACAAGTAGACTGAAAGTACGTAGATGATATCACTAGCAACGATGCCTTCACTAGGACCAATAAGACTCGGTTATTATTATCTCATTCATGTACCTTGTAACTTTTATGTGTATTTGCCAGCATGTGCTGTGTTTGTTTCTCTGAACCTGTATTTTGTTCCTCCTAAATTATCTTCTTAGTATCGAAACGAAATGCATCCTTGTAATTCCAGCCCGTGGAATGTTATGCTGACCTGGATCGGGAGTGTGACCATGTTTTCCTATGCATTAAGAATGTACACTACAATCAATATTTCCTTCTGAATTGTGAGAAGAGAAAAAGAAAGAATTGGAGTTTGGACCTGAACTTCGTCGCTAGTTACCAGGGGAAAAAAAACTTGACCTGAGACTTGCAATTTGACGGGATCAAGATATGATTTTTAGGCCCTGTTTGAATGAAGGAACAAGTCCAATTTACACCCTTAAACTCTTATCAAAGTCTAAAAATCAACCCCCAACTACCAAACCGTCTAACCTCCCCCCTCCAACTCTTCAAAACCGGACATTTTTGGCCCTCCACCCAATCCACCTGGTTTTGATGGCAGTGGGACCCAATCGTCAGTGTCCAACACGTTGCTCGCCCAATAGAGTCGATGAGGATTTCTCACGCCGCCGTCCCCGTCTCCTCCGATGACCACCACCACCAATTTCGTCGCCGTCCCCGTCTCTTCACATGGCATGCGCGCTCCCACGCCCATGAGGCCCACCAATACAGTCGGCGAGGAGCTCCCTCACCGGACATAGGCGAGTCGCAGGCCACAACGACGGAGGAGGCCGATGCAAGCTCAGAGGAGGCAGCTCAGCCTCGAAGCGGACCATGTGCACACGGAGGCGGTTGCGATGCTCCATGTCCCGGTGCCTGCAGCCCCTCTCCAGTCTCTCTACTCTCTACTGAGCTATACATGGCGGCGCCGTACAGACCAGCAACAACAAAAGTAACAAGTCCTGGCATGCAGCTGCAAATCCGCAGGGGAAAGTACTCAAGAATGTATACAAGAGCATTTTACGCTGGCCCAAGGAATTGCAGCATACCTTACACAAGTCCTTGAATTTGATGGTGGCTGTGCGTTGAGCCTTCATGGTGGGGATCAAGGAAGAAACGGTGTTTGTGCCAACTAGGTGGTGGCAGAGATGATCGAGGTGGCCTAGCGACGACGCGTCCTTGGCGGCGTTTGTGACCAACGGGGTCGGAGAGCTCACAGGCGCGGGCGGTGGCGCGGCGGTAGGCACGGCCAGAGGCGCAGCGGCGCAAGCAGGAGAAAGATCTTGACCGCCGTGAGCAGAAAGGATGCATTAGGCTGACAGGTGGGCCTCACCAGCATAACCAGCTTTGGTTTGAGGCAAGGGGGTAATCTGTCCGGTTTCAGTAGTTGAAGGACCTGATGTGTCTGGTTTTGGAGTTGAGAGGTGTAAATCAGACTTTGGAAAGAGTTTAGGTGGGTCAAATGGACTTATCTCTTGAATGAGGCCCTGTTTAGAATGAAGGAATTCTTCTCCATTCCTATGGGAATTGAACTGTTTCCTGTGAAATTCCTGGGTTTCAAACAGGGCTGAAAGTGTGGGAATGGTAGGAACACAAGAATAGAAAATAAATGTAGGTGCAAAACAAAGGAATAAAAAAACACAGAAATTTCTTAGAATGGGTGTTTGGAATGTAGGAATCTATAACGCACAGGAATGAGATAAAACCAAGAGAATTATATACTACTAAAAGTTAATGACAGATTTGTTAGCAATATGAAGCGGCTTATTATTTCCAGAACCATTGTGGTACTGGACCCATAGTCCATGGACTAAGTCCATCCGTAGTACACCACAAGACATGGCCCTTATATCCTCTTCTATCTTCTCCATAGATGCGAGGAGGATGCAGGCGCCCGCAGATTGATAGAGTGCAAGCGGGAAGGATGAAGAGCGCCAGCCTGCACTACGGGAAAACGGTTGTTTGCCAAGTGTACCCATCTTTACCGAGAGCAATCTTTCGGGCACTCGGTAAACATAGAGTTTGCCGAGAGCCGCTCTCGGCAAAGGCGAGGCACACGGCGAGATTTTCTTTGTCGTGAGCCAACCCTCGGCAAAAATAAACCATCGGCAAAAAAAAGTTGTTTGCCGAGAGCCAGAAAGAGCACACTCGGCAAAAATGGAAAAGGCTCTCGGCAAAAACTACCCCCTCGGCAAAATTTGACGGCCGTCCGAGATTCGCGACGGCGTCAGGGATGTGGGCCCGGGTTCCGAGTTTTCCGAGAGCCTGCGAGGTACACTCGGCAAAAAAAAATCTGTTTGCCGAGCGTTTTTGTTGGAGCTCTCGGCAAAGCGGGCACTAGGCAAAAGAATTGGCCTTTTGCCGAGAGCGGCTCTCGGCAAAATATTGTTTGCCCAGAGTGACTCTCGGCAAACTTATTTTCAATCAATGTTTTCATGCATTATACTAGTTCAAATCAAAAAGTTGTAAACTACAAAGTTGTATAAAATCTCGAGATCTACACTTTCTATTTTGGTCATTTGTTCATTCAACAAAGCAACGGTAAAGTTGGTCACAATATCTAAATGTTCCGTTTAGTTTCTAGAAACACTAAGAGGTATATTTAAAATTTGTGAACAGTGTTAGTGCCATTTTGTCGGATAAAAAAAAGACCAAAATAAAAGTGTTAGATCTTCATAAGTTACACAACTTTGCTAATGAAAACTTTTTAATTTGAATAACTTATGTTAACAAAAAGTACGTTTGTATTTCTAAAATTTGAAAATTTGAATTTTTCAAATGACCTGGGGTAGAGAAATAGTACAAATAAAAGTTGGAGCTCTCGACAAGTTACAAAACATTGTAGTTGACAATTGTTTTATTTTAAATCAAATTGTCAATGGAAAATACGTTTAAATGTTCTCAAATTTGAAAATTTGTAAAAATAAAAGTGGTAGATAATGAAAAGTTATGAAACTTTGTAGTATAGTACTTTTCAAATTGAAATCAAAATGTCAACCAAAACAACGTTTGAAAGTAAAGGAGAAAAACATAAAAAATTGTTTGCCGAGAGTGGTACTGTGGGGCTCTCGGCAAACATTAAAAAAAGGAAAAAAGAAAAATGTTTGCCGAGAGCCGGATCTCGTGCTCTCGGCAAATGTTTTGAACACTTAGCCATTTCCGCGGAATCTTCTTTCTCCCTGCGTTCCACCAGATCTGCGACGCCACCGCCTCCGCGCCGCCGCCGTCGACGACCACCTGCCCGCCCGCGGCCTCCTCCACCGCGCCCACCATGCGCCGCCGCCCTCCTGCGCCGCCTCGCCCATCCTGCGCCGCCTTGCCGCTCCTCCACCTCGCCCTCCCCGCGCCGCCGCGCCGACGTCCTCCTCCACCCCGCCGTCGGCCCTCCTCCACCGCCCCCACCTCGTGCCGCCGCGCCGACGCCCTCCTCCACCCTACCCGTCGGCCCCTCGGCCTCCTCCTGCCCGGTCCGCCCCGCCGTGCGTCCTCCGCCACCCGCCGGCCAGCCACCCGCCGCGCGACCTCCTCCACCTCCCCGTGTCACACCCGGTTTTAACGACCAAAACCGAATGCAACTGTATGCGTGCCCAGGATCAAGTTTTCACGCACATAGGACAATATATGTGATAAAAGAACAATATCTTTATTAATTCGGTAACATTGTTACAAGAATGACCAAGTGGTCTAAAAGAAAAGATTACATTGCATCGGAAATAAATATAAAGCGTTGGCGTCCTTCTTCAACTCCACAGGAAGTCGACCGGAAGACCGCATGCCTAGAACACCGCTTCTTGAGCTTCAAGTACTCCTCAATGTCTTCATTCACTGAGCAACAAATAAAACGTGGTTTTGGGTCCGCGTGAGTACATAGAGTACTCAACAAGTGGGGGAAAGTATGACATGTTGGCTAATAACAAGAAAGGCTTAAAGGGGTTTATTTGCATAAATGCCATTGAGTATATATAAAACATTTTATAAAAGCAACTCCTAATTACTAGGTGATATATACCTCCAACGGCCAAGGTTACTCCACCTTGCCAAGATTAAGGGTTCCAACCACCCTGTACGTCTCTACAGGTTACTCCACCTGTACCCAATCACAGTTACCCCACTGTGATTGCCCATCCAACCATTCCCAACTAATCGTGTGAGGGTCCATGCCGCTCTTGACCGTGAGCACGGCTGTCACGACAGTTTTCAGTCTGCAGAGGTTGTACACATTTCCCCACGAGTTGTGATTCCGTCCCCTGTTGCCAGGTAGACTAAAGTCTCCTTTATGCCATGCCGGCCAAGCACATGTACACTTCCTTAGGTGTGCGGCCAGGAGATCACAACAAGGCTTTTCCACAGCTTCATCCAGCTTGTACGTGCCCACTAAGGTTCCACCGATAGGGGAAGTATACCCTTGACCCTTAGAGGCCCCCTCTTGTGCTAGATGGTTGCGAGGAGTAACTCTCCTGTCCCCACACATCTCTCTCCCGACGATTCCAGCATACCCGCCTTCCTCGCACCGCCGTTTGGCACGTATAGAACTGGTCTCCACAGTGTAATACGCCAGGCCACGCCCATTCTTGGACTCGTGGCTGTACGGCTTTCATAGGTGGTCGCTCCACGAACCGGTCCTTAGATTTAGGTGATTAACTAACCAAGAGACTGCCGGTAACCCCAGCACAGTCCCCGAGCTGCCGGTAACCCCAGCACAGCTCCCAAACCATATCACCCAAATCCCTAGCTCCATTCATGTTGCTAAAGAATTACCATTTAAACCTCATGTGATAAAATTTTAATTAATCATGTTAAATCTTTACCAACCCGACACAGAGCAAGGCTAAGCAAGTTACTACCCATAAACAAGTAAAGGAAACTAGAGCGACAAGGAATGGTATGACAATATACTAGTAAACCCTACAAATAGGTTCGTATTCATTTGACTCAAGCATGCAACTTTACAAACAAAACATTTATAAACTTGGATACAAAATGCGTCATGGACACTTGCCTCTTGGTTTTGTTGCTCAGTGATATTTATTCTTGGTCTCTTCAAGATCCTTGTACAATTTCCGATCATGTATTCCTATTCGCACACACAAAGAACAAACATACAAGCTAAGAATAAAAATGCAACATGAGCTCATTCTGGATTAGGGCGTGAAACAAAGGTACAATGAGCTCACCACAGGTTGTGCAACAGCGGGAAACCATGAAGAATGCAATTGATGTCGAGTGGCGGACAACGGTCATGACGTCGAGATATAAGACATCAAACTCGGTGGTGCTTTTGGTGAGAGGGAGAGAACATCCTGTAGAACATGTAGGAGCACACTTATTGGTATGGTTGTTGTTGGACGAGATCAATGGACATAGCGGCAAAGCAGCGCCAATTGTCCTCAGGATGCTGACGGGCGTCCACAGACAGCATGAAGACAATTTATGTGTTCCTGCAGATTGGCTGCACGGTTCAAGAAAGTGTTTGAACCGAATTGTACACAGATACTGGGAACACGACCACGACAAGATGGTTTGGACAGAAGCTCACTAGAACTGGAGATCGAGCGGCTGGAATATATCAACGTTGTGCTGCGACAGCTGCAAGAGAAATCGCGTTCCTTGAAGCATCGCTGCGAATCTCAGCAAATCCTCCTGAGAAAACGAACAAGACTTGATGGAACATGATATGGTATGGAAAGTGCATTAAGAAAGCATATAGATTGAGAAGAATAAGATAACAATTACCAGTGCGTGCGCTGGACACGCCCAGAACAGGAAGCAATAGTTGTTGTGGACAAGATCCTGGTCGAATTGGGAAAGCTCTTGCCACGATCTTTGGATATGTAGTAGAGGACGAAGTGGCGCATCTCATGATAAAATTTGGTGACGTTTCGCTGGACGGATCGCCGGGAACGTTGATGCCAACCAAGGACGGCATGGCTGGACGCGAACAGACAGGTAAACAGAATGGCGAATCAGATTCCTGTTGCATCGAAGCTCCTCTGGCCGTGATCTTTGGATATGACATAGAGGATAAAGAGGCACACCTGCTGACAAAGTTTGGGGGCATTTCACTGGACGAATCGCCCGGAACGTTGATGCCAACAGAGGACACCGCAGCTGGACGTGAAAAGAGACAAAGATCAGCGGGGATGGCGAATTGGATTCTGGATGCATCGGGGCTCGTATAGCCGTGATATTTGAATATGAAGTAGAGGCCAAAGGGAAGAATCACCTGGTGAAATTTGGTGCCATTTGGTGGGTTAAATCATTGGGAACGGAGATTCAAATCGGAGGCGTCGCTGCTGGTCGAGGCTGGCAACAGAGAAGACAATAGGGGAAATTGGACTCTCACGGACGGGATTGAGAGGGAGGAGGGAGAGGAGTTCATCAGCCATGGAAGGGGAAGTTTAGGCGTGATTTTACAGGCCAGGGCAGGGAGAGGAGAGGACAGGCGTGAGGAGAAACAGCCAGCAATGAGAGGAGCTCGGGTAATGACCATTACGGCAGCAGTTTTCTCATCTCTTTGATGGCAATTCGTTGGAAGTGAAAAGGGAATGGTTTTGATGTGTGGGAGCAGGTTTTATTGTGCTCTAATTGGAGCTGAAAGTGCTATGCTGTGGTGGTGCTTTGCTACTGCGCTGCGGTTGTTTAGCCATGAGGAAGAAAAGAGAGGTCAAGGAGAGAGAAATGGAACGTGGAGACACGGCACGATTCGATCCGTGCAGCTGCCTTGGTTGCAAATTGTGTAGATAAAGAAAAGGCTTGGGAAAAATAAAAGAAAGAAACAAAGAGACAAAGAGAAAGGTCAGGTGGGATATTTCGACAAGACTTATGCCGGCTTGAGGTCCATTTAATAAGGGGTATTGTTTTATTTATTTTTCTTGTTTGTAAGATAATAAGAAGACTCAAAGCATTTTAAAGAAAACATAAAAAATTCAAGACAAGCATTTTTAAAGTTTTAGGACCAACTAAAATTTGCTTATTTATATATTTTCATAATCAAACCATTTTTATAAATCTCTGAACTAAAATAAAAGAAATCATTTAAGGCAAACATTTAATAAGTCAAAATAAATTCAATTTAAATAAAAATTAATAAAAACCATTGAAAATAATGAAAATTGACATGTAAAGTTGAAAAATGGTTCACACCCCAAAAAAAGGAAATTTTGGGGTGTGACACCCCGTCACCACCACGCGTCCTCCTCCACCTCCCCGTCACCACCGCGACGAGCTGCTGCCCCGGCCCGGCCCCTCCCGGCGACTAGCTGCTGCCCCGCTCCCTCCCCGTCGATGATCTGCTGCCCCAGCCCCTCCCCTTCTCGTTGCCCCGGCGAGCAGCCACGACGAGGTAGCTGTGCTGCAGGTGAGCCCGGGTTGCTATTTTTTTTTCCTGTTATTCCTGTTGTTGTGAAATGAAGCTGCAAATTGTGAAATATGGAAATGAAAATGGTTGGAAATATGGAAATATGAATTGCTTGCAAATTGTGAAATGGTTGCAATGAAATTGTGAAATGATTGGAAATGGGATTGTGAAATGCTTGTGCATGAAAATATGAAATTGCTTGAAAATGAAATAGATTAAGGACCATGTGTTAGTTAGTTTTTTGGACTGAAAAGTGTTAGCATTGCACAATTTAAGAGTTGGCCGAGCTACTTGTTTCAAGAATTGATGAAGTACTATGTTTATTTTGCGATGATGAATTTCTATCAGAATTTGAGCTAGCCGATGCTATTTTAGTAGATGTGGTTGCCGGTCATCGTGTCGTTGATTTTTTTGCAGGTTTTGGGAACCTCACCGTGCAGGGGAGGTTCTGCCAAAATTTTTGAATTGATGCTTTTATGTTCCGTTATTTGCAGGAGAAGCTTGTGCACCGTCTTCCACTTGGCACTTTGCAAACAACAAGGTGAGACATAAAAGCCCCCCCTTTTTCCATTCATGTCTGTAGGTAAAGCGTAACCTAGTTAGGCGTCTCCCGTTCGAAATAGATACAGTTGGAGATATGCCCGAGGGTTGCATATCTATTACCGTATCTGTTTCGAATTATCCAGGTATTTGGACAGCCCGAGGATGCGTAGACGGGGTTCGTTTCCATGGTTTACTCTGGTTTGAGACAGAGTTTCGGCATCATCTCCCTGTTGTTCTCCGGATACACAATCTCCCTCCCAGGACGTGTATTTGGAGAACAGCGGGGAGGTGCTGCCGAAATTCTGTCTCGGACCGGAGTAAACCTTGGAAACGAACCTCATCTACGCATCCTCGGGTGGGATTAGGACCTATCTTCACCTAGTAGATAGTTGGAACATCGTGTAGATGGAAATGATTTGTATACTACTCGCATATATGTTAGAGGATGGCCGGCCGTTAGTGGATGTATACGGGCCGCTCAAGTCAGGGTATGTTGACACGTGAATGGATTGACAAGACCGAAGCTTTCTTGGAACTAGCATTTGCCAAGGTTAAAAAAAAGAATGTCACTTGGTGTCCCTGCAACCATTGTAACAACACGCGGCAACATACAAAGGTGGTCATGGGTCAACATCTTGTTAAGAATGGCTTTACGCCAAACTATACCCATTGGATTTACCATGGTGAAGCCGCATGTATGAGGGACGAGGTCATGAGAAAACGCGTCGATGATCTTGATTCTGATGCCGGGATAGGAGACATGTTAGATGACTATCATGAAGCACAGGTCGGTGTTGATGAACAACGTATTGCGGAGGAGCCAGAGGAGACCGCAAAGGCCTTTTACGACATGTTGTCTGCTCCACCGCAGTTCTTGAAAGGTCCGTAGGTGCGTGCTATGTTAGATGCTCTACAGGTCGATGAAACAAATGGTTGTTTTGTGGGATATGGTGAGCTACATGCCTTCACTTAGATCATGGGCTTGTTCAGGCTTTCCTATATGGGTGACATTCTTTTTCCACATAACATCGATCTAATGCACACTAAACTTGGCATTGGCGTTCTACTTTTCAGAACAATTATGGACATTGCTGATAAGACAAGGGACAACGTTAAGGCAAGACTTGATCAAGCAACGTTATGTGATAGACCTAAACTAAACATAACGCCTCCTACCAAAGGTGGCAAGACATGGAAAAAGCCTAAGGCCAACTTCATCCTGACGAGGCCACAAAGGAGAGAAGTACTAGAATGGTTCAAAACGTTAATGTTCCCTGATGGGTTTGCAGCGAATCTGAGTAGGGGAGTGAACTTGACTACTATGCGAATTAACGGGGCCAAGACTCATGACTACCACTTGTGGCTTGAGCGGCTTCTTCCGGTGATGGTTCGAGGCTATCTCCCTGATCATGTGTGTCTAGTGTTGGCAGAGTTGAGCTATTTCTTCTGCCAGCTTTGTGCTAAGGAGATATCTGAGACCGTTATTGCAGACATGGAAAAAATGGCGCCCGTGCTCCTCTGTAAGTTGGAGAAGATCTTTCCCCCCGACTTGTTCACTTCGATGGTGCATATGATTTTGCACCTCCCGTCTGAGGCACGATTTGGGGGGGGGGGGGGGGGGCTGCGCAGAACCGTTGGTGCTACCCAACTGAGAGGTGTCAGAAGGTTCTTCGAACGAAATGTAAAAATAAATGCAAAATTAAAGCTTCCATTGCAGAGGCATTCGTTTTGGAAGAGGTGTCAAACTTCACATCTAAATACTATTATGAGAACCTTCCGAGTGTGCATTATCCACCCTCTCGTTACAATGTTTCAAAAATGAATCGACCCTCAGTATTTTCCATGGGCAACACAGAACTGGAAGTGAAGCGTCCCACAAGCAATTGCCACATGAAGAGTGGCGCACTATCATGCTATATGTGTTGACCAACCTTGAAGAAGTGGAGACGTACATCAAGGATTTCCACTTGCAATTCTGGACTGCATCAAGGGAACCTACCCCACATGAATATGATACCTTTCTTAAAAATGGTGCGGGGCTGGAAAGCCCGATTTCATTTCTTGGTTAAAAAAAAAGGTATTTAGCATTTTCTTTGTATTACATTAGAAGTTGCTTGCACGTGCGAATAATATAACTAACTGTCCTTCTTGCTTGCAGGCCCATACCGATGCGGCTATGAATCCCGAGCTGAGACAGATTGCCGATTGATGTCGCTATAGGGTCAAGTCATTTTCAAGCTATGACGTTAACATGTACCGCTTTCACACAACAAGCTATGAGCAAAATCGGCCCAATCGAAAAACCACTAATACCGGAGTTTTTACGCTCAGGGATGATGGGGTGGCCTCAGCACTCGGCAAAGGGTCCAGGGTTTGCCGAGTGCCTGACGTCAGGGTACTCGGCAAACCAATCGGCCGTCAGCCCACCTTTATTTTGCCGAGAGCTAAGGGGGCACTCGGCAAAGAGTTTGCCGAGTGCCCGACATTTGGCTCTCGGCAAACCCCTCTTTGCCGACTAAAATTTGCCGAGAGGGGTTTACACTCGGCAAACCCTTTGCCGAGAGGGGTAAGGCGTTTTGCCGAGTGCTCCTTACACTCAGGCAAACTCCCTGTTTCCCATGGTGCTGGATGCTGTCTCTTACGTTTGATATTTCCTTCTTGTAAGGATCTTACTTTTTTCTTTCTCATTATAGTTCGAATCTACTAGGATTGCTCAAAGATTTCTTTGTTGTTTCATTTTCTTTAATTATTTGGAGAACAAAGCGAGTGCCGATGTACAATTTGTGATTTCCTTTTCCCTTTCCTGTTTCTGGGCTAATCATTTTTATGCCCTTTTCTATGGATAAACCGATCCATAATCTGTGCCACGCTGTTCAAAAATATATTGTGTTTATATTCTATACGTGTGCATGCATGAGTGCGTGGAATGGGAGTAAAATTTAAACAGACAGTGAGGCGGCTGCTCGTTCTTTTTAAATTTTTCAAAATCTGCAACATTAAAAGGTGTAGTAGCCAGTTTCTCTGGGCCCATTCTTGATACAAACAGCTGGGCCTTTTATTGGACTCAAAGTTTGGTAGACATCGGTACGAGGATTAGAAACACACCATCTAAAAAAAAAAGGATTAGAAACACACAAGTACAGTGGTCTTTGCAAAGTAGGAGAAATGCATCATGCATGCCCCTGTCAAGGAGACAGATGCTTATTGTTTACTATGCTGACACGTTAACATGTCCACGTCATCTTCTGTAGTCGCCACTTCACATGCTCGCGACAGAGTGGCATCGCCACTTCTTGCTCGCATACACCACGGCCTGAATTTATAAAATTAATTAAATACTCCAAATAATAACTCTTAATTTTATCTAAGATTAAAAAAAAATATAAAATCTCACTCAGGGAAATAATAATGCGTACGTACCAGGTAAATGTCGCGGTGCATCGCACGGTCCATGGCCTCCAGCGACGCCTCCTGGAAGACGGCGGCCAGGTGCTCGTCACCGTCCGCGGTCGCCGCTGACGCCGCCGGCTGGAACATGAGGTGCTGCACGTCGTGCCTTACCTTGGACCACAGCTCCAGCCGCCGGTGGATGACCTGCAGGTCGACGCAGCCGGAAGCAGAGTCGTAGTGGGCGCCGGCCGTGCCTCCTGCCGTCGTCTCAGTCATCAGCCGCGGCAGCCTCAGCGCCTCCTCAAGCAGGAGCCGCATCGCCGGCGTCAGGTACTCGGCGACAGCCTTCTCCGGCGAGCCCAGGCTGGTGGCGCGCTGCATCTGGTGGGTCGACACCCACGCGTGGACGTAGGCCACCGCTCCCGTCCCGAGGCTGCCCACCATGGCCTCCACCTCCGTTTCGAGGAAGCCCAGGTCGAGGCCGCCCCAGAACTGGTGGCACGCTCTGAACTCCTCCCACATCAGCTGCAGCAGCTCCCCGTTCTTGAGGTCGCCGCCGTGGATGAGCCCGGCGACGACGTCCAGCAGCTCGAACCGGACGATGTGGTGCAGGACCTCGGGGGACGGGAGAAGCAGAGCTTGCCTCCCGGCGCCTAGCTCCGGCGACCTCTGGACGAACACGCCGGGGCCCTCGGCAGTGATCGCCGGCGCGCCCGGGTGGTGGCTGTACGAGTAGCCGACGGCGAGCAGATTCTGCTCGTGGCGGCGTCGGCGGCGGTCGCACGCGACGAGGTCGCCGCAGTAGTATCCGTCCTCCACCGACGACGCGGCGGCTGGGACGTGGAGGTGGACCACGAAGTGCTTCGCCTCGCCGGCGTAGAGCGCGCCGACGGCGATCTCGCAGGAGGCTCCGCCGCAGCTGACGCGGCTGCCGTAGCCGCCGGAGTCCACGCGGTCGATGCGCACCCCGTCCAGCTCCGCGGCCTTGAGGACGACGAGCGTGTCCACGGCGGCGACGGTCGTCAGCCCGCCGAGGCACACGGCGAGGGCGCCGGGGATCTTGTCGACGTTCTCGTCGTCCACGAATGAGTAGGTGCCGTGGGATTCTTGAGCGATGTAGAGCAGGGCCTCGGGATCGTGCGCCGCGCCCAGGCCCAAGGTGTGGACAGGGTACCTGCGGAGAACGCCGTGGATGCTCTCGCGGCGCGGCTCGCCCCATCCGAACCCCCTCGAGCCCTCGCCGTCCGTGAGGAGGACGATGAAGCCCATGCGGTCCCGGCCATGTCCCGGCCGCCCATCTAGGACACTGACCGCCTCCTCCAGGGCCGGCCAGAGGGCAGTGCCGCCGCGGGCATCGAGTTTGTCGATAACGTTCATGGCATTCCTCCGGCTGTCGCCGGACATGTGCAGCAAGCCGGAGCTAAGTTCCTTGACTGGACGATCGTTAAACGCCACGATGGAGAGGCGGTCTCCGTCGTCAAGCTTGGCAACCATGAACTTGGCCGCCGCCTTGAGCAGGCCCAGCTTTGACGGCTGCTTCTCCGGGTCGTTCATGCTGCCGCTGACATCAAGCACGGCGACGACGTCGACGGGGGCGCGATGCGCCGCCGCTGCCGCCGCCTCGACGCGCAGCAGCACCTGGAAGTCCTTCCTAGCCTGCCCCAGTGGGATCTCCGGGAAGATCGGGGTGGTGCTCACTTTCACCGCTGTCTCGGCCGCCGCAGCGGTAGTCATCGTCATCTGCACATGCATGAGGGATCAAATCATTCGACCTTGCATAAGCAGCAAAATCAGTTCATCAACGTCGTCCAGTTTACATGCATGACCATGTTCCTGCAGACATCATTACCAGCTGTGCGAGTAGCAGTATGGAGAAGAAGCTTGTGAGCAATGGAGGAAGCATCATCGCTCGGATGGTCTCCATCTTTACCAACTGATGCTGTTGGATGGAAGTGAGCTACTGATCCCTGGAAGGCTCTTATATAGACCGGCTGCTGTGGAATCACTTGCTACTTGGAAGATTTATAAAAAAAAAGTAAAATACTACCGTTGGTTAAAGTATTTGAGTTGGGAACAAAAATTAAGTTATGGTTGGATAAAATGATATTCTTACCGTCAACTAATATTGTTTCAAGAGAAGCACGTTAATTATACAATTAATGAAGGGTAAGGCTAAAAAATATGCTAGTAAATCCTAGAAGTTGTGTAACAAGTACTTTTTTAGGACTATGGACAAAACGACAGGTATTTCGAACTGCAGGAGTAGAGAATTAGCTACATGTATTTGAGTAAATTGTTTTCAAGGCCCCTTTCTCTACCATAGCACACCTCATCTATGCTCCTCATCCTTGAAGGGCCTCTCTAAGTACTGTGTCACAGTCACACATCCATTTCCTCTCCCAAAATTATTCTCCTAAAACTCACATATCCATTTATCCGTCCGGTGATCTTCATCATCTGTATATCTCTAATGAAAGATAAATCTATATGTACCTAATGACATATTCTCAAGAAGTTTCAATGTTAATTAGAAGAAAAGAAACTAGTCCTTATACCCCTATACCACCGCCACCATCTGTCTCTGGCCTTGTTCCTGGCGGCACCAATGGAGTGATCCTCTTGATTGGACAATGAGCCTCCAAAATCAGTCTTGGAGTGATGAGATGTCCTTTCCATGCATGCACAATACAACCTGGCTATTTTCATATCTACTCCAGGTTCCATCAATCGTACGTACATCAAGAACCTACTGGGTTGGGTTAAACTATTTGGTGCATTCAGCTCGATACTGTATTAGGGCTAAAGGTCTCAAATTTTGAATCTTGTCCGACGCAATTAAAAAAATAAATTGCAGACAATTTCTATTTATATATATATTGAACACCTAAGGGAGCCCGCACGTGAGGGGGTGTTGAAGCAACTAACTAGTCAGTGTATATAACTAAATATTTGCAATATAGGCTTTTTTTTGAAACAAAAAGAAGGATTCTATCTACCCCTATAGTTGTTTCAATCTTCCACACACCTTTTAAACTTCTTTATTGATTCAGAAAATGTTTTTAAACCATGTTTTCAACTTCGTAGCATTTGATTCCTTTGTATGATCGAACTATCTAGATTATAATAACAACAAGTAACCCGAGCATGAGTCAAGTACCCAAATTAAATGAAGTCAGATATGTTTTTCACCAATCTTACACGAGTAGATTGAAACTCCATACCAAAAATTGCAAATAGGGCCTTTGGCTTGTTACAAATTTGCATCATTCTAATTAATGTCTAAACGCATGATGACACTTATTTTTTTGCTCTCCACCTATGCATACGTAGCTAGCTAGAACTCAAAATATCTTGAACAGTCTGGGATGAACTTATCCATTCGGTTTCCTGTTTTGCAACAAATTTAGCTCGAGTTGAAATTTTACACCTTCTATGCTAGAAATGGTTGTTTTCTTGATGCAAGGGTGGGCAAAACATATGTAGAACTGTGGTCGTCAATGTTATGCAGGCAAGAATGGCGAAGTATATACTGGATGGATGACCCATTACTCTCTCCATGGACTACTGAATGACTTGTGAGACCGGGAACACCTGTTGCAATACGGATCTGAGAGAGGAATAAAGAAAACATGCTCCACATATGTCTTGTGTCTATCTACTTTACTCCTGTGCCTATCGTGCGAGACGAGAGAGGGAGATGATCCAAGCAGTGCCAACATTTATCACGACATTTTATCAGCATGTCAAGATCTATGTTGACTCATCAAGAACCTCTACAGCCCGTTGTAGTATCAGGGAACACACTACAGGGTTACACCACCAACCGATTGTGTGGAGCAGCAAACTCCTGGCCTTGTTGTTGACAAAGACCAGAAGTGAATCCACTGCACCACATCACTAGCGGACGCGTACGCCAAACCTGGCAGCGAGTCGGTCCCATGGGAGGTGTCAACGTCAACAACCTATCACAAGCTTTCACATCGCTTTACCGACCCAAATACTAACACTGGTCGACCGATAGATGGGATCCAAAGCATGGGGATTAGGTGTGCTCAGTTCTCGAAGCAGTGTGTGTGATGTGGGCGTATTTTAAATGGAACTAAGAGTACACTGGACACGTACATGTGCTTACATACAGATGCAAATAGTAAGCAGTGATACACGTATATAGGATCATGCAGCATGCCTTAGGGCAGCTAGTATTGTCTTTGCCATCTTGATAGGTATGAATGGCCAGTGTATGTGGTCCTGTGCAGCCGTCTAAATACAATATATTGGCTGCAATGCATTTTTGCCTGCACGATTGATAGTGACATGTGATGTGTAGTGGAGTCCAGTGTGTCAACTTAAAAGTCATGCTAACAAAAGGTCCTCTCAACTGTGTCGCACGTTTATTCCCTTTCGGTCTCCCACAACATTCCTCCTACAACCCGCATATCCATTCAATTCCTCCGTTTATCATCTTCTATTCTTCGTTCTTCACCCTTCCAATAACACGTTCTATCCTTCGTCCATCTGCAATGAAAGCTATGTGTATACTAATAACAAATTTTCATGTTAATAAAAGAAAATCACTATTGCAAAGATTGTCTTTACAGCTGGTTATCACCGCACTACCAGGATCCCCACTTTTCCCGAGTGCCTGGGACACTCGGGAAAAGCCGGAAGACACTCGGGAAAAGCTTTCCCAAGTGTAGCACTCGGGAACGCTCACTCGGCGTTTCTGTACTCGGGAAAACCCACTTTTCCCGAGTGTCTTTTATCGGGCACTCGGGAAAGGCTTTCCCGAGTGTAAAACCGGCACTCGGAGATCAAAAGAACTGACGGGGGGCTGACTGACGGCGACCCACCTTTCCTGAATGTACTTTGGATTACGCTCGGGAAAGGCCCCCCCCCCCCCCCCCCTTTCCCGAGTGTAATTTGGATTACGCTCGGGAAAGCCCCCCCCCCCCCCCCCCCCCCTTCCCGAGTGTAATTTGGATTACGCTCGGGAAAGGCCCCCCCCCCCCCCCCTTCCCGAGTGTAATTTGGATTACACTCGGGAAAGGCCCCCCCTTTCCCTGAGTGTCTGTGCACAGACACTCGGGAAATGCCCCAACCTTTCCCGAGTGTCTGTGCATTTACACTCGGGAAAGGTTTTTTTCAGAACCGTTTTTTATTTGTTTTTTAGACAAATCCAATTGACAAACATGCAGGCATTATATATATATGATAATATGCATCCATTTCACAACCACATCCACATCCAAATACTCAAATAGTCCACAATTCAACAACTAATACACACATAGTCCACAAAGTGTTCAAACGTACACAAATAGTCCACAAATGCTTACGAGTGCACAAATTGTTCACAAACGCTCACAAGTCCACAAATAGTTCACAAACACTCACAAGCGATACATTTAGTCCACAAAACAGAAATCATGAATCAAAGGGTGGGGGTGCTGATGGGAAAAGATTCCGAACTGCCGCCGATAAATCCACGTCTTGCACAGGCGCAGCCCCAGCCCCAGCATTCGAACCCGCTGACCCAGGCATCGGCTGCACAAAGAAAGACATAACATTTGTGATACAACATGTATAGCACAACTGAGTTTTCTAAGTCTCTATATATGTTTTGTAAATCTCTAGGTTTTCTAAGTCTCTAAGTTTGTCTATGTTTTCTAAGTCTCTAACATTTGTGATACAACATGTATAGCACAACTAAATTTTCTAAGTCTCTATGTTTTCTAAGTTTGTCTATGTTTTCTAAATCTCTAAAATGTGTAAGGTTGCCAAGAGACTCACCGGAGAAGAAATAGGAGGACGAGGAGCCCATGTCGGATGTGGCGGCAGGGGGTGACCTATCGCCTCGAATTGAGCTTGAAAGTAGGAGAACATGTCCTGCACCTGCGCCTGCATCTGCGCCTGTGCCTGCACCTGCGCCTGCACCCGCTGCTCCAAAGTCGCCTCGAGCTGCT
Source organism: Eragrostis curvula (assembly GCA_007726485.1). NCBI lineage: Eukaryota > Viridiplantae > Streptophyta > Magnoliopsida > Poales > Poaceae > Eragrostis > Eragrostis curvula. Next base: position 26,399,003 of record CM017439.1, on the reverse strand, counting down.
CCCGTCTGGCCCTCTCTTCCTCAAGCTGGGCCTGCAATATTGAATCAAATGTTAAACTCGAGTGCAATATTGAATCAAATGAAAAATAATAAACGAATAAGGAGTCCATGACAGTAATAACCTGGAGGGCCTGTGTAGCAGTCGGTCGTTCGCGTATGCTCAGGCCACCGCTGACGGTCCGTGCTCGAATCTGGGAGAGCGTGGGAGTACTTGCCGTGTCGATGACGCTGTCACCAAGATAGTACCGCCCATGCTTCTTGCCTTTTCCCGCCCTCATCACGACTTCTCCATCGAGGTCATGTGACCTCGGATCGTAGTCTTGCCCATAGACCTCCTTTGCCACCTCTGAGTACGAACTGAGGCGGCTATAGGCGGTCGGATTGCTATACGCCTCGGGCGGGTCCTCCGGGTTGTAGTGGATCGGCGCCGACGCCTTGCCCTTGTGGGACAAAGCAAAAGCCTCGAAGGTGTTGATAGGCTGACCACCATGAGCATCCGACTGAGGAAAGAAACATGATTAGAAATGATGCGTTATTGAGAGTTAGAGTGAAGAAATGATTTGACATACGTATTTTGCCGCATATTTGTTAAGGCTAAGACTGCCCTGATGGTGTGATGGACCTTGCATCAGCAACCGACGCTGTCGGCAAGCCTCGTGCCTCGCAGCCCAGTCCTCAGCGCACCACTTGTCCACCAAGACATCCCAGCAGTCGTTATGCGCTGCCATCCACCACGGAATCGCCTGCACGTCATCAAGCATATGACACATAAGAAGGTCAAATACAACATAGTTAATCTCATTAAAGCTTGTTCTATATTTACCGCCAAGTATTGTTCCTTCGTCGGGAAAATCTTTACTGCCTCCTTTCTCTTAACCTGCACATCCATGGCAGTGTTCAAATCAATGATGGCCTGGTTGCGCGCCTCGTACATCATGTCCTTCACAAGTTTGTGACACGCTGTACGTGCCACCTGCCGCGCCAAGGCCTCGTATCCTTCTTCAATTATGTAGAAATCCTGCATACAAACGCGGTACTTCAAACTGTTATTTCAAGAATGATAAAAAAAATGCGATGTGATGAGCAATGTAGTAGGGAGGAAGAGTTACCAGCATCTCGTTGATCACCCGATCCATCAGGTTGTTGAACTTCCTGCCCTCTCGATCCTCCACGTCGTTCACGGCGGCGTAGTGGTCAAACGTGTCGGCAGCCTCTAATCCCTCCGGAAGCTGCACCAATCCAGGGTAGTGTTGCCTGCACAAAACACCCAGGATGCCGTTGACCTTGCGCTTGTGAGAACCCTCCCGGGGATGAGTCCATGACCTGCCGAAATCATAAAGATAAAGTGTTAGTATCAATTGTTAGTCAAAACAAATAAAATGAAAGTGTATTGGTAACATCTAAAGTAACTTACCGGGGAGGGACAGGGCGAACTATCGGACGACGGTCGAAAGGTATCGGTCGCTTCGGCAAGGTCGACGCCCCTCGCCAACGAGGTCTCTCGGCCTGAGCCTGCACCTCCTCGTCCTCGCCGTGCTCCTGCTCCTCGTCCTCGCCGTGCTCCTGCTCCTCGTCCTCGCCCTCCTCCTCGTCCCCGTCGCTGTCCTCGCGCTCCTCCCCGTCCTCGCGCTCCTCCACCTCCTCCTCAGACGACTCAGACTGCTGCACCACCTCGTGCTCAGGCGACGGTGACCTAGAAGGTGACCTCGCTCCACCTCTCCCTCCACCTCTCCCTCCACCTCTCCCACCTCTCCCTCCACCTCTCCCTACACCTCTCCCTCCACCCTTGCTTGCACCTCTCTGCCGACTACCCTCAGCGTCATCTCGGTAAATTAAGGACAAGGACTTCGTCACAACTTTGGACACAGCTTTGCCTACGCCGCCCACCATCATTCTCCAATCACCTGCAATTAAAACAAGTCAACAAATCAGCATATTTTAAAGGAGATAACATAGTATTATAAATAAAGAAAGGGACAATTATGTTTTTACCCTCACTCTGAACTCTAATTGTGATTTTACCCTCATTTTTTTGACTTTGTGATTTTACCCCTGTTTTTTCAACTTGAAGCCAGAGTTGACCCCTACTAGGGGTAAAATCAAAATAGAATTATTCTGATTTTACCCCTACTGAGGGTAAGATCTGGCTTCATGTTGAAAAACCAGGGGTAAAATCACAAAGTAAAAAAAGTGAGGGTAAAATCAGAATTAGAGTTTAAAGTGAGGGTAAAAACACAAATGGATCATACATGTATCAAAAATAATCATCATCGTCGATAATATGTGGATCATTAGTCTCATCATCAATATCATGCATGTCGACATAATCATGCAGGTTCTCCGAAGGAGGAGGAATGTCGTCATCACTATCTAGATGTAATCGCTCAAGGAGTTGTAAGTCCTTCGCATTTACAACCTCATCTCCAATGTCCTCATTGTCTACTTCCATTTCGAACACTTCAGTTAAGTCTATCACAAAACTCCCTTCCAGCCCATTGTCTTGAAAGAAGTCATCTTCCTCATATGTGTTTGGGTCTATGGTGTAATCGGCATCATTTGGGACAGGTAGTTTTCCGTGTGGCGATACCTTGTACACAACATCCCAACCTTGGAGACGTTCGTCGGTTTGGCACGGGTATGAGAGGTAATAAACTTGTGTGGCCTGAGTAGCCACGATATAGACATCGTCTCCTCGTAAGACGGTTGACTGTCGAATTTCGACTAGCCCAAGATTAGGAGTCCGCCTCACTGCTTCCGGGTCAAACCAATGGCATTTGAAAATGACAGGATTAAGAGGTTTGCAACCCGGAAAATCTAATTTGTATATCTTTTCGATTCTTCCATAATACTCGACGCCATCATCGCCGGGCGTAAAAACTCCCGTATTTGTGGTTCGTCGATTGGGACGACTCTCCTCGTAGCTTGTTGTGTGAAAGCGATATCCGTTGACGTCATAACCGTTAAATGACCTGACCCTATAGTCACAGCCGTTGGAAACTTGTCTCAACTCGGCATTCATGGACTCGTCGGTTTGGCCCTGCAAGATAGAGCATGATAGATCATCAATTAAGAGCAACGTAATGCATTCATGGACTCATCGGTTTGACAGTACCTTCTTTTTGAACCAAGAAATGAAATCGGGTTTTCCACTTCCCGCACCCTGTTTAAGTAGGGAGTCAATTTCATTCGAAGTAGGATTCCTTGATTGTCGCCAGAATTGATGAACAAATTCTCTGTGCCAGCGAGGAACAAAATTAGAGGGTTTGATGCAAAAGAGTGACTAATCAAAAGTAGGTTTGTTGAGAACTTACTCTATGTACGACTTGATTTCCTTAAGGTTGGTCAACACATATAGCATGATCGTGCGCCACTCGTTGTATGACAAGAACTTGCTGGTGGCACCACTTGCACTTCCGAGTTGCCCTTGGAAAAGGCTGAGGCTCGACTCATTTTCGGCAACATTGTAACGAGGGGGTGGATTATGCACGCTAGGAAAGTTGTCAGCATAGTACTTTGTAGTGAAGTTTGACACCTCCTCGAGAAGGTATGCCTCTGCCATGGAAGCTTCAATTTTGCATTTATTTTTACATTTAGTTCGGAGAACCTTTAGACATCTCTCAATGGAATAGCACCAACGGTTCTGCACAGGCCCACCCATTCGTGCCTCATACGGGAGGTGCAAAATCATATGTTGCATCGAAGTGAAGAAACCGGGTGGAAAGATTTTCTCCAACTTACAGAGCAACACAGGAGCCATTTTTTCCATGTCAGCAATCACCTTTTTTGGTATCTCCTTAGCACAAAGTTGTCGGAAGAAATAGCTTAACTCTGCCAGCGCTTGCCATACATGGTCAGGGACATAGCCTCGAACCATCGAGGGAAGAAGCAGCTCAAGCCACACGTGGTAGTAATGACTCTTGACCCCACTGATTCGCATAGTTTCTAAGTTCACTCCCCTGCTCAGGTTCGATGCAAACCCATCAGGGAACATTAAAGTTTTAAACCATTCAAGTACTTCCCTCCTTTGGGCCCTCGTCAAGACGAAATCAGCCTTAGGCTTTATCCATCTCTTGTTGCCGGGTTTAGGAGGCGCCATGTCAAGCTTAGGTCTGTCACATAAGGTTGCTTGATCCACTCTTGCCTTAACATTGTTTCTTGACTTATCAGCATAGGCCATGATCGTACAGAAAAACGCCTCCCCAATATTTTTTTCTGTGTGCATTGGGTCAATGTTATGTGGAAGAAGAATGTCGTCTATATATGAAAGCCTATACAAACCCGAGACATGAACCCATGCATGTAGCTCACCATATCCCTCAAAACCATCTCCATTTTTATTGACCTTGAGAGCATCTAACTCGGCACGAACATCGGCACATGTCATGATCTGTGGTGCAGGGTCGTTAACTTCGACACCTTTCGTAAAGTTCTTTGTGTCTCTTCTGAATGGATGGTCAAGAGGGAGGAATTGTCGGTGTTTGTCAAACGAAGAATACTTGCCACCCTTCTTCAAGTAATGAAACATCAGCTTTGACTTGCATACTGGGCATGGGAACTTGCCGTGAACACACCACCCGCAGAATGTTCCATATGCCAAGAGGTCATGCAGAGAATACTGGTACCAAACATGCATTTTAAAGTTTGTCTTTGTTGCTTTGTCGTATGTCAATACCCCTTCCTTCCAAGGACGTTCCAAATCATCGACCAGAGGCTCCATGAACACATTCATATTACTCCCCGGACGTTCAGGAATTATCAAGGACAAGAATATATACTGTCGTTGAAAGAGGACGCCGGGGGGGGGGGGGGGGAGATTGAGGGGTATAATGAACACGGGCCAACAAGTGTATGGGGCAGCCCCCATTCCATAAGGATTGAACCCATCTGTTGCTAGTGCCACACGTACATTACGAGCCTCATTTGCTTTCTTATGATGGATTCGATCAAAATGTGTCCAGGATTCACCATCGGCCGGATGTACAAGATTCTCGGGATGGTATCTCACTCCTTTTTTGTGCCATGTCATCTGTTTCGCAGTCTCTTCGGTCATGTAAAGACGCTGGATCCTCGGTATGAACGGGAGGTACCGTAGGATTTTCGCAGCGACCGGCGTCTGCCGCTTTTCACCATCACCTGATTCTACCTCCAGGTACCGTGAGGATGAACACTTTGGACAGTACAAGGCTTCTGCGTGTTCTTTACGGAACAACACGCATCCTTTCGGACAAGCATGTATCTTCTCATATGGCATCTTAAGTGCACGAAGCAGTTTCTGTGACTCATACATGTTCTTTGGCAGATTGTGACCTTTCGGAAGCATGCTGGCAATAACTGTCAACATGACATCGAAATTGCGGTGACTCATGCTAAACTGGGACTTTACGGCCATCAGGCGCGCAATGGCATCCAGTTGAGAAACATTGGTATGCCCGTGAAGGGGCCGCTGTGCCGCATCCAACATATCATAATACGCCTTTGCACTTGGCTCTGGCTCCTCCTCCCTGCAGCCTTCCTCGAAGTTGTGTGCCTCTGCATAGTCATTCAACATGTCTGCTACCCCGGCATCCTTGTCAAAAGTCTCGTCGATGCGTGGTCTGATGACCTTGTGTCGCACACGATCGGCCTCACCATGGCTGGTCCACCGTTTATAGTTCGCCATGAATCCATGCTTTATGAGATGTTTACCCATTTCCACCTTTGTTTGCTTCTTACGGTTTTCACATTCACTACATGGACAGAAAGTCCGAGGAGGCTTTCCTTTAACATTGGCAAATGCTTTCTTCATGAAACCTTGAGTCTTTTTAATCCATTCCTTAGTACACGAACTGTGACTTTGGCGGCCCGTGTACATCCATTCACGGTCATCCATCCTCTAACATATCACCGAGTAATAGATAAATCAATTGCATCTAGCTACCGTTCACTAATACAGTCTAATAGGTGAAGATAGGTCCTAATCCCACCCGAGGATGTGCAGATGATGTTAGTTTTCATGCTCTACTCCTTATCCGAGACAGAATTTCGACAGCACCTCCCCGCTGTTCTCCAAATACACGTCCTAACAAGGAGATTGTGTATCCGGAGAACAACGGAGAGATGGTGCCGAAACTCTGTCTCGGATAGGAGTAGAGCACGAAAACTAACCCATCTACACATCCTCGGGCTGTCCAAAATACGTGGACAATTCGAAACAGATACGGCTATACATATGCAAAGAACTGCATATTTCAAACCATATCTCTTTCAAACGGGAGACGCCTAACTAGGTTTCGCATGACCTACAGACATGAATGAAAAAAGAGGGTTTTTTATGTCTCACCTTGCTATCCTGCAAAGTGACGACTCGAGGACGATGCTCGAACACACTCTCCTTGAAATTTCAGCAGCACCTCCCCTAAATGATGAGGTTTCCAAAACCTGCAACAAATAACGGCATTGGCCGACAACCACAAATCATATCACAATCTCATTTTACAATGACATAAACAATGCGAACCACAATCCTTAATCGTAATGGACATCCATTTCAAATTAACATTCACAAATCCTATTTTCGAATTCCTCGTTTCAACCTATTACTCATTTGCAAATATTTCACAATTGACAAATATTTCACAACCAATTCATTTGGAGTGCCCAATTCATTTGCATTATACAAACAGAAAACACTTAATCAAATTACTAATTACCTATTCATTTGCAAAAATAGAAAAGAAAAAAAAAGAAAAAAGGAAGAAGAAGCAGAAACTCACCTCTTGCTGGACAAGATGCTTGACGATGCCGGGGGAGGGTGATGGGGCGGGGGCCGACGCCGGGGGAGGTGGGGCAGACGCCAAGACGCGGCAGGGCCTCGCCGGGAAGCGGCGGCGCAATGGCGGGGGCCGGGGGCAGCGCGACGGTGGAGGGCGGACGCCGGGGAGGTGGGGCAGACGCGGTGGAGGGCGGCGGTGGAGGGCGACGGGCGCGGCGTCGGCGCGAGGGCGGGGAAGGGGAAACGGGCGCGGCGGCGGAGGGAGGCGGGCGCGGCGGTGGAGGGACGCGGGCGCGGCGGCGGAGGGAGGGCCGGGACGGGTGGCGCGGCGTCGGCGGTGGAGGGCAGGCGGGCGCGGCGCGACGGTGGAGGGCGACGGCGCGGCGCGGCGCGTCGGTGGAGGGCGGCGGGCGCGGCGTCGGCGCGAGGGCGGGGAAGGGGAAACGGGCGCGGCGGCGGAGGGAGGCGGGCGCGGCGGTGGAGGGACGCGGGCGCGGCGGCGGAGGGAGGGCCGGGACGGGTGGCGCGGCGTCGGCGGTGGAGGGCAGGCGGGCGCGGCGCAGCGGTGGAGGGCGACGGCGCGGCGCGGCGGTGGAGGGCGGCGGGCGCGGCGTCGGCGCGAAGGCGGGGAAGGGGAAACGGGCGCGGCGGCGGAGGGAGGTGGGCGCGGCGGTGGAGGGACGCGGGCGCGGCGGCGGAGGGAGGGCCGGGACGGGTGGCGCTGCGTCGGCGGTGGAGGGCAGGCGGGCGCGGCGCGACGGTGGAGGGCGACGGCGCGGCGCGGCGGTGGAGGGCGACGGGGGAGGGCGACGGTGGAGGGCAGCGCGACGGTGGAGGGTGGACGCCGGGGGAGGTGGGGCAGACGCGGTGGAGGGCGACGGTGGAGGGCGACGGGCGCGGCGTCGGCGCGAGGGCGGGGAAGGGGAAACGGGCGCGGCGGCGGAGGGAGGCGGGCGCGGCGGTGGAGGGACGCGGGCGCGGCGGCGGAGGGAGGGCCGGGACGGGTGGCGCGGCGTCGGCGGTGGAGGGCAGGCGGGCGCGGCGCGACGGTGGAGGGCGACGGCGCGGCGCGGCGGTGGAGGGCGGCGGGCGCGGCGTCGGCGCGAGGGCGGGGAAGGGGAAACGGGCGCGGCGGTGGAGGGAGGCGGGCGCGGCGGCGGAGGGAGGGCCGGGACGGGTGGCGCGGCGTCGGCGGTGGAGGGCAGGCGGGCGCGGCACGACGGTGGAGGGCGACGGCGCGGCGCAGCGGTGGAGGGCGGCGGGCGCGGCGTCGGCGCGAGGGCGGGGAAGGGGAAACGGGCGCGGCGGCGGAGGGAGGCGGGGACGTGGGGAGCGGCAGCGGCGAGGCGCGTGGAGGGAGGCGGAGGCGGCGGCGGCGGAGGGATTTTGTTCGATTCACAGAGCAGAGGGCGACGCGCCCGTTTTGCGGCTAAGTCCCCCCCCCCCCCACTCTTTCCCGAGTGTTTTGAATCTAGACACTCGGGAAAGGCCCACCACATTTCCCGAGTGCCAAGATTCGAAACACTCGGGAAAGGGGGGCTCTAACATTTTTAAAATTTCTGCTTCCCGCACAAACATTTCCCGAGAGTAAACAACATTTCCCGAGTATACAATAATCATGCACTCGGGAAATATAATTGATCAGGATCTTAAAAAAAAATTAAAAAATAACAAATAAATTCAAAAATTCTTCAATTTTTTAGAATGTACTCTTTATCTGATCTATTGTCTATAAAAAATATGTTTGAAGTAAAATTAAATTATTTAAAACCACTTCACTCCTAATCTTAATGCCCAACCATAAAACCTATGCCACTTCGTCCCTCATAGTCCGTTTTGTAAACAACCTACGTGACACCTTGCACAAAACCTCATATACTATTTATCACAATAACTACATATGATATCGTGACATCTTGACAAATTTCATATTTTTTTGACATTATTTGAATTTTATAGAATTTTTTTAAAAAGGTCACACACTCATTGTCATATTTCATGAACAAAATACTTGAAATTTCATTTCATTTTCTGTATATGGCCTTACGATGAACTCACTAACATGAATATCATTTTTTCATTACCTCGATTCCATTATTCGAGCGACTTGCAGTTCAATTTTGACTTATCATCAAAAAATACAATTAAAGAAAATAAATTACTAAATTTAGTAAACGGTACGTGAAATTTACAAAATTTCAACATGAAGTATATTGAAGTGTACAAGCAGCAGGAAAAAAGTTTGGTAGGCAAAATGGGAAAAAAAAAACTTTTCCCGAGTGTCTGTGCGCAGACACTCGGGAAAGCCTGCGGACGCCGTCAACTCTAACGACCGCTAGTTGCCGTGGGGCCGGCTCTAACGTTTCCCGAGTGTGGTGTGTCTAACTTTTCCCGAGTGCCTCGTCCATGGGACACTCGGGAAATGTTGTGTTTCCCGAGTGTATTTTCTTTGACACTCGGGAAAAAGTGGCTTTCCCGAGTGCCCGATAAATTACACTCGGGAATTTAATCGACACTCGGGAAAAAACGGATTTCCCATTTATAATTGAACTGGCGGTGAAATGTTCTCACCATCGGTTTGTATTACGTCGGATGGTAGGTGAGTTTTCATCGCCGGGTCTATTCACGACCAAACGGTGAAAATAGACACTGCGGCGAAAACCACCATTGGCGAAAATGTTTATAACTTTTATATTTAATTGAATAAAGACAACCTTTATACCAAAATTATAGAGCTAAATGAGATATAAATCATAAAAGTTTACAATTATTTTATTTGAAATTGTGTGGATAACGAAAAGTTTAATATACGGTCTCACATATATCAAACGACCTCAACTTCTGCATTTGAAAATATTTTACTGTCTAAATATTATATGTAATATTTAGAAAACTTCCTTTGATTCGTATTTCCATTTTGACATCTGAAACTTGCACATGAATAGGGTAGGAAACTGTCGTGAACCGTGTTATATCTTCGTTGTATTTGGTTCATCCATGTGATCCATCTACAATAACCATAAACTTGAGCATCAGAGAACTACCAAAATGAAGCCGGATATAATTTGGATCAACCTTCTTACATGAGAATATAATGGAATTTCCGTACTGAAAGTTGCATGATCGGCTTGGTGCAAATATTCATCATTCTAGTCATGTCTAAACATCTAAAGACACTTTGATCTGCACCTATGCAAAGCTAGTTAGAACTTAAAAGATCATGAATGGTCTGGGCCTGAATTTATCTCGACATCCCTGATGTTTTTATTGGATCAAATTTACAACCTCCACATAGCACCAGTCAGTACTACAGGGACCTCGATCTATGACTGATTGGTGGTACAAACCGGTTGTGGTGCACCAGGAACTTTCCCGGTTTGAGCCTCAAACCAATTGTGGGGACAAATCTTCTATCTCGGTTGTTGACGAACGAACCTGTGCCGCTGGCGTGCATCTCGCACAGATTCGAATCGAACAGCTTGTATTAGTGGAGAAAGGAAAACATTGAGATGGCTGGCATGCTGCATCGATTGACGTGCTTGTGCAAAGCAGGTGAGATGGTTTCTTATGTATAGGAACACAAAATATGTGTTCTAAAGCTTAGTTGTAACACATTTTGTCGGAAACAATAACACATATATTATGCTCCAATAGACCTCAGTCTAATAAATTTGAGATTAGGGACACATATAAAATGTGTTGATTACTTTGTTGGAACACATTGGTGTTACTAAGGGCGCGTTTGAAAGGAAGAATCATTGTGGCATGGTGGGTTGCAGCGGCTTGTAGCTGCTGGGGCACGGCTGGTCACTGGCGAAAGATGGCAGGCACGATGGCCCATGATAGAAAGATGCTCGCCCCCAACGCCAAAACGGTGATTTATTCATCCCTCATAGCACGTGTAGACATGGGTTCTCATGGAGAAAACAGTTTATATCCGTCCTCATTAATTCCCTTACCAAGTTATCAAATTGCTTATGTGGTAACTCTCTTTTAATGATATAGAAATATCCTACTAGGAGCATTGGGATTGCCCTATAACGCTCCTCGTTGTCTACAATTGTGTTCCTGTATTGTAATCTTTGCCATATATATGATGTGAAATTCAATTTTTGTACGCTCTTTACAAAAACGATAGTACTGATTTAAAAAGGTCGTCGGCTAAACTTGTGTTCTCTCCATTGTAGCATTTGCAGAGTAGCATGCCGCTTGTACAATATAGTTAAGTCGAATATGCTTTCTCGGTTTTAGTTACTAGCTGGTATATGCATCTTCATAACCAGGTATATTGGTACCAACATGTATCACACCATGTTCGTCGCTCAAGCCATTTACAATGGTTATTATTATTAGCGTTTCTAGGTGACAAGTCCATCCATCATTATTTTTTATAACGAACCCAGCAGGAGAGCTGCCAATGACGACTCCACTGTTCTGACTGTATGTAGTGTTGCACTCGTTATATAAAACCAGTTGTTAAGCAAGCTGTTATGATGTGCCAATTGTAAATATTTGGTTCTCCAGCAGTGAATCTCCAGCTACTTGGCCAAAAAAAAAAAAAAAAAAAAAAAAAAGAGAATTAGGTGTGCTCGATCTATTCTCGAAGTAGTGTGACGTGGGCATATTTTAAAGGGTAGTAGCGGACACGTAACTACTTGCTTAGGTATAGCATTGTTTTAACAATCTCGCGTTCATAAAATATGGTGTTGCATGCCCAGCTTTTTGTTGGCATTGATGGCACAAAGCAACGATCGTGTGATGCACATATACGTAGCATGCATTTTGGTAGCAATGGTTTGCCATCTTGCCTGGTACAGAACGTACGTACGTGGCACTATGCATCTGTGCAACAAGATCAGAATGTAATGGTTACGTGTGCCCGGTTCATTAGGATAAGCTCTTGCATAATAATTTCAAATGCAAGAAATTCGGTTCTTGATGGAACAATGTACAGACTACAGAGTGACGACGACCGTGTGGCACATCATACACACGTATAGCCTGCATGCCTTTATGTTGGTTGGATAGCATTATTTTTGCCATCTCGCCATATACGGAAGGTGCACGTTTGTGTGGTCCTATGCATCCGTGTAACACGAATTGGGTGGAATCCATGTTTGCATCCATGATTGCTGCCAGTGACGTTTTATGTGAAGACTAGAGTATGCGTGGTGTCCCGTGCCAACTTCAAGTCAACACGTGGCGAAGATTGATGTGAAATAGTGCCATGCCAACATCAAAGCTAGCAGGCCATCTAGTCATCAAAAGTAGATGCTTATGATATGTAGGCGTGGTGAGAAACGAAAGGTGATGGCTCAACTACCAACCTGCTGCATCATGCATGTGCTGTGCCTAGATTATGTCCAGAGAAGAAATTTACAGCATACCAAGACCTGCTTCTTAGCTCCTTATTATGGTGAAGTACAGTCGTGCATCATATATATAGATCAGTGAATGCAAAAAAAAAAAAAAAAAAAAAAAAAAAATTAAGTGCAGCGCTAAGTTTTTATCTGTTTTGTACAGAGTGACTTGAAAAGACGGTATGCCTAACTTTATTCTTATTCTATAGCCATGCAATATGTGTCATTGTATGTGATGTTCTTACTACCCATATTTTCTTTTCATGGAAAAAAATGCCATGGAAAGTGCATGCATAAACCAACGAGAGAGTCGGCCTACCGTGAGTCGCAATCCGCTGGTGGGGATCAGTCTGGAAATCCAGTGTTCCCCGATAGGTGTCATCACAAAGTCCTGTTCTGATGGTGTCTTGGCATCACCAAAAGATGCTCGTGTCCGTTCGTGGATTACTCACTCGTGTTACACGATGCCCTCGTGTTACGCGGATGCTTATAGTGCGGCATGCGTCTGTGTAACACGACATGGCAGCCACATATACGGCCGGGTTCTAGACCACTGACCACACCATTATCTTCGGCTCTGTGCCATAAAGAGAGCCGGCAACCTGGCATCATGTCCGCTAACCACTATTTCTTCTGCTTATGCAACACCGTACCCTCAAGCTAGAACACGTAGCTCGAATGTACACCTAACCCTTATTTGTGGCCTAGCCAGTCATCAGCAGTAGTGTCTTGGAAGCTTATTGAGGTGGTGTAGTAACTGCAGTTGGTATATACTGTGGTCGCTATACCATTAAGTCATCAACAGTTTTGTTTTTTGCGAAAGGGTTAAGTCATCAACATTATTGACGATCCACATTTGCTTTGATGTGTCAAAATGTTACTTGCCTTACATCCTGAGAATACATTCCGATGCTCGAGGTGATAGATCAAGAGGTCAGTTGGGCTTGCATGTGGTCGATTAAACAGGATGTGTTAACATTTAACAGGTATATTTGTTAACAACAAAAAATACAGAAACAAAAAAAAAAACAATTTGCATGCAACCGGCGTTAAGATTTTTTATTATGCGGAGAGAGTGAGGGTGATCAGAAAATATTTCTTGTGGTTTGGCAAAGAAGTTACCTCGTATAATATAAAATTTAGGAATATAAGACTATTGCTTATCCATTGTATAGGCTATTATTGTCACGCAACTCACGTAATATTTCTCTCTATGCTTAAATTAAGAAATCACCTACACCAAAAAGGGATTTTGTGCTGGTGGTCAAAAGAGATTTTTATTGGCATTACAAAGTTTTAGACTTCATTGAGTACTATGAATTTGGTGTACAGCACATCTCCATCTGAGGTCTTTTTGTTTTTAAAAAAATAACTTTATTGCAGAATAGATTGTAGAAATTATAATGGGCATGAATACTTACTCTAGAAAACTATCATAAATGAAATCATTGTCAACCATAATGTTTTAGCGAGATCTCATTAACCTCTACAAGTCTGTTTTCATCCGACTTCATATAAAAAGTTTCACCAAGATTAAGCAAATGCTCTGTACTTGTGAAGGCGGTCGCTTAATCTGAGCGCCAGAACAAATTCATTTGGTATGCTAGCAATCTTCAAGCGGTCTACCCCTAGACCTTTGTGCCGACCTTCCAGTACTAAGACACTTAGGCGCCAGCAGGCAAAAATCTTCTTTGACGTAGCGGATCAAGCAATTACCATGTGACTATTAAAAACCAACTTATTATAAGTGTTGTCTGCTTAATTATTTTAATAATTACGTACATAGAAATATATAGTTCTGCTTATTAGAGAACAGTATTATGTTTGGCCTAATGATAATTATTAAGTGAATGTCAGTTACCCTAGTAGTAAATACAACAGCAAGGGTGCTGGTGAGCGAAACAGCAGCTAGGCCTTCCACAATGCGGACCGCTCCAGGTAAAAAAATTAGGCCCCACAGCAGCAAAGTTGGAACCGGTCATTTGTTGCACAGCGTGCGGGCGTCGAGTTTCTCTCCAAGTGTGGGTCCTACACGGCATAGAAAAATCTTTATCATCACTTGCTCTTAGGCCCTCCACAATGTAGTGTTCATGCGGCGCTTGAAACTGGTTTTTGTGGTTGGGGCACTGCTCCCCCCACTGTGCGACGTGAGGCCCAAACTCAACCGGTGCCTGAAACGTAGAAGTTGAATTTGGAACTAATATTTTGTGGAAGCATACTGAGGTGGCGTGTAGTGGGTATACTGTGGTCGTCATCATACCATAAAGTCGTCAACATTGACCATCCATGTGGGCTATTATCTTTCCAACTGTTCCTTGTCTTTCATCTTGAGGATTTAATAACATAGTTGTGCAATCTATATTGTGATCGATGTTTGGTATAGTTGTGACGGAGAGGACAGTTGGACTGGAATATATATGCTGGATTAAGTAGGCGGGTGTAATAACACACGTATATTGATGAAAAGGGTCTTGGCCTATTGGTTAAGGCATCCGAGTAGCACCTTTGAGGTCCTGGATTCGATCCAGGTGGGAGCGAGTTTTCTAGAATTTAACGGCATTTGTGCTTTCAGTGGTAGGCGACGTGATCGTCGACAGCGAGGCGCCAGTGGTGACTTCGTCAATCTGGAAGATTTGCCGGCTCAGTTTTCAAAGATACTCATAGGGGTAAGGTTTGCGTATGTGCGTTCATAGGGGTGAGTGTGCGTGCGTTGTGAGTGTCTGAATTGTACTGTGTAATCTCAAAAAAAAACGTATATTGGTTAATTTTTGTTTTACGAAAAAATGCCTGGAAACAAGAAAAAACTTTCATGCAGCTCTACTGGTAATGTTACAAGTGAATGTCAGTTACATATGCATGTATTATTTTCGAAATTCATATAAATGGTCTAAGCTAGCTTAGACCGATATTTTGGTTGAAATTCATACCAAAGGTCTAAGCTAGCTGTTCTGGAAATTGATTGAAGTGAAGTGTCGACACTGATAGGGAGGACTAGCTTAGTAGTAGCTTGCAGTGAAGTGAGGTCATCGATCAAGACGCGTGGGTGCTTTCCCGAGTTCAGACGGAAATAAGGTATCGCTAGTTAGGCCTCCTCTAAGAATAATATCAGCTACCATACTTTTTGTCTAGATGGAAGTGAGAGAAGGGAGAGAAAAGAAACACTAACTGGTGAGAAAGAAAAATATGTACACACTCTCATGTTATGTTAGGGTTGTATACACTGACTGGTAATACTTATTAGAGGTTGGCAAGGTCACGACTCTTCGAAACAAATTATCGGGTCTGTTTAGTTACAGGCCACAGCTCGCCACACCACACCTGTGGTTGCCACCGAAATTGAAGTACGTGCTTGTTTGGTTACTAGTTTAGACATGCTACAGAAAAACGGGTCTTTGCAGGCAAAGAGTCTTGCCGTGGCTGTGGTGCCGAAAAAGTTTTTTACAGATTAGTGGCGCCACCACAGGCTGTCTGGCTTGTTGTGGCTTGCAACCAAGCAGGCCTTACAACTGGAGTGATGAGATGAGTAGCTAACCAAGCAAGCCTTACAACTGGAGTGATGAGATGCCTTTCCCACATATCTCCTATATGGGTGTCCATCAGTCATACGTATTGTCGAATGTGGGCCCTTTTAACCTGTTGCAAATTCCCATAAATATTCAGTCAAAGTCTGAACAGCCGGAAACACTTCGATTTCTACCTATGAATAGCTAGATGGAGCTGAAAATATCTTCAACTACATATGTATGAATTTATCTTTTGTTTTTCCATTTTGCATCAAATTTGATTTTACTTGAATCTCTGTGCAATCTGTTCGTGTCCAGCGTAGAAAGGTAGAATAGGATTGGGAAAACGGCAGGTGCGAGTCATGTATAGTGGAGTGGGGTCATCAACATGACGTGTGCTCTTCTAGCTCTTCACCGTTCAGACAGAGTAAGTAATAAGTTATTGCTAGTTAGTGAAAAGGAGTGTTGATATAATGGGTGTACCTTTCTTTATGATACACTTCAATG
Organism: Eragrostis curvula; assembly: GCA_007726485.1. Lineage (NCBI taxonomy): Eukaryota > Viridiplantae > Streptophyta > Magnoliopsida > Poales > Poaceae > Eragrostis > Eragrostis curvula. The sequence goes on along the minus strand of CM017439.1, from coordinate 26,382,883 downwards.
ATTTGGTACATGATTTGCTTTTATATACCAGATTAGTAGTAGGCCATTCGCACTGCAAGTTTCATAGGAGTTTCATTTCTACATAGACAAAAATGATGACATGGCACAAAGTTTATGAAGAGAGATGATTTGGGTTTTATGGGGATGAAATTGGTGTACACAGGTACCTATACTATGAAACCAGAATAAAACTCCATTGAGATAGTTTGGATTTCGTCTTCATACATTTACTAACTCTCATTGGTCATTTAGATGGAACATTTAAATGTTATGCTAGCATATGATACCGTGAAATGACTCTTTGCATTGAGAGTCCTAATTTCATCCATCAACGACTCAATACTTGTTGGAAATCATGCAATGAAACTTTGCATTGAGAATGGCCAACACGTTTGGGATTTCCTTGCTACAATATCAGAGAAGTTGGAGCTAGTGAAGAAAGTGAAGAAAAAGTGGTTTTACCGGTTCCCGCTTCACACATTGATTTTGGAACAAACTGCTGACAATATGACTTAATTGGAGAGGCACCGTGGCAAACGGGCACTAAGTCTTTGTCATCCAAATTAACTAGTTTCTCAAATAATATAATACTCCCTCCGTTTTGTTCTAGATGTCGTATTTTGTTTTTGCAGATCATTGGAAAAAGTTGTAGTATCTATATCTGCATTCATGCATGGTGCGCCTCGGTTGCATAGGGATTTTTAATCTAGCATGTACTATTTTGGAATGGAGTTGCTCTCACAGGGGCTGAGACTTTAGTCAACATCTACTGTTTACTAGCTACTGCAGAACCCAGAGGCTTTCACACGGGGAAGAATCGATGCAAGATTAAATCATGGGAGACAAAGAATCCAATGCTTTTTACAACCTCCTTTGTATTTGTACCATAGGAGAATGCGATATAAAAAAAATCGGAAAGAGTATATTGTATGTTGTAAAATTGATACAATTTGGAAATAGGTTGGATGATCATTAGTGCTGCATTTTTTCTTTATGCAACATACTTATTACTTGAGTCAATGTTGGTCAAAATCAACAAAGATTATTTTTTTCAACAAATGTGCATTGATTAATTCCTTGTTAGTGGATGGAGGCTCTACAAGGTACATGTGCTTCACAACAAATGAAATTACATATCAGCTTGGAAAAATCAACAAATACCACCGATCAACCAATATATGTAGATAAAAGGAAAGGAAAAGCACATGATTTTTAAATGCAGGGTCGCAATGACATATTCTCTACTGTGGTAATCAACGACACGAACCTCCGGTTCTTTGTTTATTGCGTAATAACACGATGTCATCCAAGCTACACAGGAGAGCACAAGTGAACGAACACTGTTCACATAGGGCGCAAAACACTAGTAGTAGGTACACACACAAATCCTGGATCCTTGGCCTGCCTGCACAAGCTTATTTCTCAACGCATGGTCCAACTCAACACTACTAAAATTGCAGGCACAGCATTTACGATACATGGCTCTGTCGATGATGAGTCTGACGATAAGGTAGAGCCGGCAGGGATCATGCGTGTGCCCGCGGCAGCCGCTGTCCCTCGACACCGGAGGTGTTGCATTGCTTCACGTCGCTCGCTTGAACCAAGGCCTGCAATTACTTGCTCACTTAGACCCATGCATCATATGCAAGCAACAATATAATTAATTTGACCATTGATATCATATATCGCATTCTCTACTATTCATGACAATAAAGTGGCATCATATGAAAGATTTTTCAAATATCAATACAATGAAATCTTAGGTTGTGTGTGCAAGTGCAACCTTACAAAAAAGGGTGCGAGGTGTATGAAGACACGTACCAGGTACATTTGGTTGATTGCTTGGTTGATGGCGTCCAGCAACTCAGCCGGGTACGCCGCGTTGACGTTGTAGGTGTCGCCGTGGCGCCCCGACGGCACAAACACCGGCGGCGGCTGCGCCTCCACGCAGGCTTCTTCGCACACGCACCCGCCGCCGCCGCCGCCACCTCCTCCAGGCGCCGTGACGATTGTTGTCAGCTGCTGCAGTGTGAGTTGCATGCTCAGCGTGACGAACGTCGGGGCGACGCTGCTCGGGGAGCCCATGGCCGTCGGCCGCTGCATCTGGTAGCTCGACAGCCAGGATAACATGTAGGCCGTCACCAGCACCGGCGACGAGCCTGGCGCGGCTAGGAGGCTCACCATCTTGTTGATCTCGACCTCGAAGACTCCCAGGTCCAGACCGCTCCAGAACTGGCGAGCCTGCAGGAACTCCTCCCACCGACTCTGCAGCTTGGTCGCCATGGCAGCGCCCACTTCCGGTGTGATGGAATTGGAGCTAAGCTCCCAGATCTCGTTCTCGACGAATGTGGTCACCATGTCCAACACGCCGAACTGGGCGATGTGGTCCATCACCACGGGGACGGGAACTTTCTGCAGCGTGGCGGCGACGGCGATGCAATCCGGCAGCGGCCTCTGCACCGACAAGATCGTCTGTGTTGGAGAAGCGTCGCCGCCGTCGCCGGTGACGAAGCTCGCGGTGAGCAGGTGTTGCTTGTCGCACGCGCCATCGACGGAGTTGGACGTCGCAGGGACTGCAGGCACGTGGAGGTGGACGATGAAGCTTTTCTGCTCCCCGGCGTAGAGAGCGCCGACGGTGACCTCGCCGGACGTCTTGTCTCCGGCGATGGCGGTACTGTAACCCCCTGACTCGACCCTCTCGATCCTGATCCCGCTTCCGGCGGCTGCCTCGAGGCGGAGGCGCGTGCCGACGGCGGCGACGGCCTTGAGCCCGCTGACGCAGACGGCGACGGCGCCGGCGATGGCGTCCGCGTTCTGGTCGTCCACGAAGGAGTAGGTGCCGCGGGCTTCCTCGGCGATGGAGAGCAGCGCCTTGGGGTCGTGCCCCGCGCCCAGGCCGAACGTGTGGATGACGGCCTGCTTGTTCTTGCGGAACTCGCGAGCCAGCTTGCCGCTCTCCATGGTGTCCGTCACCAAGATGATGAAGCTCGCACGCCTGCTCGGGCTCGCCGGCAGCTCCGAAAGCATCTGCAACAATTTCAGTCAAAAGATCAGAACTATGCATGTGTGCATGACATGTACTACTCCATTGTAACATCGTACTCCAGTATATATCAGTATATGAACATGGCATTAATGGCATGGTACCTTGATGGCCTCCTTCAAGCCAGATGCTTGCTGAGCCTGGCCATCACGGGGACGCGGCTCAAGCTTGTCCAGTGAGCTTTCGGCATTCCGCCGGGCATCACGGATGTCGAGGAAACCGGTGGCCGTCTCTCCGAAGAGCCGAGTGTTGGACGTGCCGATGACGGCCAGACGGTCATCGTCATGAAGCTGCCAGATGATAAACCTGAGGGCCTTCTTCACTGAGTCCAGCCTGGACCGGCCGCCGCCGACGTTGACCACGATGGCGAGGTCGATGGGGACGCGCCCCTTCTGACCCGCCGCTGCCGGCGCCTCGACGCTCACCAGGACCTGGAAGTCTTTGCTTGTCTGGCTTCGTGGGATCTGAGGGAAGATTGGAGTGGTGGTCAACTTCACGGACTCGGCATCGCTCGTCCTGGCCTGCACATCAGAAAAACATTGGAATGATCAACTACCTGCTACAAATGATCAACTAATAGCAAAAAAAAAAAAAAATGAGGTTATAATGCAAACTACAACCCAGGTGTTGCCATGTTTTTCATCCTCATTTCGGATGTGACTTGTCTGGTTTTTGCAACTTAATTTTCATGGCAAATCTTTTGATGAACAAAACAATGGTTGACGATGCATTTGGAAAATATGAAACAAATTAGTAGTTGGAAAAATTCAAAGGGATAAATGTTATTAGTATAGGAATGATCAAATCGTCTGATTGCTGAAGAAAAAAAAGGTACGAGCACCCAGACATGTAAGGTTGGTTAACCTCTGAGAGCAGGAGTGTGAAAACGAGGCACGCCAATGCACCTGACACACCCATCGTGGAAATTTTCTCTTTGTACATGGTGCTAGCGATCTCGCTTGTGTTGTGTTGTGCAAGAAGAAGCTAGGCTTCTGCATTAGGTGCACACATTATATAGGAAGCTAGCCAGGCGACCATCGTCATGAAGCCCTCATCAGCATGATGGCATGGGAAAGCATATTTTGTGCATCCCTGTTCCAGATCTATCTGTTTTCAGCCCCAACTCAATGGATGTCACGTGTCATACCCATCTCTGCACTCTTCCAGTATATGACAGGGTCAGGGAGTTATATGCAAAAGTGCAAGGTACAATGCTTCATGCATAGTAAAAAGGACTATCAATTAATGGGAAAATTCTAATTTTCACCCGCCAACTATCAATTACAAAAGTCTGGTTTTCAGCCTTTGATTGACACTGAAGGCCATCCAACTATGGAAACCGGGCAAATTTGGTCCTTTGTATGGTTTCAAATGTGGTTTTCTATATTCCAAAGATTATGAAAAACATATAAAAAATCCACAAATAATTCATTTTAAACTCAGAAAAATATGAACCAATGCCAATTTTTCTTCTTCTAAAAACGTAACCCATTTGAAGTTATTTGCATCTTATTTATTTCTATTTCTAATATTTTTTTTGAAAACAACAAAACAATAGGAAATGAACGAATAATATCAAAATAACTTTAAATTACCAATAGGCAGGTTATATTTTTAAAAAACTTTTCGTACTTGTTTCATATTTGTTTATATAAAATGAAAAATTTGTGATTTTTAATGTTTACACAATATATTTTTTGTATCCGTAAAATGGAAAATCACCTTTGAACCCACGCAAAGGACCAAATTTGCTTGCTTTCGATACTTGGATGGCTCTTAGTTTCTGGTTTTTATAGTAATGGTTAAACCAGATTTTCAAGACAGACGGACGGTGTAAACATGACTTTTCTGTTAATTAATTAAGATGCCAGCTAGTGGTAAGACTATGTTCGTTTCAACTTTTATTTTCTTTTGAAAAAAGAAATTGAAACGTACTTGCGCGGCTGCGCCACTTTTTATGTGGCACTCTTGAAAGAATCCTAAATGGTATAGTTTATTCAATAGTTATTTCATTAGCATTACTTAGGCAACTTTAATATATCATTTTGCAAATTTGTAGTATTTAGTTGGCTTCGTATTTTTAATAATATTTTATTAGATTATTGAAAAATTATATAATTTCCAACGCCCCCATAACCCCAAACGCGCCAGCGAGTGCCATCAGAGGGGCCAACAACCAATGCAAAAGCACAAGCCTCCGCTACGCATGACTGATGCAAAGCCAAAAACAGTTGAACCGATCATATAATGGATCCGGGTCCAAAGTATGCAGCCTCCAATTCATAGGGACGATTCTAACACGAGATGACACTGAAGTTGAACCATGGAGAACAAGCTCAGATCAAACCATCTGTCATTTTGTTTAGTGCAGAGGAATGCGGACGACATGTATGTTGCTGCTGCCTGCTGGCCATTCGGCGGGTGGCGCACGCCCACATCACCATGGATCCAACGTCCAGCGATGTGCCCAATTCTCAAAGTACAGTGATGTAGACACATTTTATATGGATCTACGCGGACAAATACAAATAGTAGCGATTAGGTGTACACATACTTGCCTGCCTGCCTTTGGGTAGTGTATTGTTTTTTGCCATCTCGCGTGATACGGAAGGAGCGTGTCTGTGGTCCTATGCATCCGCGTAACAAGATAATCCATATTTACATCCACGATTGATTGTGATATTTGGTGTCCTATAATGGTGTCTGGTGCCAACTCAAAAGTCTTGTTTACATGTGTCTCTGCACTGTGCGCAGCAGAATGCAACTAACCCTTGTTTTCATCCACGCCATTGATGTCAAACGTATAGTACCATGCCAACATGCATCAAGCTAGCAGCCTGGTCAAAAATGAAGGGGCCGGGATGGCATCAAGCACGCATACTCACCCTTATGAACGCACATACGCAAATCCTACTCTTATGAGCATCTTCGAAGATTGAGCCGGCAAATCCTCCAGATCGACGAAGTCACCACTGACGCCTCGCTATCGACGGCCACGTCGCCTACCGCTGAAAGCATAAATGCCGTTAAATCCTAGAAAATTCGCTCCCACCGGGAGTCAAACCCAGGACCTCAAATGTGCTACTCGGATGCCTTAACCACTAAGCCAAGACCCCTTTCACTAGGTCAGTAATTAAATGTAGTAGAAGAAAACAAGAGCAGCGTTAGGTTTTCATCTGTCACTCTTTACACAGGGTATATTCCTTTATTTTTTTATGGATTCTACAACTATGCAATGCCAATGTCGTCTGAAATGTTTTTACGCACTGCAAAATTTTTGCCATGGACGGTGCAAAAGCAAACGATTGTGATCTAGCGTGAGAGCAACCGTCGTGAATACATTGAGGTCTTGTTCGGTTAATCCTCTCCTCCAAGGGAATTGAGAGGGATTGGAGGATATTAAGGGCTAGTTTGGCAGCGGAGGCAAATTAACCCAGGGAATTTTGTGGCTGACGAGATCCCACTCAATTCCATGGGGAGGAATCTCCGCCGGGATTTATTCCCTGCTACCATTTGAAAGACAAGGGGTAGAAATCCCGGGTTAAAAAAAAAACTCAAAATAATCCAGAAAAATGGGGAAAAAATGAAAAAAAAACTGATAACAAGCAAAATTTCGCCAAAATTAGACAATATGTTGCTACATCCTTACGTAAAATTAAAAAAAATTAGACATATGTTTATGTTATACTAGCTCATCTAAACATAATGCATATATTGTCAAGGGACATTTGCATAAACAGTCTATTTTCGGATGCTAATTACGGATTCAGTCATCTTTTATGGACTTTGCAAAAACGGTCCTGTTTTTTGAACTTAAAGCTGCCGTTAGGTCCACTTTTTGGATGCCGTCTAGTAAAGAGGATTTTTGAAATTAAAAGAAATAAAAATAACCTTTGGGGAAAAAGAAAAAGACCATGCTGCCCCTGACCAAATCCCCTTCTCTCTCTGTGCCCGACTCGACCTCCTCTCCTCTTTCAGTTCAGTTCCCCCCTCTCTCTCCAGAGCTCCCAACCCAACCCTAACCCTAAGGCTGCAGGAGGTGGCAGCGCATCTAGGAGGGCACGGCGAGGGAGGCTGCAGGGGCGGGCTGGTAGGCGGGCCGGCGAGGCTGCGCAGGCGGGCAGCCGAGTGGGCACTCGTGTGCTCGCTGCCAGATTTGGAGCGAGCACCACCATGGAGGAGAACAGATGCCCGATTATTGGGCACCATTTGATCTCAGCGATGCCTCAAATGGGTTGCTTTTACACAGATGAAGCACACCATGATTGCTCTCAGTGAGATTACTCATCAACTGCATCCAATTTCTTGGATTTTTGTTGGCTAAAAGGGAAGAGAGAGAGAGAAAGGAAAAACTAACAAGAGGAGCTGCGCTTTGCCTGAGGAAGAGGATGAAGTGGTGGGGCCCAGGAGTGGTGTCTGCGTTGAATAGGTGTCACACTCGGTTCAAAGAAAATAACCGAATGTAATTCCACATGTATGCCAGGATCAGTTAACCATATGTGTAGTCGACAAAAAGTGAAATATCATTATTACAAGCCAAGTAAACGATAAATATTCGATACATAAGGACCCGTAGGTCTAAAAGAAAAGTACAAATGCAACAATCAGCGAAGCAGTGTCTTCCATCTCCACAGGCGTTGTCCGGGGAGCGCCAGCCTAGTACGAAGCGTCCGGGTCGAAGTCCTCGTCATTGTACTCCGCTTCTCCTCCATCGTCTGAGCAGCAATATATGACAAAAAAAAGGGGGAAAAGCTCACGTCAGTACATAAAGTACTCAGCAAGTGTGGGAATGTATGACATGTTGGCTATAAGCAAGAAAAGCTCGACTCGGGTTTACTACACTATGCAAACCTAGACTCAAAACATCCTAATTACTAGGTGTCATCTCTCCAACAGAACTGAACAAACAAGGAAAAGCTCATCGGATTCCCAATCCAACTACCGACTAACCAGGTTCCCACCACCTGGCTACCAACAAACCAACCCGCCAAGCCCCCACTAATCATGAATAAGTCCAGGCCGCTCTTAACCGTGAGCACGGCTGTCAAGATAGTTTTAATCTCTGCAGAGTTTGCGCACGTTCCTTATGAGTCGTGTTTCCCGGTTTGCTTCACACTTCCGGGGTGTGCAGCGAGGGTCACACTACAAGGCCTTTCCAAGGCTCCTCTCAACCTGTAAACACCCGTTAAGGTTCCACAGCTAACAGCATATGGAGTCTATTTTACCTCCGCTGCAGAAGCCCCCTCTTGCGCCACTAAACCGTCGGATGGTGTGTACAGAGAAAAAGAGGATATCTAAGTAATTAGCCAGGCTGTACCCATATAGGTCTCATGGCTGCGCTGTTAAGCCGGGTTACATGCTCCATGAACCGATCCTTAGAACCTACGGCAGGCACTAGCACAAACCGAAATCTCGTGCACGACGGCACCAAACCAAACATCCCAACTGGCCAAGGTTCCCTAATCTCCAAGTCTCTAAAAACAATTACCACCCCATGAATTAAGTTCAGTATACAATTAGTCCAATTAAGATACCCCATGAACCCACCACTGACAGCACTAGCAAATAAGCTACCCAGACATATGTACTACTCATCAACGGCTTCAAGGAATAATAAGGAAATAACTAGTAAACCATAACATGGGATTTCAATTTAGACATGCATGCATAAATAAAAATCTAGTCCTAAGATGGGTTCAGTATGGTCAACGGCACTTGCCTGGTTGCTGCTCGAATCCCTCAAAATCCTGATCTTGGAGGTTCAGTGGCGCCGGCTCTTGAATAGAATCTGTCCGCACAATCATTCCGACAAGCAAACAACAAACACACTGAAAAAACAGAATCCAACAGAGGAAACACAGTAAACAAATTCAAACTACCAGAAAGACAACACGGCAGGTCGTGGTGGCAGGTCGTGGTCGTCGGCGTTCGTTAGAGACCAGGCTGCAGCTTCGGAGGTGAGTTCCTTCGCGTCGTCGAGGTAGCTGTCCCGTGGTTTTGAAACGGCAATCAGCGACCAGAAAGAGGACCAAGGATGTGCGGCAACGGCGACAACAAAAAGAAGCTCTGCTCACCGGTGCTCACTGGGGTCGTGATCTCCTGGGCAGAAAGATGATGGGGACGGGATCCACATTCTCCTGGCTGTCCTACAAATGTGAGAGATCATGGATCAGCAGGGTCCATGGAGGCTGACGGCAATGAAGCACACGCAGCGTCGACTTACCCGAGGCCGGCCTGTCTCCTGGGCAAACGGAGAGGAGAAAGACAACACGGCAGGCTGATGTTTTGGCTAATGGAAGGTGCAGGAGACATTTCCATAGAAAGGATGTCCGCTCTAATGACAATGAATGGAATTGATTAGCGGCAATGAAGAATAATATGGCAGTTTTTTCCATGTATTGTGGGCAAAGGAAAGAGATGAAGATTTTCTCTGGACAATCACAATGTCTGCCTTTTATTTGCAATATACACGCACTGTGCTATCGAGTTTCAAATTCATTTTTCAACCAAATGCAAGCAAACAACATGATGCACGTTGAACTAGACAAATTTTAATTAAAGAAGAATGGAGCTGTATTATATTTGAATTAATTTGAATTATTTGGAAAACCTGGGTGTTACAAATCTACCCCCCTTAGAATGAATCTCGCCCTCGAGATTCGGAAGCCTACAAGAAAAGATCAGGAAGCTCAGCCTTCAAGTCGTCTTCTCGCACATGTGAATCCTCTTGTTCCGATGTCTCAATGATCTTCACAGAATGTTCAGAATAAAAAGAGGCTCCTGAATGTTCAGGTCCTCCACTGGCATTTGCTCCTCTGGTGCTCTAAAGAATTTCTTCAGTTGTGGAATGTGGAACCGCAAGAGGTGGTATTAGTGAAAAACTAAGATGAAAAGGACTCCCAGCTATATGCATCAATGAAACTTTGAACGATGGATGGATTGTATTAATAACTAAAGGATGCAGCCATGGACAAGTTGCCAACAGGCATTCCATGGTTGTATCAGCACACCAAACAATATTCAAAAGCAAGCAAAGGTCCAAACAGATCACACGAGCAAACAACATTTCAACACATCACACCACCTAAAGCGAAACTAACGACGCTAAAAACATTTACATAGTACAACTCTAGATGGGTGCTTCCTATGCCTATGAAACGCCACCGTCAGGGAGTGTTAGCAGGTACAGGCGATCCGTGATCCCAAGTCACACGAGGGAGTACGCAAATGACGGGCGGGTCTGGCCGGCAAAATCGCGTGGCTAGTCTGGCTGTTGTTGTCGGAGAACTGCTCGTCGTCAACGCTTCTATCAAACACCCTCTGCGCAACCTTCAATGTAGTCTTTGCGTGTGCCATTGGTCTTGGATCACTATGTAAGAAAGGCACATACAAGACACTATGATTGCAGACTCGGAAATGAAACGCGTCTCCAAATTTGGTTTCCAGACGCGCTTTTAATAAGAAGCGTCTCCCAGCTTTTTTCCCCAAACAAAACACATCAAAACGCGTCTTCAATTTGGCACCACACGCGACGCGTTGTAACAAAACGCGTCGCCTGTGCAACCGACCGACGATAGCAGACGCGTTTACCCGAGCCGCGTCTTCAAGCATCCTCGGACCCGAATTTTTTCTTCGATCCGGTTAAAAGTTCACACATCCGCGGCCGACCACCACTCGTCCTCGCCCTCCCATCCCAAGTCTCGTCCTCACCCTATCATTTCCCTGTCTCCTCTCGTCTCCTCTTCTCCCCAGATCTGACGGCGACGGCGGCTCTTCCCCGTCGGCCGGCAGTGGCGTTTCCTACGGGGCAGCGCTCGGCGCCAGAGGTAGCTGGTCGTGCCTCTACTCCCTCCTCATTGGCGCCTCCGCTCCCTGCGCTCCTTCCGCGGCGTGGGAGCAGTCTTCAAGGGCGCCGCCTTCGTCGCAGCGCCTCATCTCCACCTGGACCAGCGCGGCGCAACCACAATGCGGCCACCACCACCTCCGTGCTCCCCTCCCACCTCAGCTCCATCCCCGCTCAGATCCGTGCAGGGCGCCGCTGTCTCCAGATCGAACGCCCATGGTGCTCAAGCTGAAGGGATTTGTGCGCGAGGTGCAGGACGACCTCCCCCAAGCCCCTTGCCGACCAGATCTGGGAAGCCGCCACCGGATTGCGCCCCCTCTTGAGTACTCCGCCGTAGTGATTCACCCCCGAGGTACTCCCCTTCCCCTCTGTCCTCCTCCATCCTCCCTCTTGTGTGCACCGCCGTTGCAGACCACGCGCCCCTCCCGTTGATGGCCTTGCACCACTCTGCTTGATTCCCCCCTCATCCGCGGTACCCCAGCCTCCTGGCTCGCAAATCCCCTTCAATTATGTGTCATCATCCTGTTTGTTAGCTATGAACGGCGCAGCCTTGTTAGTACCATGTAGCTCTTCTGCCAGCGGCTGGTGCTATGTGATTAGTTAGAAACAGGGTTCCGTCTACTACTGTGCTTATCGTCATCCTGTTGCATTATCATGCCATGGTCGAATTCCAACATCATCATCACCCAGCTTGCACTTGTTTTCATATCGTGGCCAGTTTCTATTGGTGCACTAACCTGCAGAAATCAAATGGGTTATCAGTTCAACATATAAATTTTTTAACAGAGAATTGAACTGCAATCTGACTTACTATTTTGCTTACTGAACTACTGTGTTGTGAAATACTAAATTACTGTGTTGTGAACTTCATACAGTACATAAATTCTATATTAACCTGTACCAGTATGGTGGGTACTTAACTGATATTGCTTATGTTTAATACTTTCAGGCATGACGTTGACAACATGAAGCCAACTGGACCAACTCCGAAAAGAAGATCAGTGAGGTATAAGTGCCTTCCTTTATCCTTATAACAAGTAGATGTTCTTCTCTAGAAAACTGCAAGCAATATGGTATATTCTTGCTAATTGACCTCGATTTTCTGTTGACCTCAATAATAATAATGCTGGCAATGTGATATATTGTGTAGGAGCTTAATGAAAGAACACAAGAGATACAATATGACAGGCTAATGGCTTGGTTAGCAGTTACAGAAATTTGCTATATTATAGAAATACCATCTTGTATAGTGTGTGCTTGGAGTCTTGGACCAATGTGGTTGTAATAAGTTACTGCAATAGCATCCTGTATTGTGTTCTGAAACCTGTAAATGCTCTGAACCAAATTGTGGACTTATCTTACTATGTCTTATCAATTGTCAGGTGCCATTTTCTTTCCATGGATTTGCCTTTGTAACATTTGCCTGTGTTCTGAAACCTGTAAATGCTCTGAACCAAATTGTTTGATATAATGTAACATTTGACTTTGTTTCAGGTGCTGTGGATATGTTTCAGTTGAGAACCACTTTATGTTTTGCAAGAGCATATCCATTATAGCTTTAGTAGAGTTTGAAATCATTTCTGGTGAAGAGTTGGTTGCTATTCTTGCAGTTCGACAGGTCAGTTACAGTGTAATTTTTTCTTACTGAAGAAATAGATATCAGCTCTTTTGGAGATTATCTCATAGGCTTACTGTTAGTGTTTGGTGTAGCAGAAGTTCAATGTTTGGGTGCTGTTAGTTCAATCTTTTCTTCTTCTGCTCATTGTGTTCTGTCATTCATTCACCTTCAGTTTGTCAAAGGGTTCAAGAGGATCATTAGTACTTATCTGACATTTCTCATGTTTAATAATTTCAGGCAAGAAGTTGTCAACATGAAGCCAGCTGAACCAACTCCAAAGTTAAGATCAATGAGGTATAAGCGCCTTCCTGAATCCTGACATCACTATGCATCACTTTTCATCTATATTTTTTTTGCTTGTTTGTATATTGAGCAGCAGTCATTTTATAAGAACAGAGTAGCTAGACAGTGCAAAGAAAATATGATCGTAGAAGTGTTTAGCACATCAGTCATTTCTATTTTCCTATTCCTTATTTCACACAAATGCACGAATTTGAGGAAACAGTTAGTATTTAGCAAATATGATCGTGAATCTTTCATTATGAAGAGTTAAAGTACACTGAACAAGTAAATACATTGTTTTGAATCTTTTCTCTAGTTAAAGGCTGAGAACAAGTATCTTGGCAGAAAAGAAAAAAAAATCCTTCTAGGCCATTAAGTTCCTTCATTTTGGTAGCAGTAGTATTTTTTTTTTACACCCTCTTTACCGTGTTTTCCACTTATAACATTCTTTTCATTTGTCATAGGATCTGGTATGAACTAATTGATGTTTCTAGAAGCTAGAACTGAACATGAGGTAAGTTTAGATATCAGTTCCATCCGTAGCAGGTAGTTTCTCTTGCGTGTGAGTCAACCAAGGTAGAGCAAATGCATGGTAACATGCCTGAGAAATGCATGCAGAATGTACAAGACAATGTATTTGTAATGTAGGTCATTTGCCTGAGAAATACATTGTCTGGACTAATTTAGGTCACTGTCCTTTGCTTTTCATGATAAAAAATCATGTACCAAGACAATGTATTTGTAATGTGTATAATGGTGAAACCTGTGTATTTGTATTGTATGAAATGGATGAAACCCGTGTATTTGTATTGTATGAAATGGATGAAACCCGTGTGTTTGTATTGTATGAAATGGATGAGACATGTGTATTGGTGATGTATATGAGATATATTTCATATTTATTTTTTTTATTTTTTATGCATCATTGCAGACGCGTTTTGTCAAAACACGTCTCCAATGTGCCTTCATCGGAGACGCGTTTTGGTAAAACACGTCTGCACTGAAGGGACTTTGGAGACGCGTTTTGGCAAAACGCGTCTCCGATGGGAGCATCATTGGTGACGCGTTTCTGGCAAAACGCGTCTCCGATCAGAGTCATTGGAGACGCGGATTTCCACGTCTGTGATGAGGTCACATCACAGACGAAAATTTGGAGACGAAAAAAAAATTCGTCTGTGATTAGGGTTAAGACACGTCTGCAATCAGCTTTTCTTACATAGTGGATGTAATGCAGCATCATCTGTGACTGCTCCTAACCAAAAATCATCACCTCCATGATGGTATCAAGGTGCTTGTTAGCTTGACCAAGGTGGAAGCGTCCACCAAAGGCAGCTGTAGAAAATCTTGCGGCGGCGTATATCCTCTTGTCTTGGTGCAAGCTGGTGCCTCAGAAGTCGACCTTCGTGCTCACGCGTGTTTATGTGCCATCTATTTTTTTTTTGGAAAAATAAAAAGAACAGCAAGAGATGAGCGAGTAATGGTTTTACAAAATTTCAAAAAGAGAGAAACAAAACCATTGTTATATTTTTCATGAACAAAACAAGTGAATATGGTGAAGATTTTGTGAAATCCAAACAAAAGTAAATAAAACAATCAAGCAAGCGGCAGAAGAGCAATAAAGCAGATTTTTTTTCAAAATAGTTTTGATATGCGAAAATAATCCTTATAACGACCATTTCTACCTAGGCTCGCGTCCTACGGACAACCTCGGCTCTGATACCACTTTGTCACACCCGGTTCAAAGAAAATAACCGAATGTAATTCCACATGTATGCCAGGATCAGTTAACCATACATGTAGTCGACAAAAAGTAAAATATCATTATTACAAGCAAAGTAAACGATAGATATTCGATACATAAGGACCCGTAGGTCTAAAAGAAAAGTACAAATGCAACAATCAGCGTTGTCCAGGGGAGCGCCAGCCTAGTACGAAGCGTCCGGGTTGAAGTCGTCGTCATTGTACTCCGCTTCTCCTCCATCGTCTGAGCAGCAATATATGACAAAAAAAAAGGGGAAAAGCTCACGTGAGTACATAAAGTACTCAGCAAGTGTGGGAATGTATGACATGCTGGCTATAAGCAAGAAAGGCTCGACTCGGGTTTACTGCACTATGCAAACCTAGACTCAAAACATCCTAATTACTAGGTGTCACCTCTCCAACAGAACTGAACAAACAAGGAAATGCTCATCGGATTCCCAATCCGACTACCGACTAACCAGGTTCCCACCACCTGGCTACCAACAAACCAAGCCGCCAAGCCCCCACTAATCATGAATAAGTCCAGGCCGCTCTTAACCGTGAGCAAGGCTGTCAAGGCAGTTTTAATCTCTGCAGAGTTTGCGCACGTTCCCCATGAGTCGTGTTTCCCGTTTTGCTTCACACTTCCGGGGTGTGCAGCCAGGGTCACACTACAAGGCCTTTCCAAGGCTCCTCTCAACCTGTAAACACCCGCTAAGGTTCCACCGCTAACAGCATATGGAGTCTATTTTACCTCCGCTGCAGAAGCCCCCTCTTGCGCCACTAGACCGCCGGATGGTGTGTACAGAGAAGAAGAGGATATCCAAGTAATTAGCCAGGCTGTACCCATATAGGTCTCATGGCTGCGCTGTTAAGCCGGGTTACATGCTCCATGAACCGGTCCTTAGAACCTACGGCAGGCATTAGCACAAACCGAAATCTCGTGCACGACGGCACCAAACCAAACATCCCAACCTGCCAAGGTTCCCTAATCTCCAAGTCTCTAAAAACAATTACCATCCCATGAATTAAGTTCAGTATACAATTAGTCAAATTAAGATACCCCATGAACCCACCACTGACAGCATTAGCAAATAAGCTACCCAGACATATGTACTACTCATCAACGGCTTCAAGGAATAATAAGGAAATAACTAGTAAACCATAACATGGGATTCCAATTTAGACATGCATGCATAAATAAAAATCTAGTCCTAAGATGGTTTAGTATGGTCAACGGCACTTGCCTGGTTGCTGCTCGAATCCCTCAAAATCCTAATCTTGGAGGTTCAGTGGCGCCGGCTCTTGAATAGAATCTGTCCGCACAATCATTCCGACAAGCAAACAACAAACACACTGAAAAAACAGAATCCAACAGAGAAACACAGTAAACAAATTCAAACTACCAGAAAGCGTACGTCGTAACGGTCATGTGAGCGCAAGAATCGTCCAAATCGGAGTTCGTATGAAAAAGATATAAACAAATGAAGTAACACTATCTTCCTGAAATTTTCTGCTACGGAAAAGTGACATACTCTGTTTCGGACAGAAAATAGAGCACCTGAATATGGGCAACATGCTGACGAGCAACAGGAACTCATGTATTTTTATACAGGAAAAAGGCCAATTGAGATTGAAAGGAAGCACACCCTTGATCTGATAAGCAACATGAAGGGCATGAAAAAGTCTAGTCGTAGCCATACTAGCATACTTAATTGATGAGATGGCACACAAGGAAAAAGCTTACAGAATTCAGTTTGTAAATACATGGAATCTGGTATATTGTGCAATTGGCGTCAGGATTAGCAGATCAACAGAGATTGGCATAATTTATCTAGGAGGAAGCCAACAGAGATCAGGAAAAGCAGCATGCATGCCGTGTGATCTGATTAGCAACGAAGAGGTATGCAGAATCTAGTGGTAGCCAACCCTGCATGCGATGAGATTGAACAAGAGGTACCACCGGAGATTAACTACAGCAGAAACACCATGGCCGTGACATGCAGGCTAAAAGAAGACGTGCTACTCCGTGCATCTACCGAACACGACGAAAGGCAGAACAAACGAGTGAGAAGGGCCTGCGGTTCGTACCTACGGCGTCGCCACGGCAGGGAGCGGTTCTGAACGTTATCCCGACAGTGATGGCAGGTCGTGGTCGTCGGCGTTCGTTAGAGACCAGGCTGCAGCTTCGGAGGTGAGTTCCTTCGCGTCGTCGAGGTAGCTGTCCCGTGGTGTTGAAACGGCAATCAGCGACCAGAAAGAGGACCAAGGGTGTGCGGCAACGGCGACAAGAAAAAGAAGCTCTGCTCACCGGTGCTCACTGGGGTTGTGATCTCCTGGGCAGAAAGATGATGGGGACGGGATCCACATTCTCCTGGCTGTCCTACAAATGTGAGAGATCATGGATCAGCAGGGTCCATGGAGGCTGACGGCAATGAAGCACACGCAGCGTCGACTTACCAGAGGCCGGCCTGTCTCCTGGGCAAACGGAGAGGAGAAAGACAACACGGCAGGCTGATGTTTTGGCTAATGGAAGGTGCAGGTCTCCATAGAAAGGATGTCGGCTCTAATGACAATGAATGGAATTGATTAGCGGCAATGAAGAATAATATGGCAGTTTTTTCCATGTATTGTGGGCAAAGGAAAGAGATGAAGGGATTTTCTCTGGACAATAACAATGTCTGCCTTTTATTTGCAATATACACGCACTGTGCTATCGAGTTTCAAATTCATTTTTCAACCAAATGCAAGCAAACAACATGATGCACGTTGAACTAGACAAATTTTAATTAAAGAAGAATGGAGCTGTATTATATTTGAATTAATTTGAATTATTTGGAAACGCTATTATATTTGCAATTAGAGTCTAGAATCATGGTTAAAACGCTATTGTCTCATTATTTTACTGGTTGATTTTTATTTTAAAAATACTAATTATGTACCTAGTTAGTTTTACATTTAAATTTAATCAAAATTTGAGCTCTGTTCTATTCAAATTTCATAATTGCACGGTTGCACCAAGAGGTGAATTAAAGTTTCTTTATATCAGGGGTAAAACGGTCTTTTTACCTTCCACTTAACGCCGTTCCGCGTCAAAATGGACGGAAGGGCTATGGAAGGAAACGAAAAATAATTTTAGTCCAAATAAGGAAGTTCGATATGGAAAGGGTTAAAGAAGGAAGCACCATCTTTTTTTAGACCATAAAAGGAATTTTCTCAAGAAAGGGTTGCGAACAACTTGCAGGGGAGAGGTGTGATGTAGAAGGGACGTGGTACCATTCCGTTCAGATGAAAGAAAAATGCAAGAACTCACACCAAGTAATTAAAACGCACTGAGATTAACATGGGAGCCAGTTCTCTGCTTGCCACATCCTGCAAGTATTCCTGACAAATTCAGAAGTATAATTAGGGCTTGTTTGGCAGGGTTTCGGATTCTGTAAAAAACAGATTCTGCATTGGATTCAGATGTAAAACAGATTCTTTGGCTTCTTCTGAATTCTTTGTCAAAACAACTTCTCCAGTCAGACTGTTTGGCAAAACAGATTCTCCTGATTTTTTTTTTTGAAATAGATTATGCATGTGAACTGACTGCAATATCTCTAAAAATATAGCTTCCAGTTTGTTCAGTAAATGAAAATAAGTACATGAAATAAATTAAATATAAGTAGATGCTTATTGATAAGATTAAGTTTAAACATTTTTTAATAAAAAATTATAAAATATAGTCAAGTGTGGTCTAGTTTTGAAGATTTCGTCGCAACGATCGTAACGGTGTAATCAGTTCGCAATTAGGACGTTCGGTTTGTAATCTACAGATTTTTTAAACAAGCATAATTGTGTTTGGCTAGTGGGCCCGCTCGTGCATGCGTGTGCATCAGTTGTGTGTCAGTTGAGAATCCATCGGAAGCTAGAAATCCCTGCTTCTGCTCCCACGTGGAAAATGGAAACGGATTCTCTCAATCCTTTTGCTCAGAATCTATTTCTCATATGTCTGTTTGGCAAATTGCAAAAAAAAAACAGAAGCAAAAACACTTGCAGAATCTGTGCAAATGAGGACCTTAGGGGATGTTTGGATGCCGGCCACATTTTACCACGCCAAAGGTTAAGTAGCTGCCATAGTTGTGGCTAGCCATATTTTGTGGTAAAAGTAGAATGTTTGGTTGGTAACTAAGGTTTGGCAAAATTTTTGTGGCTGCTGTTTAGACTGTGCCACAAATGTGTGGTAAAAACGTTGTGGCTGCTGTTTGGATTGCAGCCACACATTGATAAAAACACCTCCATGCCATACTGGTGAGATTACCACTCATTTCTTACAAAATAATCACATTGTACCAAAATAAGAAACGACATGTATATGCTAGATCAATATAGATAAGCTTGAAGTTAATTAAACTATTACAACATGAGGTTTAGACCAAGTGCAGTGGCACCCAATCAGTTACAAAATCAGTGTCAGACTAGGCGTTTTTCATCACCATACGACTAAAATATGCACAGACAGTTATATACATTCCAGGCATTGTTCATGACCGCAGCCCACTAAACGTTCCCGGTTCTTTTAGTAGGACACCCACAAAATATTTTCAGAACACAGCCATCTTCAAAAGTTAAACATCACAGGTTAATGCCTTCTTTCTCACATAAGAACTTGAACACCCAAGCATGTAACGTCTCAGCACTTGCACTGCATAACCAGCTACGTTTACCTTTATTCTCCTTGCTGGACAAATGCTCACCAACTAGAACTCTTTGATCAGATGTCATTGGGATTGTCTCTAGTTTCTGCCACAAAGTTGCATGAGGATCAATGAGCTGTGGCATTTGGGGAGGAGCAGTGGCAGCAAGTGTCTCCCGAATTGACTTCATGGTAGCAGTGATTTCTTCGGTGGACTCTGCTAACCGACTCTTGTTTTGTGGCTTCTCAGTCGGTGTGTTCTTTCCTTTTGGACGCTTGATGTTACCTCGACTTGTGCTGGAAGAGTTGTTATCAACATTTGCATGCCTAGTTGGAGTTGGGAAAGTGTCAGAATCCTCACTGTAGCACCCAACCTCAATTAATGAGGGGTTTGGCTAACCAGGATCTTAATCGGGTGATACTTAACGAAGCAAGCTTCCAAATGACCACACACATAAGCATAAGTAAAATAATTTTACAACAAGTTCAGTTATTACATTGGTTCCACGAGTAACATAGGGTACATAGTTCGAAATATGGTTCTTGTTACATAAAGGAGTTCGAAATTCGATTACATAAAAGCGAGCGGAAGCGAAACACACGACGATATAACTAAAGTGAAGTCAAGTCCGGCCATAGACACAATTTCACTCTTCATGCTTCGAAGATAGAGAAACATGAACCACTTCAAAAGACCAATTACCTGCATAAATATTTTCAACAAAAGCCCTGAGTATCATACTCAGCAAGACTTACCCGTCAAAATGGCCTTCTAAGACCGACTCCTAGCATGCAGGGGGCTGACCATGGTAATGGTAAAGATTGCATAGAAGAAGCACTAGAAGTTGGTCCTTACTTTCAAATTTTAGCAAAATTAAAAGGGTTCTTGCATAAATATAAATATTAGCAACCTGCACTAAGCAATACATGGTTGCAATACAATTAATTGAAGTACAAAACAGCAAGTATAATCATCATGTTCCACTTCTTACTACGATGTGACAGTGAACAAGTGGTACTCAATAACCGCGAGGGACGGCGATTCGAATCGATTTACACCTGCAGGCGAAACTCGGAATACATGATGTACGCACACTCAAGAAGAGTCACGCACGGCAACCTTTCACAAGACACCATAGAGCCAGGCCGATTTCCCCTCTCCCGGACACACGTCCTCCACGCGATACCCGCGCTGGGCCATCCGTGGTTAGCCCGTGTGCCCTCCCTTCTAGCACATACCCGCAGCCACCATGTCAGACTCATCACCAAAAGAGAGGGGGAGCACCGTCCAACAATATAGCATCAAGCTACATCAGTTTACTAGTTCCCATATCGCTAGCATGCACCCGGTACTGTTCAAACTTGCTCAACGGGGCCACAACGAACGGTCCTCAATCGACACAAACGGGGCTATGGCGAACAAAGGCCAACCTTGCCACCTCAACCTACACATGAACTTCCCCATCCGGTCTCAAGTCATTATCATCATGTGAGAGCATAAAGTAAACCCACCTATATCGAGTAGTCTCCATACCACTCGACTTCCTACCGATGACTCGATATATTAAGCATAGCACAACTAACGAGTGGTTGAACATAACTGAACCAAAATCATGGGAATACCTGGGGATACATGCAACTAAGGTTTCAATCGACTCCTATACGTAATGCACATTTCATGACTCGCATACATGTGAAAAAGGGAAAACTTTGCAAAAACATAGGTGTGCACCGGGGCTTGCCTTGGGGCTGGTGGTTAGCACTCTCAGTCACGCTCACGTAAGCTACGGGCTCCTTGGTCACGACCTCCAAGTGCTCGAGTCCGGCGTCGGTTCCTAAATGAATGCAATGATATGTACAATGTCAACAAGAGGGTTCATGGAAATTTCTTGATAAATATATCATGACGATGTTGACATGCTTGCAGAGTGATTGACATGGTTTTGGTGTTTTGGTTTCAAGAGATTTACACAAATTGTTTTAGATTTATTAATCGTTTAGGTGTGTACAAGGGATTTTCTTCTAAATTCTTGAAAAGATTTCTGGAAGATCAATAATTAAATTTTCATCTTCATTTAGCTACATACTTCTCTGCACAGCAACATATCCAAAATTTGGTGCCAAAATGTGCAGGAGTAAAATAAGAAAGGTGATTTAAGTAGAAACTTGAAACTGCAATTACTCCAAAAATAGGATGAATTTCAAGAAACTGATTGGTGAGCGTTTCAGTAAACCTATGAGGAGTGTGTGTGCCAAAACTCAGTATCTTTGCATGAGTAGATCTTTTTATAAAAACAATTTTCAGTTTCTCTTTTCTGAATTTTAGAAAATTAACTAAGATGATTCCAGATGTTTATGTTGCAACACTGGATAGATCTAGTCATATTTTTCGGAGTTATATTTATTTCTGTATGATTTTTGAAAGTTTTTAGCAGATTTGAAGATGCAAGTGCAAGAGTTAACTAGCTTTTTACTGCTTTTTACTGTAACAGGCCAAAAGCAGAGCACGGCGTGGAGGCTTGGACAGCGGCAGACTGGCAGCAAGGAAATCTTTGATTCCGACGAGTTAGGCTGTGGAAACAGAACGGAAACCAGTCAAATGAGTGAGCACTTGAGCGTGGCAGATGGACACGCGAGCAATTGGCCGGGGACTCACCGTGCAAGGAGTATTTCACGGCAAGGTCGAAGATACTTAGCCACCGGCCATGGGGAGGAAACGGAGTCAGTCTCGATCTGCTGCGTGACATAGGGAAATTGACGGCCCAAGGAAGTGGCGCTAGCCCATGGTGAAGCTTTGGGTAGCGTCGGTTTGGGTGGGGTGAGCTCGAATAGCAGCGGCGCACGAGCTCAAGCTCCAAGCGGCGTCAATGGCGGCTGGTTGGGAGAGACAAGAGAGAGAGCGGCTATGACTTGACCACCTCGTATGGGAAGGGGAAAGGATAAGGCGAAGGTGGCGTGTGGGATTGGCCCTCCATCGCGCACTTGCGCAACGCCTGCTGTGGTGACGACGGCCACAGCGCACGGCATGGGCGAGAGCAGAGAGAGAGCAGCAGGAGGAAGAGGATGACAGCCGGGCCCCACGCATAATTTTCGAATTTTTAAATGAATTTCGCACATGCTATCTTGACTTGATTGAAACCTAACATTCCTATGCTCCAAAAAATCTGAGAAGTTCACCTCTGATAGATCTCACATGGAAGAACAACTTTTCTTATTGAAACTTTTCAAATTTCAGTGGGGGTGTCGAATTAAAATTCTGATAAGTCAGAAATTGGATAAATGGTCTTGGAATTATTTGAGCACCTTCCACTTATCACAACAATCTGAAATATTCTCCAAAATTCTATCTTGTTACAGGTAGACCAACCTAATTATCAGATAGCCCCGATTTGAAGAAAATTGTTGTCGAAATACTTTATGACCTTGGTTTGACTTAAAGCTTAAAGCTTTCTCCATTTATGCTTTTTGATTCTTTTGTCCCAAATCTTTGTCAATTTGAATTAATCCTTTTATTAACAGTTGCATTAAGTTGGGCTGTTACACTCACCAAGTGGGTCTTCATGTTGTGTATAGCAGTTCAGATCAATTAAATCTCTTGAGTCATCACTGTCTGAACCGTCACTACCATCCATACATGTGTTCTGATCTGCAGCAAAAGAACCATCTGCACTAGATCCTGTGAGAAGCTCTTTCGTTTCATTAAAGAACTTGATGGGCTTATTGAGCAAGCGTCTTGCTCTATCCTGCATTCAATGTAGATATGTCAAATTGCTGCCAAGTTCATAACATATAATTAAAAATGTAGTGCAAACAACTTACACATAGCGTTGATTTTTCAGATTCTGAGATAATCACCAAGCATCTGGTATTATCAAATGAATTGCCACTCTTGCTTAATGCTGTGGCAATATACTTCCAATTTTCTTTGTGATACCTGTAATGGCGGTCCACTCGCCCAACAGTCACTCCCATAGCAAACTTCTTGTTTAAAGCATCAGCACACAACAAGTGATGTGGCTTTCTAAACTTGAATCTTGTATGCTGTTTTTTCAAGTAATCAATGTGCCATTCTAGCATGTATTTAGTTTGATCCTCATGCCAGTTCTGAGACCTCTCACGACCAGATGAAATAGCATCAACCTTTCTCTTTGTCATAGCTAGTCCCATTGCAACAAGAAAGTTCATATAAAAGCATCAGATTCATATATTTCATACATAGAAGTAAATGTAGATGATATCCTCATGCCAGGTCCTGCTGCATATCCAGCATCAGCTAGGAGAAATGTACCTACATTAGTAAATTTTGGGTACATTAATTAGCTATGATGGAAATTGAAGTTTCAGATTAGAGCTATGGGGGTAATCCTACCATCTGGTATTTTAAGTCCATTGCGACGTGATAGAGCATCTTGAAGCACATAAGAATCATGTGCAGAGCCCTCCCACCCAGCAAGAACATATATGAACCTTAGGTCAAATCAACTGCTGCTAGCACACTTTGGCGGACTTCCTACCCCTAAAACGATCCTGCATATGGAAAGGTACACATGCTGGTATATGCGTACCATCCAGGGCTCCTAGGCATCCCTAAAAGTAGACAACGTTTTTTAATTATGCGAACATGGCATCTATAATATAGTTGAAATGGTTATTACTAACCTCAAAGTAAGGGTGAAATCGGCCTGGGGCATTTGTTATCTTCAAATGTGTGTCAATAGATCTGATGCATATAAGGTCTTGGGCAAGAATACAAAGGGCATCCAAAACAAGATGGAAATACCTACTAACTGTCTCAATGGACCTCATAAACTCGATCTCGTTGACCAATTTTGGCCTACAGCATGTATAAACATGGCAACTTGTTCCTCTATTGAGACATGAAAAGTTTCCTCTAGTAGGCCACGTGATCTAAGCTCAGCACACAACCTGTGAAAGACAACTTTCCTCATTCGCAGCTCACTTATGCAATGGGCCTCAGTTCCATGATACAATCTATTTAGACGTCTCAATCTTTCAGCATCTCTATCAATCATGGGAGCATATGTTATGGCTCTTTTCCTTTTCTTCTGTTAATCGTATGCAAATGCATGGCTAGACACACAAGAATGCCAGCAATCAATCTTCTCCTCCACATATAGTGGCAGTAGTCCAAGAAATATTGTAAATATAATTTTCTCTGACCCATCTAAAACACTGTAAAAACATTTGTCAAAAATAAAATGTAATCAATAAAAGAAGTAATGAAGAAGCAGCACTGTTTAGAGTCTGAACCATTCCAATATCTAGCAACTGGTAGCACTCCAAATAGACGAGGAATAGTTAAATTAGACAACAATCCAAATGTGCATTGTATATTAGTCAAGAAAAATAAACAAAATAATGGCCGGATTAATTAAATAATGCTACCAGACAAGAATCATTCAGGAAGCATGCTAAGATGGATGATACAGGTGGATTGCAAATTGCAAGCTGCATAGGCTCGTGCAGGCAGCATGCTGCTCTGACGCAAAGCAGTTCATTCAGTCCATCGATGGCTTAGAACGGAATGACGGCAAGAAAAGAGACGGCCCTGATAGGACCATAGCTTGTCTTTTTCAAGACAGGGAACCAACCTGAAAGACAACCATTGAGGCCGTCAACGAAGAACGCCACAGCAAGAATGGGAAGCATTCTAGCAATATATTGCACTACTTCCACCTCGCTGTTGTACGCATATCCCCAAATGTTGCGCAGCAGAATCATTGTAATCGCAGACAATCCCTTCAGACAAGGTCATACAAAGGACAACTCGCACTGCCTGTGGGTGCCCAGCACCGAGTACATGTACTAGAGAGGAAAAAAAATAGCAATTGGGCAGAATGAGGAATCCGCATTACAAAAAGTGTTAATGACAGAGAAATCTGAACGTCTTATTGGTTTAGAGACCATATAAACCTTTACGTGAATATGGACTGCGTATCCTCTTTACGTGAATGATGAAAAAGATTGGAAGTGGCTTCAATATATATGAAGTAGATTTTTCCCCCTATGTTGAACTTCTCTAATTTTTACTTTCCTTGTACGTTATGTTATTGTAAGAAAAAGTGATGATAAGATTAGGAGAGAATTTCAATCTTCAGGCCATTTTCTGCAGCGTAGAGTATATATGGCTGCCCTATGTTTTTTTTAGTGTAGAATGATGAAAGTTAGTATGAGATTAGAATATTGAGATTTATTGATTTTGCTGATTCGGGAGCAATCTTGCATTTCAGTTGTGTGTGCCAGCAATGGACATTATAAGAAGCGAAGCATCTTCTCGAAGGTAAAATCTAACATAATGATTCTACTGCCTCTCATTTCCATGTGGTCGATTTGGTTTTTCACTTTGTGCTTCAATTGCTGGTAACAAAGACCATAGCATGCTTTGCAGTGCATCACCATTTTCTCTAGCATGTTGCATAATTTTATGGACGGTGATATTATAAACGAATTAAATTGTACTATAATTAGTGACCCTTTTGGAATTTCTTATAGAAAACGTATTTTGATAGTCAATATTAAGTTTGATATTTCCAGATTTTTGTTATCAAGTCACGTATCATGTGTTCAAATGTTTGGATCAGATGAATTCTAGGTTTTTGTTATATAATCTGAATATTAGATGCAAAATTTTGGTTAGTTAAGATTGGTCAAACTAAAATTCTTGACGATTCCAGTAGTCATCTTGAGTGAGCTTTCTCTAAAGATTTTGTGTGCTGCTATCAATGGTGTTTGGCAGAAATAAACCGTCAGATATGTAGTAATTATTTTCTATTCTTTTCTGCAGTCGCATCACAAGCCACAATACCTAGGGTAAATAGACTGAGAAAATGTCATCTTTAATATGGTTAAAAAGTGCATGAAAGTTTCTTAAGATTCATTAATGTATTGTTTATTCTATTCTAAATCAAATTCAATCCACTAAAGTTTGTTGAATTGAGAGGTCCGATTACAACTATTGTGGATACTGACGATCCTTATCTCTTTCGAGTCTGTAGTGATGGCCTCCTCAGATGATGTATTCCAGCATGTGAGACCCTCAAAATCCTTGATCGATGTCATTCTTCACCTTATGGGGGTCACTATGGTGCATTTTGCACAAATGCTAAGGTTTGACAAAGTGGGTTCTTTTGGCCCACTATGTACCAAGATGCCAAAGAATTTGTGCGAAGATGCCCATGATGTCAGAAGCATGGTAACATCAACTCTAGAGATGCCATGCCCCTCACAAACAACCTGCAAATAGATATCTTTGATGTTTGGGGGATTGACTTCATCGGACCGTTTCCACAATCGGATGGATATGAGTACATTTTTGTGGCAGTGGACTATGTCTCAAAGTGGGTAGAGGCTATGCCTTGCTGTGCAGCAGATTCCACCCATGCGAAAAGAATGCTCAATGAGATCATTTTCCCTCGTTTTGGCGTACCACGAGTGCTCATAAGTGATGGAGGCTCTCATTTCATTGACAAGACCTTCCAAAAAGTCTTATCAGACCTCGGGGTTGATCATAGAGTAGCCACACCCTACCATCCTCAAACTAGTGGACAAGCTGAAACCTCAAACAAGCAGATCAAGAGTATACTACAAAAGACTGTGAATGAGATGGGGAAGGCTTGGAAGAGCAAACTTCCTGATGCACTTTGGGCCTATCGAACAGCCTATAAGACACCGATCGGGATGACACAGTATCAACTAGTACATGGAAAAACATGTCACCTCCCGGTTGAGATGGAGTTTAAGGCTCACTGGGCTATAAGGAAATGGAATATGGATCTCCCAGCAGCTGGTATTAAACGATGGATCCAACTAGCTAAATTGGAAGAATGGAGAGAAAAGGCATATCATAGTGCCAAGCTTTATAAGGAGAGAACAAAAAGGTGGCATGATAAGCGCATCCACATCAAGAAGTTTAACCCCGGAGACAAGGTACTTCTTTTCAACTCAAAGGTTAAACTTGTTGGTCACGGTAAGCTCCGTATTAAATGGCAAGGGCCTTATAATGTTATTGATGCGGCCAACCATGGAGCTATAACGCTACAGGATGATGATGGAAATATTTTCAAGGCAAACGGGCAACGCTTGAAAATATTTCTTGAGCCCAACATGCCTGAACTTGAGGAAGTAGATGTCCTTGAGTTTTGTGACTTTGGTTGAAATAAAGCATCTACGGTCTAGCCCCGACCTTAAATGAGCCTTGTTTTTATTTTCCTTTCAGACAAATGATAAAACCAAATAAAAATTCTTTTTCTTTTAAGATAAAATAAAATAAAAGAATTTGTGAGATGTTTTTAATTTAGTTGGTCTATGTAAACTCATAATTTTGTTGAAGTGTGCAGATTACAGGAAGTGCGCATTACAACAATAAAAAAAAAAGGAAAAGAGGATATGACCCCATGTGTTGGCCGACCTATCCCAGACGCCAAACGATGCAAGGTTTGCTCAAAATGTGATTTCATTTATCCTTGCTCTATTTTGAAGTGGGATATGATTTCAATAATAATGAAACAAAACATTCATGCTTTATGTGAAAATTAATTCCTAAATCCTTTATGGCTCGTCACCTCAATATAACTTAAGGATTACCCTTTCCTAGATTGTTGTGGAGTACAGAATTTTTACCCTTCTCTTACTCGAGTAGGCTTTTGGATAATTGATTTGTTTCCCAATGTCACAATCATCTCAAAAGTTCAAAACTCCTACCAGAGCCATGACACGAATATCCTGAAAATCCACTCAAAAGCTCTCTTTTATGTATTGAGTTTAGTTATGGTTTGTATTCTCTTGAGACTAAGCACTCCTCAATTCAGTCATCATTCCTTCGCGTGAGCCTTTGAAAATTTCTTATCACCATATGTTTGAAAATTATTCAAACATCTTCCATGAGCCAAATTCCTTCCTTCGCGATGATTTGAACCTATCCAAAATACTGGTCATTTTCAAATGCTCAAGAAAAATAATATCAAATGATTTTGAACAATCAAAAGTTTGCCTCATGCATCATGGGAGCCATAGAAAAAAAGAAAGAAAGAGAGAAAAAGAAAAAAATGGTAAGAAAAAAAAAAGAGGCCCCATGATTGCATCAAATAAAGGCTTTATGGTTCTTCAATAAAAAAATCCTTAGCAAAATGAAAAGGCCATTTCCCTCATTCCATGGTGTGAGTTCATTTTCTCCCTCTCCCACGAACAAATACCTTATGACTGAAACGAGGAAGTGCTATGTTTTCATTAGAGTCATCCCTTAACTTTACAAAATATACGTAGAGATGAGCATTCCCTACCAAGCTCCTCATATAGGCCTAAATAGAGATAGGGAAAGTGTAGAGAGTTTTTCACCACCCTTGAGTGAGATGAGAAGATTGTTGACAAAGGTTTACATTCAAACTTTCAAAGCGCTTGCGCTGGGAAGTGTGTAATGTTTCTTAAGTGTTCCACTTCTCAACTTTTGAAGGCAAGGTGTTTAGCCACTTCCACATAGTTGAGCTGAAAAGGATCTTGGTCTTAATTTCTTTCATAAAGCACGATGTGTTGAGCCTAACCCGTCTTAGACATTGCTTTGCTTTATTTTCTTACTTTCCTCGGGACGAGCAAAGGTCTAACTGTGGGGGGGTGTTGGCGGTCGTTATTGACATATTTTTACTGCCAACTTCATATGAAATTACGCTCACATACACTAGTACAATGAGGGCCTTTAGTGGCGGTCGTTTTGGCCTAGCAGTGGCGGACAAGGCGAGCGCCATTGCGTTAACGCCACTGCTAGGTCCCGGGTTCGGTGGCGGACGGATCGTCCGCCACCTCGAGACGAAGACGGTGGCGGACGCTGACGCCACAGCGTCCGCCATCGAACCAACGGCAGGGGTGGCGGACAAAGATGACATCACCGTGTCCGCCACCTGTCAGGCGCCCAACAGAGGCGGTAGAAGTGACGTCACCGTGTCCGTCACTCTACTGCTGACGTCACCTCGTCCGCCACTTGGCTCGTTCGAGCAGTGGCGTTTGACGATGTCAGGTTGTCCGTCACTGCTGGCTCATGACAGATTCAAAATTAATCTGAAATTTCAATTTAACCAGGCCACCAAATTCAAAATGACACGCATTTCAAATATTTCATCACAAATCATCACAGATCATCACAGAAAGACATCAAACAAGTAAAGTTCGATAATAATAACCAAATATCATGTAACAAGTAGAGTTGCGATAATAACACAAGTTCATCCCTCCATATATACAAAAACGACACAATTGTTCATGGGGCCACAAACCGCACATCCTTCACATCCTTGTCATACACCCAACTATAGTCTATCTTGTTCCTTTGAGCGGCAATGTCATCCTGCCAATTTTGCTCAATTGTGGTTTGTTGATGACTTATAGCTGCTTTCCCAGTCCACAAACATAAGTCTGGGAATTTTGCCAACTTTCCCTTTGGATCAAAATAGTCGCCGTCGGGGTAGATAAGGTGATGCATGATGAAGCGACATATCTTTGATGTGAAGCCATATAGTGAAGCGTCGCTCAATCCAGCTAGCCCTTTCTTAGTAGTGTCCTGCACACATGACAAAAACACACATCAAATTTGCGTTAATGAAAACAAACATTTTAATTATATGCAAAAGATTTTAATTATATGCAACTAGTACTTACATGTTTTGTCGGATCTTCCCGGGGAAAATGTGTAAACTTGTTATGCACGGCCAAGGACAGCCAGTCCATCACGTAATAACCACAATAGTTAGTCCCTGGAGGTTGTTTTCTACACTGAAAAAAAAATGCAACTGTTGTTAGTGTTTTGTTCGCAATATAACAAAAGATTATAGTAAAGATGAGAGCTTAAGCATTTATATGGATTTTACCGGAAATTTCCAATTCCAACCCATTTTGTGTGGCCGTTTCGGATTGTGCTTCCCTCCAAGATTCTGAACGTAATGCTGGTACCCTCTGTTGCAAAAGTAAACGACTTTTAGATAATGAACATAAAGAATATGTATATAGATAACTATACCGATCATTTATTACTTCTCAATGACTTTGCAGAACATGTCGTATCTCTTTTGGTCATAGTCGAGGGAGTCGAATACCCAAACCCTTCCTTGCTTGTGGTTTATTATGAAACAAATCCAGTGATTACTACATAAATAATGATGTATGTCAGTGTCATAGGTTAGCAATCAACAATGACAACAAAAATATTTGCCCAGAAAGACTTACTCAAAGTTATAAGGGGCCAAGATGGCATCTCTGTCTTCCCACTCCTTCATGCATTTACCTATATAGGTCGAACATGCCGTTCTTCTATTCTGAATCATTTGGTCAACAGTTCTTTTTCGCTCTGCTTTAGACATATTTGCGTAAACAGGGGATTTCTCGTCTATCTTCGGGGTCAAGTGTCCTTGGGATATCAGATGCGGGTGTAGGATCCCATATTCTTTTTGGTCATAGTGGCAACAAATCCTAGACAAGAAAATGCATCAGTAATGCTTAATAGTTTATGTTCTTGGACAATGGAAAGACTGAAAGCACTTACATGCACCAAAGAATTATCATTGTCGCGTCGATTGCTTCGAGACGATATATGTGATGGATATCCTCAAATGGCACATCCATATCGAAATCCTCAGTGTTGAAAATCTTTTTCCCAGGAACCTTGCACGGGATATTCTCAATGTTTAGGGCACAAGCTTGAATGTACCAGTCATGAAATCTCTGCATTACCCAGTCACACTTTGTAGCGAGGAAGCTGAGGGGAACGAGTGGCATGCCATGCACATATTTGGGAAAATCGTCTTGTTCGTAATCCCAAGAACCTTCTGGGACACCAGGCTTCATTTTGCGTTTCACCTGAACTGTCGTCACCTTAGGTGTCTCCTTCACCTTCTTGCCCAATCCATGAAAGAAAGCTGCAACGGCAGCAGGATCAAAGGGTAAATTTTCCGCTTCTTCTCTATGAGATCTTATCACCTTAGGAAAAAGGGGTGGGAGATCCTTGCCTTTCACAATGCCGGCAGCGTCATAGGTCCCCTTCTCTTTGGTTCTTGATTTCAGCTTGCTACCTTCATTCTCCTTGTCCTTGGTTGGTGATGGTTGAGGCGTAGGAGCATGCGATGTCTTGGTACCCTCGAGCTCGCTGACCTTGGTCGGTGACGGAGGCGGCGAACGAGAGTGAGTAACCTCAGACTCCTTGTCCTTTATCGGTGACGGAGGCGGCGAACGAGAGCGAGTACCCTCATCCACCTTGTCCTTTGTAGGTGACGGAGGTGGCGAGCGAGCCATACAAACATCTTGTTGTGGCGGCGAATGAGGCACAACGTCATTGTCGACATGAGCCCCAATTAGAGCAACAGGTGCCGGAGAGAGTGCAACTGGACTCGGAGACACTGTGTGTATCACGATATCCCTCCTGTGCCATGCAACAAAATTGTTCACAGCATCTTCGAGTGTCTCGATCCCCTCTTTCTCATCAGGGTAGTCAAGCTCCTCCTTGAGAAATTTGTCGTCAATGACCCGGCCAACAAACACCCTCGCACACTCTTTCGGCATTTCAACGGTGTGCAGTTCGCGACCAGGATACGCAGTGCCTTCTGCAACCTTGAACTGCCGAGTCTTCCCTTTCCTCTCCATTGTCACCATGAGAGAACAAGGTGTAGCCTCAATGATATCGTCCACCGGATACCTCTGAGTATCGGCCGGGCTGGAGCCAACGCTGCTCGGAGCTTTTGGTTGGGTTTGGCTACAAGTCTGTTGCGGGCTTTCGGTACTCAGATTGATTTCCGGTACATGGATTGGTTGGGAGTACTCTGGATTGAGCTTCATAAACCTAAAAAAGTTCTTTTGGAATTCCTCGAAAGATCGTTCTTCCAAGGTACGATTGTCGACCTCGGGCTCAACAATACACCGCGCTGTCGAAGAGAATCCTCGTGTCCGACCACGATGTTCCGCAGTCTGAAGGGCAACGGTTAGCTCTTGATCCGCTTCCTTTCCTTTCAGCTTCTTCGCCTTTTGCGTTGCAGCAAAGGCTCTGGCTCGCTCCAACACAGCCGCCACTAGGGAGTTTTTTGGGACCAACTGCCCGTTACCAAGTTTCTTTAGCCGTGCAAAGAGCCAGTTTCGAGTCCTGACGGTGCATGATCCAAACTCGCTTTCTCTTACAGCTTTGCGGTCTTCTTCTTCTTGCCTCCTCCATATTGGGATCTTGGCCTTGTAACCACCAGGGCCAAGATTATGATGGAGCACGTTCTTTTTATTCATGGCAATGAAAATTTTGCTCAACACCTTGAACTCATCTGAGCTCCTCGACTGGACAAATGCTCTCCAATCATCAGGTGTGATGAAGCCAAATTGCTCGAACGGGCTCCGACCCTTTTTGATGTAGTTCTTGTCCAGGTTGTGCCTGAACGTACGGAGGCACTTGGCCATGGTCTTCAGAGTAGCGGCCTTGCCTGCTTCAAGAAATTCATCTGGGAAAATGTATTTTTCTTTCATAAACTTCCACAATCGTTCCTTCTCTTGCTCATCAACCTTCTTCCAGTTCGCCCAGATGATCTTCCCTTTCTCCCTGACAAAGACCCCGCAGTCATTCCGCCAATTTGCCAAAATTCCCTTCGGCTCGATTGGCGACCCATCTTTGTCCAGCTTCTCTAGTTTATGGATGCCTACACTCAGTTTGTTTCGCTTCCTGAGTCCTTTGTTTTTACTGCCTTCAGATGAAGTTGTCGGAGCGGCAACTTCCTCTGTAGGCACTATGGCACCCTTTTCAACGAACAAACGTCGTCGTTTGCTTCGCCGAGACTGAATCTCCTAAATGCAACATCAGAAGTTAATTCATTGAAACAATTTAACTTGTTTCGTAGTTGATGTCAAAAGACCCGCTACCTCATCATTCGGATTGTAGTCGGGGTCCACGGGTCCGTCAGGACGCTGCCTTTTAGCACACGGAGGGTAAGGCGGCGAGGGCTCCTCATATTCAGGAGATGACTCGCGACCGCCTTCTTCGTTATCACTGGGAAGCTCTTCATACAAAGTCTCGTCGATGAGTGCCTCCTCGTTCTCTTTGTCCATTTCTGTGTTTTAATCACAATTTTATTAGTTCTTGTTTTCTTGCGTACACTACATATTAATGTAAAAAAAAATATTGTCGGCATGGCATCAGAATGAGGATAGCATTATCATTATGCAAAAGGTGGACTCCCCAGAGTCGCGCGACATGTCAAGCCAAATGATTTTCACTTCGCACCAACACGACACGTCGACTCTGGGAAGTCTACCTATGGCTATCCTATTTCATCATTTGCCAAAAGGGAATGAAAATTTTGCTCTCAGGGCGGGTTGCCGAATTAACAGCCATCCAACGCTCTAAGGTCCTTGACTCGAGTAGCAACATGTATCCAATATCGTACGATATGGTCCACGTTGCCACACACGCCTCGCTTAGTCCGCACTCATCATCGAGCAATGGCCTCAGCATGTAAGGAATATCATTGCAGTAGTACAAATGTCTCAGCATAAAAATGAAAAAAGACCATCACAGCTGGAGCACAAATATCAGTGACAGAGGAAGGAAAGGGAAAAGGAGGAGAAGAATGAGAGCCTGCAGTGGCGGTGATCGACCATTGTGCTAGCTCAAAAACACTAAGTAGTGAACAGAATCATGGGAATAAGCATCATCGGGCATTGCACTACTGCTCAAAAAAAATAAATAGTTGATCATGTACACTGCATCATCGGCCATGTTCATAAGAAACAACAGATAATCATGAAAAAATCGCAAAGAATGTCATGGCCAAAGTGCCAAACAGCCTATCTGCAAATTAGAGCAGATAACTATATATTCATATAGCAACGAAGTATCAGTTTCAGCAGTAGAGAAAAAATTATGATGATAGCAGCATTTATTCAGTAAATAGCAGCAGCACTAGCACATTCAGAGCAGCAGCACTAGCACATTCAGAGCATCATTTATTCAGTAAATAGCATCAGCACTAGCACATTCGAGCAGCAGCACTATCACATTCAGAGCAGCACTATCACATTCAGAGTAAATCACTATCACATTCAGAGCAGCAGCACTAGCACATTCAGAGCAGCAGCACTATCACATTCAGAGCAGCACTATCACATTCAGAGTAAATCACTTGTCTGGAGCAGTAGTTCATGAATTTCTCCATGTGCGGCCATGAATCAGTGAACGAGAGAAACAGGGGATCAGGTGCGGGGAGGAACAGAGAGAAGAGAGAGAGAGAGAGAGAGAGAGAGAGAGAGAGAGAGAGAGAGAGCAGTGAGGGGACCTGAAGAGAGCGGATCACCTCTGACCTCGCCTTGCTGGAGAGCGCGTGCGTGGCAACGGCGGCGACCGCGGCTTCAGTGGCGACCGCGGCTTCAGACGGCGGCGACCGCGGCTTCAGTGGCGGCTTCAGGGAGGGAGATGTCGGATTCGGGAGCTGGAGGGAGGGAGGGAGGGAGGGAGGAGGGAGGAGGGAGGCGGCGTGGAGGAGGGTGGCGAGGAGGGCGGCGGCGTGGAGGGCGGCGGCGTGTAGGAGGGCGGCGAGGAGGGCGTCGGCGTGGAGGGCGGCGCCGTGGAGGGCGGCGGCGTGGAGGAGGGCGGCGAGGAGGGCGGCGGCGTGGAGGGCGGCGGCGTGGAGGGCGGCGGCGTGTAGGAGGGCGGCGAGGAGGGCGGCGGCGTGGAGGGCGGCGGCGTGGAGGAGGGCGGCGAGGAGGGCGGCGGCACGATATTTGGCCAGCCTGACGGCGTCCTGCGCGACAGCCACCGGGTTTAGGGTTTAGGAGGAGGCCGGGCTGGTTAAATAGTAGGAGGATGGGGTGGCGGACGCGGATGACGTCATCAGGTTGAGTGGCGGACGGGTGACGGTAGAGCCGTCCGCCACTTAACAGAGTAAACAATAGTATTTAAACAATCCGAAGCCATTCTTACCTGAAAGTCTTGACATCCCGGTGGTAAGGCAGCCGGCTTCT
Source organism: Eragrostis curvula (assembly GCA_007726485.1). Classification (NCBI taxonomy): domain Eukaryota; kingdom Viridiplantae; phylum Streptophyta; class Magnoliopsida; order Poales; family Poaceae; genus Eragrostis; species Eragrostis curvula. Next base: position 26,347,695 of record CM017439.1, on the reverse strand, counting down.
ATCCTTGAGGTGTGGGGTTCGATCCCCTGCCAACCATTTTTTGCAAAAAATGGTTTTAATATTTTTTTTAGTTACATATTTCTTTAAAATTAGTTGATAAATATATATGATATATTTTCCCCTTATTTCTTTATTATTATAGATGGTTTAATTATTTTATACTATACATCTAAATTTTGCAAAAAAAATGGTTTTAATATTTTTTTCTAGCTACACATTTTTTTAAAATTAGTTGATAAATATATATGATATATTTTCCCATTATTTCCTTATTATTATAGACGGTTCCATTATTATATACTATACATCTAAATTTTGCAAAAAAATGGTTTTAATATTTTTTTTAGTTACACATTTCTTTAAAATTAGTTGATAAATATATATGATTTATTTTCCCCTTATTTCTTTATTATTATAGATGGTTTAATTATTTTATACTATACATCTAAATTTTGCCAAAAAAATGGTTTTAATATTTTTTTCTAGCTACACATTTCTTTAAAATTAGTTGATAAATATATATGATATATTTTCCCATTATTTCCTTATTATTATAGATGGTTCCATTATTATATACTATACATCTAAATTTTGCAAAAAAATGGTTTTAATATTTTTTTTAGTTACACATTTCTTTAAAATTAGTTGATAAATATATATGATTTATTTTCCCCTTATTTCTTTATTATTATAGATGGTTTAATTATTTTATACTATACATCTAAATTTTGCAAAAAAAATGGTTTTAATATTTTTTCTAGCTACACATTTCTTTAAAATTAGTTGATAAATATATATGATATATTTTCCCCTTATTTCCTTATTATTATAGATGGTTCCATTATTATGTACTATACATCTAAATTTTGCAAAAAAAAATGGTTTTAATATTTTCCCATTATTTCCTTATTATTTTCACATTTCATTATTATATACTATATATTGTTTCATTATTATATACTATATATCTAAAATTTAATATTTAAAATTCACATCATAATTTCAACATATGAAATAGGATGATAGGTAGTACATAAATAAAGGGAGTCTCTCATTAGTATCATATATATTACAAACACACGATAATTAAAATTAAATAGGATACATCACACTCATTAACACCACTAATTAGCCTTGAACTACTTTTCCTTTGCAATCTGTGCGGAGGTACGGCACCACGCGTGAATAGGCTAGTGTTGTTTCGATTAGAGCTATCCGTGTTGTATCTGCAAAGAAGGGCACCTCGTCAAACTGGTTGTACTCTTCTTCATCTGTAACATTCTCAATTCCTGCGATTCTTCGTTTTCCTGACACAACGACGTGCTTTTTTGTGGCGGGGTCAGGTGTATAAAACACTTGTGCCACATTTTCAGGTAGTATCCAAGGTTCATTCTTGTGACCAACATTTTTTAAGTCAACGATTGTGAAGCCGGAATCATCCACCGTTACTCCTTGTGGATGCTTAACCCATATACACTTGAAGATGGGGATACGTAAAGACATTCCATAGTTGAGTTCCCAAATCTCTTCAATGTATCCATAATATGTGTTTTTGATTCCCTCACTATCCTCTGCAAATGTTACTATCCCGCTGTTTTGGCACTGGCTCTTATTGTCCTTTGCCTTGGTGTAAAATGTGAAGCCATTGAAGTCAAACGCTTGCCATGACGTAACAAGACTTAGTGGACCATCTGCCAATAGATGCATCGTTTGTTCTTGTGTTGTTTCACCAGTTGGTATGTTTAGTTCCTTCAACCAGGTAATGAAACAACGCTTGTGCTCTCTCACGATCAATTCCTCAGACATGCCTTCATTTTCTAATCGAAGCTGTTGCAAGTGTTGTTCAACGTATGGTGCGGCAATCTGTAACTGATGCAAGATGGTGAAATGTGCTTCTTTCACTCTTTCAAAATTCTCATCATTGAAGGTCTTCCTTCCTTTGGTTCCTTTACCAATGAGCCTTCCCTTGTGCTGTGACACTGGAACACCTATTGGTTTCCCATCTTTCGTGTAATCATTATAGCACTCCAACACCTCCTCTGTTGTGTATCCCTCTATCATGGACCCCTCAGGACTTCTTGGATTGCGCACATAGTTCTTCATAACATACATGTAACGCTCAAACGGATACATATAGTGAAGGTAAGATGGCCCAAGAACAAGTATTTGATCTGCAATGTGGATCATATAGTGCTCCATGGTATCAAAGAAGGTGAGTGGAAAGCACATCTCGAGTTGGCACATAGTCTCTCGCATTTGTTTATGTATGGTCTCCAGTTCGACAATGTCGATGACCTTTTTTGATACAGCGTTAAAAAAGTGGCACATCCGTGTGATGACCATCCTGACATACGGGTGTTTGATAGCCCTTGCAGCGATGGCGAGGAACAGAGAAAGCATCATATGACAATCGTGCGTGTTGTAGCCACTTATCTTTAAGTCAGCCATTGAGACAAGATTCTTCACATTCGTTGAGAAACCAGTGGGTACCTTGATGCTGCGTAGGCACTTGCATATTTCTTTTCTCTCCTCAAGGGTCAGGTTATAGCTGGCCGGTGGAAGATAATACTTCCCATTAGGCCTTTCTTGAGGGTGAAGCTCTGGCTTTATTCCTTGCTTTTGCAGGTCTTTCCGGGCGTTGAGCCCGTCCTTTGTCTTACCAGGAGTGTCCATCAGGAGACCTGATGTGCTATCGAACACACCCTTTGTGACATGCATAAGGTCGATTGCATGACCAATCTCCAACTGTTTCCAATAGTTTAAATAGCGAAAGAAAATCGACTTCTTCTTAAAGATTGCATCCTTTGGAACTTGATCGGATTTCTTCCGCTTTCTTCCCTTGACCGGCTTCCCGTGAACTACCCGGTAAGTCTTGACCAGGTCATATACAAATTTGCCATCGCGAAGTACTGGTGGCGCATCTTTCTCCTCTGTACCATCAAACTCTTTCTTCATTCGACGATATGGGTGGTTTTTTGGTAAGAATCGTCGATGACGCATGTACACCAACTTACAGAAATTAGGAAGGTACACAGATGATGTTTGGTCGACGCATACAACGCATGCCGCCTTCCCTTTTACCTGCCCGGTAAGGGTTAGGCGAGCAGGATTGTCATTGATGGTAACAAAAATAATTGCTTTGAGGTTAAAGTGCTGCTGACGGTATGCATCCCACACACGGACCCCCACTTCCCACAGCTTCTGCATGTCTTCCATCAACGGTTCTAAAAACACATCTATGTCGATGCCAGGTTGTTGTGGGCCCGATATAAGAATACTGAGCATTATATACTTTCTTTTGTGGCACAACCATGATGGAAGGTTGAAAATGCACATTAACACTGGCCAAGTACTGTGTGGGTTCCTCATAAGACCGAAAGGATTCATGCCATCGGTACTCAAACCAAATCTCACATTCCTCGGATCGCTTGAGAACCCAATGTTATCAATATCAAACTTTTTCCACTGTCGGGCATCCGCAGGGTGGCGAAGTTTCCCGTCCTTCTTACGCCCATCTTTGTCGGCATGCCAAGTCATGAGTTTAGCATCTCTTGAGTTTGAGAACAGACGCTTCAAGCGATCGACTACCGGTAGGTACCACATCACCAGTGCCGGAATTTTTCTGCCATCATCCGCATCATCTTCACCATGCTTTACATGACTGTTTCTGTTCCTTTTCTGTCCCTTCTTCTTGCCCTGGGTCAAACTTTCACCGTCATCGTCATCAAACTTTTTGTACCGACTCGCGTTGCAAGTTGGGCATCTCACCTTATTTGTGTGTTCTTTACGGTAGAGGACACAATGGTTCGGACAGGCGTGTATTTTTTGTACGCCCAATGTCAATGGAGACAACAATTTCTTTGCATGGTACGTGCTAGTGGGCAAATGATTTGGTTTCGGCAACATATTGCCTAACATCTCCATCAAGCTGTTGAAGCTAACGTCTGACCACCTGTTGCTTGCCTTCAATGTGAGGAGTCCAAGAACCGAGTGCAACACCGTGCAGTCCTTGTCACACCCTTTGGATTCCTCATAAAGAAGGTCCCTCGATGCTTTATGTAACGTTTCTACGTTATCAAAGCCTTTATCTTTGTGATGGAGCAGATCCTCATGCTGCATGTTGCGCAACAATTCTTCTACATCGATGCCTTCAGATTCGCTAGTTTCATCATCCCCGGTGTTGCACTGATTGTCATTATAGCGATCATTGTTGGGTTGTGCCCTTTCTCGGTGACCACTGCCTTCAGCACTCTCCTGCTCGTTGCTGGCTTCTCCACTATCTGATGTTTCACCATGTCTTGTCCAGATTGAGTAGTTGTCCATGAAACCATTGTCCAACAAGTGCTCACGAATGATTTCATGGTCTTCAAACAGTATATTATTCTTGCATTTCGTACAAGGACAATATATAGCCCTTGTCTGCTGACGTGAAGCGTGAGTCCTCGCGGCTATCACAAAGTTGGTGATTTCCTGAAAATAGAGTAGCGGGTCTCCTCCTCCTCCATCGTACATCCAAGATCTATCAACCATCTGCAATAATAAAAACGAAATTAAACAATGTAATAAAAAAATATAGAGAAAATATTAAAAAAAGTAAATCAATTTCCCCCTTCCCTTCTCTCTCATACATATGCAATCCAAAATTGGATCTACAAAATTCGAATAGGAAACCTAAAGGAAAAGCACATAGGACATAGAGGGTTCATAAACAACATAGGATCTACTAAATCCCCACCAAAAAACCAATGAAATCACCTCAAATAAAGCCAAAAAAGTTGTAAACCCTAGGTAAACTTTATCCACAAAATTAACCCTCAAATTGGCATCTAAACACAAAAATAATCCAATGGATTGCTAGGTTTTACCTTCTAGAACAACTCCTAAAAAAAAAACAAGATCAAAACCTTCCCCCCTTGTTTTCTAATTTTTCCCGGCCGCCGTACGGACATGAACCTCGAGTTCAGCCCGATACTGTTCGGGCGAGGAAGAACCGCGAATATATACTGTGCCGACTCGGTGGCGGGCAAAATGATGTCACCTCTGTCCGCCACCTTTCCTTCATAAGAAGTGGCGGACGCACGTGACGTCATCCCGGGTGGCGGACGAAGCTGACATCACCATCCGCCACTCTTGCCACGGGGAGAGGTGGCGGTCGCCCGTGACGTCACTTCTACCGCCACCGAACTGGCACCTGGATGATTGCATCACTCCGTCCGCCACCTGTAGGTGCTACAGTGCCCGAGCCATGGCCTGCAGTGACGCTGGGCCGTGCGTCCGCCACTAAACTTTTATGGCCTGCGTCACTGCAGGCCCTTATTGTACTAGTGATATGGTCCAAAGTAGAAGTTTATTTTAAACTAATGCCATTCCATGAGTTTTGGTGAATTTTGGTTGCAGGATTATATTTCAGGGAAAATCACCAGAAAATGGAGAAAAGAACCAAATTTGATCTTACCATGTTAAAGCCCTCGCCAAAATAGTCAAAATGGGCTTTCGGATCACCCAATTCGGAGTTCAGGAGCAGAAGTTATGCCTCACAGAAGATTGCAGGAAACGCTGAAATTCCCTAGCTGGCCGGCCAACCACCTAGGCCGGCCGGTCTGCTTCTGTCTCCAATTGGCCCGAGCTTCCTCCAGTGGGCTACATACCTTCCAAAACATCAAGCCCAAGTGCCAATTGAGTGGATGAACAACCGACATTACGAAAGTGGGCTTTTGGGCCATAACTTGACGGTTACTCAACTTCTCCCGCCCCCACTCGACAACCGACTTCGGAACCGACACCACGGAGCGATCCGGAGCATCCACGCGGAAGGCGGTGGCCAACCGCCACAATCAATGGCCGGCCGGCCCCCCTACTAGGCCGACCAGTTTGACGTGGCGGCCCCGCCACTCCATCTTTTGCTATAAAATCCCCCCTGTCCAAAGGACCCTATAAATACCCCTCTCCACTGCAGAAACAATTTGCACCTGAGTTTAGAGAAGAATCCAATAGCGAAGCACTGCTAGCATAGAAAGTAGGAGAGAGTGGGAGGTTGAGTGTGCAGGGGAGGTGCTGGAGTTGTCGCCCCTCTTCCACTTTGTGCCTCGGGGATGGAGCTCTGCCGGGAGAGTAAGTCCTCGTCTTCTAGGTCTGGTAATATGTAGTAGTACTTTCTTTATTTGAGTAATAAATTAAGTTTATTTTTTATTTTATCTGCGGGTTCCTCGTTCGTAGTAAATTATATTTGTTATGAGTGCTTTGTATCAGTAATATTCGATGCAAGTAGCAGTGATAGGTGTGAACGTGGTGTTCAGGCTTATAGTTACCTTGGTTTGCACCCAATCCCATGGAATGTGTGGTAGGTAGTAGGTGGTTATAGCCCTATCTATCCTCTGTAATCCACCACGTTCGGGTTGGCTCGTAGGTCTTGTTAAGAGCGTGACCCCAGGTTTTTGGGAGCATTCTTGGCCCGAAGCAGATAGGTAGAAGTAGATCCCAGGCCGGAAGACCATCTCTACCCATATAGTTATCTCTACTCTTGTCGCCACAATCCTATGAACCTGATAATTCGGAATAGTACACTTCTCGTTCCCCGTGGAAATCGATACCTTGGAATACTCCCTGGTGAAAGCTACATCGGTATCCGTACGCTTGCAGATTATTCTGTTAGGCATAAGGATCGCCAACAATGACATTTTGCATAAAGCGAGAAATTAATTAAGTGACGGTAGACACAATAAAGCATAAAGAGAAAATCTCATGGGTAGACACAGACCTAAAACTGAACATACAACCCAAGTAACATAAAGTGTAATTCTCACATATGTCATTTATCTTGTACTCCAAGTGCAAGTTGAATTAACTACGATGAAACCCGATGTACACCGAGCATGATCATGAACGAGATCGCGGCGATTCGAATCGATTATACACCCTGTAGGGGAGTTCAACTGTACCCACACGACACAAGTCCATCCTCTTAGCCCAGTTGTCAACCTTTCTCTCACCCGTCCCCAACAGTTGCACTAGTCCCTTTGGCACCGGGTTTCTTGCCCAGGTGTCCTCGACAACCTGCGGATTCCCGCCACCTTCTCGCCTCCAATTCTTTTTCAAACGCGTCATAGGGTCACCAGCACAAACATCGGTACGTAATGAGATAATAGGCTTATCTTACCATTATGTTGGACATGTGGTATGTACGGGAAGTGCTTAGGACAACAACAATAACGCACGGTCCTTAATCCACCAAGCGGGGCTACAACAACCCTACCACCCGCTCATTCCAGCAAGTTCATCATACCACTTTCAGATTCATTCCCATACTGTACCAAATAAAGAAAAGATCTATTGCCTGGGAATGATGGCGACCTTCCATCAATTTGACTTCTACCGATAAACCTATAGCATGGCTAAGCAATTCGAGAGACACAGACACATACTACTACCCAGCCACGGCCAGTTAAACAAGGATTCAGATATAACAAGTAACAAGGATGGGTAATACAGCAAGTAGGAGTTAACAGACATAAACACCTATTGCCCGACTTAATGCAACATAAGTACCTATTAAGCAACAGTCAAAATTAAAGACACATCCAAAATAGGGTGAAAGATGCATAGGTGCTTGCCTTGAGTTTGCAGGTTCAACATACTCTAATAAACCACATATCAACCACAATCAAAATCCCCGCTGCTCTCCGATGCATCGTTCACTAAAGAAAGAAAATGTCTGTATGAGAATGCATTCTGTGACATGATGCATGAACCAAATGTTATGAAACTTTGCAGAGAGGTAGCTTAACAAGTCATGAATTCAATGCAAGAAGAATGATTCGATTTGGAGTTGTGCAGCTAGGGTTATTAATAAAACAATCATTCTCGGTTCAGAAACAATCATTCTCGGTTCAGAAAGGTCGCAATCTAGATTAAATATTTATTTAAACTGATAACGAAAATTTGCAGAAGTGTCCTGTACATGTGGTCATTTTTACTTGATAGGGTAAATCAAAACAAGATGTCTGGTGGTGGTCTCACTTCCACTGGACTTATAATTGTTTTATATCAAATTAACAAGTTAAACAAGCTTGTAAGTAAATAAACAGAAAAAGGCAACTTAAATAAAAGATAAAGGCATGAAACTTTGCAGAGTGGGAGTGCAGTGAGTTAAAAACACAATGCAAGAAGGATAACTTGATTTGGATGTAGTGTAGGGGTGGCGTCGCAGATCTGGTGGAACGCAGGGAGAAAGAAGATTCCGCGGAAATGGCTAAGTGTTCAAAATTTGCGGGAGCACGAGATCCGGCTCTCGGCAAACATTTTCTTTTTTTCTTTTTTAATGTGTGCCGAGAGCCCCACAGTACCACTCTCGGCAAACGATTTTTTATGTTTTTCTCCTTACTTTCAAACGTTTTTGGTTGACATTTTGATTTCAAGTTGAAAGATTACTACAAAGTTCGTAATTTTCATTATCTACCACTTTTATTTTACAATTTTAAATTTGAGAAATTTAAATGTAATTTACATTGACAATTTGATTTAAATAAAATATTTCACAACTACAATGTTTGTAACTTGTCGAGAGCTTCAACTTTTTATTGTACTATTCTCTCTACCCCAGGTCATTTGAAAAATTCAAATTTTCAAATTTTAGAAATACAAACGTACTTTGTTAACATAAATTATTCAATTAAAAAGTTTTCATTAGCAAAGTTGTGTAACTTATGAAGATCTAACACTTTTTTTTGGTCTTTTCTTTATCCGACAAAATGGCACTAACACTGTTCACAAATTTTAAAATACCTCTTAGTGTTTTCTAGAAACTAAACGGAACATTAGAGATTGTGACCAACTTACCGTTGCTTTGTTGAATGAACAAATGACCAAAAGAAGAAAGTGTAGATCTCAAGATTTTATACAACTTTGTAGTTTACAACTTTTGATTTGAACTAGTATATGCATGAAAACTTGATTGAAAAGTAATTTGCCGAAGAGTCACTCTGGGCAACAAATTTTGCCGAGAGCCGCTCTCGGCAAAAGGCCAATTCTTTGCCTAGTGCCCGCTTTCCGAGATCTCCAACAAAAACGCTCGGCAAACAGATTTTTTTTTGCCGAGTGTAACCTGCAGGCTCTCGGAAAACTCGGAACCCGGGCCGACTCCCTGACGCCGTCGCGAATCTCGGACGCCGCAACAATTTGCCGAGGGGGTAGTTTTGCCGAAGCCTTTTCCATTTTGCCGAGTGGCTTTCCTGGCTCCGGCAAACAACTTTTTTTTGCCGATGGTTTATTTTTGCGCGAGGGTTGGCTCACGACAAGAAAATCTCACGTTGCCTGCCTTTGCCGAGAGCGGCTCTCGGCAACTCTGTGTTTGCCGAGTGCCCGAAAGATTGCTCTCGGCAAAGATGGGTACACTCGGCAACAACCGTTTCCCGTAGTGGAGGCTGGCGCGCTTCATCCTTCCCGCTTGCATCTATCATCTATGGAGAAGATAGAAGAGGATTAAGGGCCATGTCTGTGTGGTTTGTACTACGGATGGACTTCGTCCATGGACTATGGGTCCAGTACCACAATGGTTCTGGAAATAATAAGCCGCATCATATGCTACAAATCTGTCATTAACTTTGTAGATATAATTCTCTTGGTTTTATCTCATTGCTGTGCGTTATAGATCCTACATTCCAAACACCCATTCTAAGAATTTCTGTGTTTTTTATTCCTTTTGTTTTGTACCTAATTCATTTTCTATTCCGGTGTCCTACCATTCCAACACTTTCAGGCCCGTTTGAAGCCCAGGATTCACAAGGAAACGTTCAATTCCCACAGGAATAGAGAAGAATTCCTCCATTCTAAACGGGGCCTCATTCAAGAGATAAGTCCATTTGACCCACCTAAACTCTTTCCAAAGTCTGATTTACACCTCTCACTCCAAAACCAGACGCATCCGGTCCTCACTACTGAAACCTGACAGATTACCCCTTGCGACAAACCAAAGCTGGTTATGCTGGTGAGGGCCACCTGTCAGCCTAATGCATCCTTTCTGCTCACGGCGCCAAGATCTTCTCACTGCTTGCGCCGCTGCGCCTCGCCTATGTCCGTGAGGGAGGCTCCGCGCGACTGTATTGGTGGGCCCATGGGGTGGGAGCGCGCATGCCATGTGAAGAGACGGGGACGGCGACGAAATTGGTGGTGTGGTCATCGGAGGAGACGGGGACGGCGGCGTGAGAAATCTCATCGACTCTATTGGGCGAGCAACGTGTTGGACAGTTGTCTGATGAGTGGGTACCACTGCCATCAAAACCAGGTGGATTGGGTGGAGGGCCAAAAAATGTCCGTTTTGAGAGCGTTGGAGGGGGAGGTTAGACGGTTGGTAGTTGAGGGTTGATTTTGAGACTTGATAAGAGTTTAAGGGTGTAAATGGACTGTTCCGTCTTCAACAGGGCCTAAAAAATCATATCTTGATCCCGTCAAATTGCAAGTCTCAGGTCAAGTTTTTTTTCCCTGGTAACTAGCGACGAAGTTCAGGTCCAAACTCCATTCTGCTTTTCTCTTCTCACAATTCAGAAGGAAATATTGATTGTAGTGACTTCTTAATGCATAGGAAAACATGGTCCACATCCCGATCCAGGTCAGCATAACATTCCACGGGCTGGACTACAGGAGGCATTGCGTTCGATCTAAGAGATAATTAGGAGGAACAAAATACAGGTTCAGAGAAACAAACACAGCACATGCTGGCAATACAAAAAGTTACAAGGTACATGAATGAGGATAATATAACCGAGTTCTTATGGTCCTAGTGAACGATCGTTGCTAGGATATCATCTACTTTCAGTCCTTGTACTGTTTCCCCTGATGAAACTTAGTTTACGGCAAAAAAATTGCGGTAGCAATATTCATCCCAGATCAGACCTTTTTCCGGAACTAAAAACATGTGAGATAATAACCAGAGTAGTGCCACGGTGAGGCCAACCTCAGCAGAAGAATATCAAAGCGTGGAGGCAGTGGGAATTTAAACCAATACTCCAATGTTTCACAAGCATTTGGTGCTCGTCCGACAACTTCAGTTTGTTTGAATGGCAAACGGAATGCCACCTTTATAGCAGGGTACACAACGGTTTAAAACTGGGTAGTGAATGATTTTCTCATGAGTCATCTTGATGATACCATTTACATGACCAATCCAAAAATGTCTTTTATATACTTCTGCAATGAGACAGTTTATACCATTCGTTTTGGAGCAACAATCCAATATGTTGAACAATAAACACATATATGGCAAGAAAAATCAAAGATACTCGTGAGAAGAAGCAGCAGTCTTGATGCATATTTACAGATTATTCAGCTGTATATCCAATTTGGAAAAGTTAAAGTAGATGCATGAACGAAATGGCGATTGGATATCCACCCTGTGCCTTTCAATTGGCATTAGAACTGGCTTACTGTCAGAATGTTCTACACAACGAAAACCAAACGACACGGATAAGC
>CM017439.1:26316788-26336207 GCA_007726485.1 Eragrostis curvula | reverse complement strand
CCGCGCCGCCGCCGTCGACGACCACCTGCCCGCCCGCGGCCTCCTCACCGCGCCCACCATGCGCCGCCGCCCTCCGCGCCGCCTCGCCCATCCTGCGCCGCCTTGCCGCTCCTCCACCTCGCCCTCCCCGCGCCGCCGCGCCGACGTCCTCCTCCACCCCGCCGTCGGCCCTCCTCCACCGCGCCCACCTCGTGCCGCCGCGCCGACGCCCTCCTCCACCCTACCCGTCGGCCCCTCGGCCTCCTCCTGCCCGGTCCGCCCCGCCGTGCGTCCTCCACCACCCGCCGGCCAGCCACCCGCCGCGCGTCCTCCGCCACCTCCCCGTGTCACACCCGGTTTTAACGACCAAAACCGAATGCATCTGTATGCGTGCCCAGGATCAAGTTTACACGCACATAGGACAATATATGTGATAAAAGAACAATATCTTTATTAATTCGGTAACATTGTTACAAGAATGACCAAGTGGTCTAAAAGAAAAGATTACATTGCAGCGGAAATAAATATAAAGCGTTGGCGTCCTTCTTCAACTCCACAGGAAGTCCGACTGGAAGACCGCATGCCTAGAACACCGCTTCTTGCGCTTCAAGTACTCCTCAATGTCTTCATTCACTGAGCAACAAATAAAACGTGGTTTTGGGTCCGCATGAGTACATAGAGTACTCAACAAGTGGGGGAAAGTATGACATGTTGGCTAATAACAAGAAAGGTTTAAAGGGGTTTATTTGCATAAATGCCATTGAGTATATATAAAACATTTTATAAAAGCAACTCCTAATTACTAGGTGATATATACCTCCAACGGCCAAGGTTACTCCACCTTGCCAAGATTAAGGGTTCCAACCACCCTGTACGTCTCTACAGGTTACTCCACCTGTACCCAATCACAGTTACCCCACTGTGATTGCCCATCCAACCATTCCCAACTAATCATGTGAGGGTCCATGCCGCTCTTGACCGTGAGCACGGCTGTCACGACAGTTTTCAGTCTGCAGAGGTTGTACACATTTACCCACGAGTTGTGATTCCGTCCCCCTGTTGCCAGGTAGACTAAAGTCTCCTTTATGCCATGCCGGCCAAGCACATGTACACTTCCTTAGGTGTGTGGCCAGGAGATCACAACAAGGCTTTTCCACAGCTTTATCCAGCTTGTACGTGCCCACTAAGGTTCCACCGATAGGGGAAGTATACCCTTGACCCTTAGAGGCCCCCTCTTGTGCCAGATGGTTACGAGGAGTAACTCTCCTATCCCCACACATCTCTCTCCCGACGATTCCAGCATACCCGCCTTCCTCGCACCGCCGTTTGGCACGCATAGAACTGGTCTCCACAGTGTAATACGCCAGGCCACGCCCATTCTTGGACTCGTGGCTGTACGGCTTTCATGGGTGGTCGCTCCACGAACCGGTCCTTAGATTTAGGTGATTAACAAACCAAGAGACTGCCGGTAACCCCAGCACAGTCCCCGAGCTGCCAGTAACCCCAGCATAACTCCCAAACCATATCACCCAAATCCCTAGCTCCATTCATGTTGCTAAAGAATTACCATTTAAACCTCATGTGACAAAATTTTAATTAATCATGTTAAATCTTTACCAACCCGACACAGAGCAAGGCTAAGCAAGTTACTACCCATAAACAAGTAAAGGAAACTAGAGCGACAAAGAATGATATGACAATATACTAGTAAACCCTACAAATAGGTTCGTATTCATTTGACTCAAGCATGCAACTTTGCAAACAAAACATTTATAAACTTGGATACAAAATGCGTCAAGGACACTTGCCTCTTTGTTTTGTTGCTCAGTGATATTTATTCTTGGTCTCTTCAAGATCCTTGTACAATTTCCGATCATGTATTCCTATTCGCACACACAAAGAACAAACATACAAGCTAAGAATAAAAATGCAACATGAGCTCATTCTGGATTAGGGCGTGAAACAAAGGTACAATGAGCTCACCACAGGTTGTGCAACAGCGGGAAACCATGAAGAATGCAATTGATGTCGAGTGGCGGACAACGGTCATGACGTCGAGATATAAGACATCAAACTCGGTGGTGCTTTTGGTGAGAGGGAGAGAACATCCTGTAGAACATGTAGGGGCACACTTATTGGTATGGTTGTTGTTGGACGAGATCAATGGACATAGCGGCAAAGCAGCGCCAATTGTCCTCAGGATGCTGACGGGTGTCCACAGACAGCATGAAGACAATTTATGTGTTCCTGCAGATTGGCTGCACGGTTCAAGAAAGTGTTTGAACAGAATTGTACACAGATACTGGGAACACGACCACGACAAGATGGTTTGGACAGAAGCTCACTAGAACTGGAGATCGAGCGGCTGGAATATATCAACGTTGTGCTGCGACAGCTGCAAGAGAAATCGCGTTCCTTGAAGCATCGCTGCGAATCTCAGCAAATCCTCCTTAGAAAACGAACAAGACTTGATGGGACATGATATGGTATAGAAAGTGCATTAAGAAAGCATCTAGATTGAGAAGAATAAGATAACAATTACCAGTGCGTGCGCTGGACACGCCCAGAACAGGAAGCAATACTTGTTGTGGACAAGATCCTGGTCGAATTGGGAAAGCTCTTGCCACGATCTTTGGATATGTAGTAGAGGACGAAGTGGCGCATCTCATGATAAAATTTGGTGACGTTTCGCTGGACGGATCGCCGGGAACGTTGATGCCAACCAAGGACGGCATGGCTGGACGCGAACAGACAGGTAAACAGAATGGCGAATCAGATTCCTGTTGCATCGAAGCACCTCTGGCCTTGATCTTTGGATATGACATAGAGGATAAAGAGGCACACCTGCTGACAAAGTTTGGGGGCATTTCACTGGACGAATCGCCCGGAACGTTGATGCCAACAGAGGACACCGCAGGTGGACGTGAAAAGAGACAAAGATCAGCGGGGATGGCGAATTGGATTCTGGATGCATCGGGGCTCGTATAGCCGTGATATTTGAATATGAAGTAGAGGCCAAAGGGAAGAATCACCTGGTGAAATTTGGTGGCATTTGGTGGGTTAAATCATCGGGAACGGAGATTCAAATCGGAGGCGTCGCTGCTGGTCGAGGCTGGCAACAGAGAAGACAATAGGGGAAATTGGACTCTCACGGACGGGATTTAGAGGGAGGAGGGAGAGGAGTTCATCAGCCATGGAAGGGGAAGTTTAGGCGTGATTTTACAGGCCAGGGCAGGGAGAGGAGAGGACAGGCGTGAGGAGAAATAGCCAGCAATGAGAGGAGCTCGGGTAATGACCATTACGGCAGCAGTTTTCTCATCTCTTTGATGGCAATTCGTTGGAAGTGAAAAGGGAATGGTTTTGATGTGTGGGAGCAGGTTTTATTGTGCTCTAATGGGAGCTGAAAGTGCTATGCTGTGGTGGTGCTTTGCTACTGCGCTGCGGTTGTTTAGCCATGAGGAAGAAAAGAGAGGTCAAGGAGAGAGAAATGGAACGTGGAGACACGGCACGATTCGATCCGTGCAGCTGTCTTGGTTGCAAATTGTGTAGATAAAGAAAAGGCTTGGGAAAAATAAAAGAAAGAAACAAAGAGACAAAGAGAAAGGTCAGGTGGGATATTTCGACAAGACTTATGCCGGCTTGAGGTCCATTTAATAAGGGGTATTGTTTTATTTATTTTTCTTGTTTGTAAGATAATAAGAAGACACAAACCATTTTAAAGAAAACATAAAAAATTCAAGACAAGCATTTTTAAAGTTTTAAGACCAACTAAAATTTGCTTATTTATATATTTTCATAATCAAACCATTTTTATAAATCTCTGAACTAAAATAAAAGAAATCATTTATGGCAAACATTTAATAAGTCAAAATAAATTCAATTTAAATAAAAATTAATAAAAACCATTGAAAATAATGAAAATTGACATGTAAAGTTGAAAAATGGTTCACACCCCAAAAAAAGGAAATTTTGGGGTGTGACACCCCGTCACCACGTGTCCTCCTCCACCTCCCTGTCACCACCGCGACGAGCTGCTGCCCCGGCCCGGCCCCTCCCGGCGACTAGCTGCTGCCCCGCTCCCTCCCTGTCGATGATCTGCTGCCCCAGCCCCTCCCCTTTTCGTTGCCCCGGCGAGCAGCCACGATGAGGTAGCTGTGCTGCAGGTGAGCCCGGGTTGCTGTTTTTTTTTTTCCTGTTATTCCTATTGTTGTGAAATGAAGCTGCAAATTGTGAAATATGGAAATGAAAATGGTTGGAAATATGGAAATATGAATTGCTTGCAAATTGTGAAATGGTTGCAATGAAATTGTGAAATGATTGGAAATGGGATTGTGAAATGCTTGTGCATGAAAATATGAAATTGCTTGAAAATGAAATGGATTAAGGACCATGTGTTAGTTAGTTTTTTGGACTGAAAAGTGTTAGCATTGCACAATTTAAGAGTTGGCCGAGCTACTTGTTTCAAGAATTGATGAAGTACTATGTTTATTTTGCGATGATGAATTTCTATCAGAATTTGAGCTAGCCGATGCCATTTTAGTAGATATGGTTGCTGGCCATCGTGTCGTTGATTTTTTTGCAGGTTTTGGGATTGATGCCAAAATTTTTGAATTGATGCTTTTATGTTCCGTTATTTGCAGGAGAAGCTTGTGCACCGTCTTCCACTTGGCACTTTGCAGACAACAAGGTGAGACATAAAAGCCCCCCATTTTTCCATTCATGTCTGTAGGTAAAGCATAACCTAGTTAAGCGTCTCCCAATCGAAATAGATACAGTTGGAGATATGCCCGAGGGTTGCATATCTATGACCGTATCTGTTTCGAATTATCCACGTATTTGGACAGCCTGAGGATGCGTAGACGGGGTTCGTTTCCATGGTTTACTCTGGTTTGAGACAGAGTTTCGGCATCATCTCCCTGTTGTTCTCCGGATACACAATCTCCCTCCCAGGACGTGTATTTGGAGAACAGCGGGGAGGTGCTGCCGAAATTTTGTCTCGGACCGGAGTAAACCTTGGAAACGAACCTCATCTACGCATCCTCGGGTGGGATTAGGACCTATCTTCACCTAGTAGATAGTTGGAACATCGTGTAGATGGAAATGATTTTTATACTACTCGCATATATGTTAGAGGATGGCCGACCGTTAGTGGATGTATACGGGCCGCTCAAGTCAGGGTATGTTGACACGTGAATGGATTGACAAGACCGAAGCTTTCTTGGAACTAGCATTTGCCAAGGTTAAAAAAAAGAATGTCACTTGGTGTCCCTGCAACCATTATAACAACACGCGGCAACATACAAAGGTGGTCATGGGTCAACATCTTGTTAAGAATGGCTTTACGCCAAACTATACCCATTGGATTTACCATGGTGAAGCCGCACGTATGAGGGACGAGGTCATGAGAAAACGCGTCGATGATCTTGATTCTGATGCCGGGATAGGAGACATGTTAGATGACTATCTTGAAGCACAGGCCAGTGTTGATGAACAACGTATTGCGGAGGAGCCAGAGGAGACCGCAAAGGCCTTTTACGACATGTTGTCTGCTCCACCGCAGTTCTTGAAAGGTCCGCAGGTGCGTGCTATGTTAGATGCTCTACAGGTCGATGAAACAAATGGTTATTTTGTGGGATATGGTGAGCTACATGATGTGGACACGTGTGGGTTAGCAGCGGATATTTCGGTGAGAGGTGGGGGGATAACTTCGATTTGGATGGAGAGACGTTCACGGCCCGACTACAACCAACAAAGGATGCGCCTTAGCGACCGATACACCAACTCCAGCGGTTGTTCACGATCTTGTGGAGCACGATCAACCAAACCACGAGGGTAATTCCTGCAAGCAATCGAAGAACAAGCAAGAACAAGATAAACAAGTAACTGAACTCACAAAGGTAGGGTTCCGAATCAAGTAGAACGGATGGTCTAGTCGACACATGCGTCTACAAGGAAGTAGCAATGGCTAAACTTACAATCAATCAAAACCCCTAATGGTGTGGTGGCGGCTGTTTATGAAGAGTCTAGGGTCGTGCAAGGACCCCTGGACGTGCCCTCTAATGGGCTCACACGAGATACAAGCCCAAAGGCCAAATAACGGCGGCACAGCACCGGAACAGATTCTGGACGTCAACTTGTTTCGATGATTCCCGATGACTCCAGGAGAATTTAGGCATGGGACCGGCTCCATTGGAAAGGTTATCTTCTTAGCTTTTCATCCATATAAAGAACGTCCAAATCCGATCTCGTATGCGACCTGGGCACCTGTTTTAGTACCGACTGATCCTGGAGTCCGAAACGGACTCGAAACCGACTTGGATTGGGCCTCAAACTTTATTTGCACTTCTTGCCGGCCCTCCACGCCTCCAAGTACCTCTCCAGCTGCCTCTTCATCATCTCCATGGTTCTTAACAATAATTAATTCATTAGGTATCAATATATTCTCAAAACCATACAAAGACAGCATTAGAAACGAGCTCACCAATAAAATTGCCTGTCGCGCTCTAGCTCTTGGGATTGAATCTTGCCTGTCCATTAGAGGAGTGTTGGTTGTATCTGTACAAGTCATGTCATCATCATTCTCCCTTTCTTGACTGCAAACCGTCCTCGGTTTGACATCATGGTTGAAATTCAGGCATAAGATTTTATCACGTTCACTCAAATATAATTCTTGAACTTCCAGCATAGTACATTCCAGCAAGGATTGCTCCCTTTCTTGAAAATTGACCTGCAACTTGCATCCAATAGAAGAGAAACTAGATATGTTCATGTTAGCGTGAATGCAAGTCGTCATTTGATCATTCATGGAGTCTATTAAAGGTGTTTTTAAATCTGAACAGATATATAAGCGATGCACCATGTATTTATCATTTTCGTCATATTTGCCACTCACATGAAAAGAACAATAGTCAAGACATGGCAAACCAGATTTCTGAAATAAATTCTCCACTAAACTATTCAGGTCACAAAGAAAATCAAGTTTGATATAACCTAAACAATTTAAAGAAGCTATGATCTTCAACTCTTCGTTCTCATTCTCAATGCAATAAACACGCGATATTTCAGCGTGTGTATCAAGAGAAACATATGTAAGGGAAGAACATTCATGTACTAGTTGTGTTGTAGATATAAGTGAAGCATCATCACACAACTCTTCTTTGTCACAAGCAACAATATAATCATCTTGTAACAAAGGAAATTCAGCAGCAGGTTCTACTAATAATTGCTCTAAACTAGCATGTGGAGTGGATAAATTCAGCACATCATGATGAGAAACATTGTGTGGCAAGGTTCGAGCAAGTGCGTCCTCATTTCCTGCAGCAAATTCAGCACTAGAAAAGTTACCTTGTCCACTCCTTGGAGTCGAAGAAGGTGCAACAAGTTCCTCATCTTCCTGTCCAATGTTAGCAATAATAGGACAAGGAATAGGTAGTGTCACATCCAAAGAATTGTTAGTGTCACAAAGGGGTAACAATCCAGCCATTTCAATTTCACTCAATTTTGTTGCAATCTGAGTTTCAGCAATTTGTGTAAGCAAAAATAAGTGAGCGATGTGGTTATAAGTTTTAGAACTGAGCATGGTTCGAATTTCAGAATTCAGCCCTCTCAGGAACCTACTCATGACATCTTCGTTATCACCATCAAAGCCACCAAATATGATACAAATTTTGAACTCATGATAATATTTTTTGACAGTTCTACCACCTTGTTTCAAATAGTCTAACCTGGCAAGCAATTTGTCAACATGATATTCAGAAATAAAAGAATCTCTAAAATGAAGTTTGAAATCTTGCCAAGATCGTGGAACTTTATTGCGCCTACAAATACGTTTCCATTCAAGCAAAGCATTTTCAGTCAAAACATTAGAAGCAATATAAATCTTTTCTTGCTCAGATAAATCATGCTCATCAAATTTATTCTCTACTTGTAGCTCCCAATCAATATATGCTCTAGCATTAAAGGACTTACCATTATAAAAAGGCAATTGTTGAATGATGTCCTGAATGTTAGGATGCAACATGGATGGCTCAAAAATCTCCGTGTCACCTGCCATGATTATTAGCAAGAAACACACACACAATAATATGTATACTCCTATATATCAGATAGTATTATGTGGCTGGTGTAATTCTCTCAATCTCAACTTGTTCAAACAAGGTCTTACAAGTTCTTACCTTGCTCTACAGGAGGTGATGGCAGCCAACAAGTCAGCAACCCTGGAAAGAAAATATATCGGTGCTGCAGCAACAACCTGTCAAGCTATAGTCGGGTATGTGGAGCTCTAGGTGGGCTGAAAGTAATGCACAAGGAAATACTAGCACCACATTAGTTTAAAGCAAGTTGAGTAGTTGTTCAACGGTGGTACAATGCTAGTCCTAGCCTAGACCGTGCTAGAGACACGAGCCTAGACACAACGGAAGCCACAAAGCACACACCAAACACAAGAATAAACACAAAGATCAGCCCCTTTTCTTTCTTTTCCTTTCTTTTCCTTTCTTTTTTCTTTCTTCTTTCTTATTCTTTTCTCTCTCTTTTTTTTTCTTTTCTCTCTTTTTTTTTGTCAACCTCAGAAACAAATGATATGAACCAAGAAAAAAAATGAACAATTCACCACACACACATTTTTTCTGAGATTGCAGCAAAAGGTCTCTGTAGTAAAACAATGACTGCGACCAACTCAAAATAGATATTGATGTGCGACCAGAACCACTAGAAACTAGACTTGATAAGCTTTCCGTGAAGTACAAGAACACCTCAATCGGAGTTCGTATGTGGTCGTGGTGGCCGTCGCAAGTTGGTACTGTTACGCAGTCCGAACTGCGCGTGACAAGAACTCGAAACTCTAAAGGACTAAAACTAAGACCAGCAACTCGACACAAACCGATGCAACAAAAAACTCAACAAGCCCTAACTAAGTAGCAGTAGCAAAAGGCTTAAAGGTCTATAGGAATTGGAAAAACTAATCAACAATTTGTTTTGGCTTTTTCTGGACTATAGGAAAATAAAAACAACAAAGAACGGTAAATCTCTCACCGATAAACCTTGCTCTGATACCAAATGATGTGGACATGTGTGGGTCAGCAGCGGATATTTCGGTGAGAGGTGGGGGGATAACTTCGATTTGGATGGAGAGACGTTCACGGCCCGACTACAACCAACAAAGGATGCGCCTTAGCGACCGATACACCAACTTCAGCGGTTGTTCACGATCTTGTGGAGCACGATCAACCAAACCACGAGGGTAATTCCTGCAAGCAATCGAAGAACAAGCAAGAACAAGATAAACAAGTAACTGAACTCACAAAGGTGGGGTTCCGAATCAAGTAGAACGGATGGTCTAGTCGACACATGCGTCTACAAGGAAGTAGCAATGGCTAAACTTACAATCAATCAAAACCCCTAATGGTGTGGCGGCGGCTGTTTATGAAGAGTCTAGGGTCGTGCAAGGACCCCTGGACGTGCCCTCTAATGGGCTCACACGAGATACAAGCCCAAAGGCCAAATAACGGCGGCGCAGCACCGGGACAGATTCTGGACGTCAACTTGTTTCGATGATTCCCGATGACTCCAGGAGAATTTAGGCATGGGACCGGCTCCATTGGAAAGGTTATCTTCTTAGCTTTCCATCCATATAAAGAAAGTCCAAATCCGATCTCGTATGCGACCTGGGCACCTGTTTTAGTACCGACTGATCCTGGAGTCCGAAACGGACTCGAAACCGACTTGGATTGGGCCTCAAACTTTATTTGCACTTCTCGCTGGCCCTCCACGCCTCCAAGTACCTCTCCAGCTGCCTCTTCATCATCTCCATGGTTCCTAACAATAATTAATTCATTAGGTATCAATATATTCTCAAAACCATACAAAGACAGCATTAGAAACGAGCTCACCAATAAAATTGCCTGTCGTGCTCTAGCTCTTGGGATTGAATCTTGCCTGTCCATTAGAGGAGTGTTGGTTGTATCTGTACAAGTCATGTCCTCATCACTACATGCCTTCACTTAGATCATGGGCTTGTTCAGGCTTTCCTATATGGGTGATATTCTTCTTCCACATAACATCGATCTAATGCACACTAAACTTGGCATTAGCGTTCTACTTTTCGGAACAATCATGGACATTGCTGATAAGACAAGGGACAACATTAAGGCAAGACTTGATCAAGCAACGTTATGTGATAGACCTAAGCTAAACATGACGCCTCCTACCAAAGGTGGCAAGACATGGAAAAAGCCTAAGGCCAACTTCGTCCTGACGAGGCCACAAAGGAGAGAAGTACTAGAATGGTTCAAAACGTTAATGTTCCCTTATGGGTTTGCAGCGAATCTGAGTAGGGGAGTGAACTTGACTACTATGCGAATTAACGGGGCCAAGACTCATGACTACCACTTGTGGCTTGAGCGGTTTCTTCCGGTGATGGTTCGAGGCTATCTCCCTGATCATGTGTGTCTAGTGTTGGCAGAGTTGAGCTATTTCTTCTGCCAGCTTTGTGCTAAGGAGATATCTGAGACCGTTATTGCAGACATGGAAAAAATGGCGCCCGTGCTCCTCTGTAAGTTGGAGAAGATCTTTCCCCCCGGCTTGTTCACTTCGATGGTGCATATGATTTTGCACCTCCCGTCTGAGGCACGATTGGGGGGGGGGGGGGGGCTGCGCAGAACCGTTGGTGCTACCCAACTGAGAGGTGTCAGAAGGTTCTTCGAACGAAATGTAAAAATAAATGCAAAATTGAAGCTTCCATTGCAGAGGCATTCGTTTTGGAAGAGGTGTCAAACTTCACATCTAAATACTATTCTGAGAACCTTCCGAGTGTGCATTATCCACCCTCTCGTTACAATGTTTCGAAAATGAATCGACCCTCAGTATTTTCCACGGGCAACACAGAACTGGAAGTAAAGCGTCCCACAAGCAATTGCCACATGAAGAGTGGCGCACTATCATGCTATATGTGTTGACCAACCTTGAAGAAGTGGAGACGTACATCAAGGATTTCCACTTGCAATTCTGGACTGCATCAAGGGAACCTACCCCACATGAATATGATACCTTTCTTAAAAATGGTGCGGGGCTGGAAAGCCCGTTTTCATTTCTTGGTTAAAAAAAAAAGGTATTTAGCATTTTCTTTGTATTACATTAGAAGTTGCTCGCACGTGCGAATAATATAACTAACTGTCCTTCTTGCTTGCAGGCCCATACCGATGCGGCTATGAATCCCGAGCTGAGACAGATTGCCGATTGATGTCGCTATAGGGTCAAGTCATTTTCAAGCTATGACGTTAACGAGTACCGCTTTCACACAACAAGCTATGAGCAAAATCGGCCCAATCGAAAAACCACTAATACCGGAGTTTTTACGCTCAGGGATGATGGGGTGGCCTCAGCACTCGGCAAAGGGTCCAGGGTTTGCCGAGTGCCTGACGTCAGGATACTCGGCAAACCAAGCTGACGGCCGTTTGGGCCGTCAGCCCAGCTTTATTTTGCCGAGAGCTAAGGGGCACTTGCCGAGTGTCCGACATTTGGCTCTCGACAAACCCCTCTTTGCCGACCAAAATTTGCCAAGAGGGGTTTACACTCGGCAAACCCTTTGCCGAGAGGGGTAAGGCGTTTTGCCGAGTGCTCCTTACACTCAGGCAAACTCCCTGTTTCCCATGGTGCTGGATGCTGTCTCTTACGTTTGATATTTCCTTCTTGTAAGGATCTTACTTTTTTCTTTCTCATTATAGTTCGAATCTACTAGGATTGCTCAAAGATTTATTTGTTGTTTCATTTTCTTTAATTATTTGGAGAACAAAGCGAGTGGCGATGTACAATTTGTGATTTCCTTTTCCCTTTCCTGTTTCTGGGCTAATCATTTTTATGCCCTTTGCTATGGATAAACCGATCCATAATCTGTGCCACGCTGTTCAAAAATATATTGTGTTTATATTCTATACGTGTGCATGCATGAGTGCGTGGAATGGGAGTAAAATTTAAACAGACAGTGAGGCGGCTGCTGGTTCTTTTAAAATTTTTCAAAATCTGCAACGTAAAGGTAGACAGTTTCTCTGGGCCCACTCTTGGTACAGACAGCTGGGCCTTTTATTGGACTCAAAGTTTGGTAGACATCGGTACAAGGATTAGAAACACACCATCTAAAAAAAAAACGATTGGAAACACACAAGTACAGTGGTCTTTTATTGGGCGACGTATTCTATAAGAATCAGATTCATGTGAGAACTATGAGAACTCCAATCTGAACCACATAATCTTGATCCAAGGAGAACGCATAGGGAGAGGTGGGAGGGGAAATTTACAAAAATATGATTAAGTGGGCGGTGATTTTGCAAATCCTCCCTCCCACCTGAATTCAAGCGTACCATTGGATCAAAATCATATGGCCTAGATTGAAGTTCTCATAGTTCTCACACGAACCTGGTTCTCATAGGATACGTTGCCCTTTTATTAGACTCATGCATGCCCCTGTCAAGGAGACAGATGCTTATTGTTTACTATGCTGGCACGTTAACACGTCCACGTCATCTTCTGTAGTCGCCACTTCACATGCTCGCGACAGAGTGGCATCGCCACTTCTTGCTCGCATACACCACGGCCTGAATTTATAAAATTAATAAAATTAATTAAATACTCCAAATAATAACTTTTATTTTTATCTAAGATTAAAAAAATATAAAATGTCACTCAGGGAAATAATAATGCGTACGTACCAGGTAAATGTCGCGGTGCATCGCACGGTCCATGGCCTCCAGCGACGCCTCCTGGAAGACGGCGGCCAGGTGCTCGTCACCGTCCGCGGTCGCTGCCGACGCCGCCGGCTGGAACATGAGGTGCTGCACGTCGTGCCTTACCTTGGACCACAGCTCCAGCCGCCGGTCGATCACCTGCAGGTCGACGCAGCCGGAAGCAGAGTCGTAGTGGGCGCCGGCCGTGCCTCCTGCCGTCGTCTCAGTCATCAGCCGCGGCAGCCTCAGCGCCTCCTCAAGCAGGAGCCGCATCGCCGGCGTCAGGTACTCGGCGACAGCCTTCTCCGGCGAGCCCAGGCTGGTGGCGCGCTGCATCTGGTGGGTCGACACCCACGCGTGGACGTAGGCCACCGCTCCCGTCCTGAGGCTGCCCACCATGGCCTCCACCTCCGTTTCGAGGAAGCCCAGGTCGAGGCCGCCCCAGAACTGGTGGCACGCTCTGAACTCCTCCCACATCAGCTGCAGCAGCTCCCCGTTCTTGAGGTCGCCGCCGTGGATGAGCCCGGCGACGACGTCCAGCAGCTCGAACCGGACGATGTGGTGCAGGACCTCGGGGGACGGGAGAAGCAGAACTTGCCTCCCGGCGCCTAGCTCCGGCGACCTCTGGACGAACACGCCGGGCCCCTCGGCAGTGATCGCCGGCGCGCCCGGGTGGTGGCTGTACGAGTAGCCGACGGCGAGCAGATTCTGCTCGTGGCGGCGTCGGCGGCGGTCGCACGCGACGAGGTCGCCGCAGTAGTATCCGTCCTCCACCGACGACGCGGCGGCTGGGACGTGGAGGTGGACCACGAAATGCTTCGCCTCGCCGGCGTAGAGCGCGCCGACGGCGATCTCGCAGGAGGCTCCGCCGCAGCTGACGCGGCTGCCGTAGCCGCCGGAGTCCACGCGGTCGATGCGCACCCCGTCCAGCTCCGCGGACTTGAGGACGACGCGCGTGTCCACGGCGGCGACGGTCGTCAGCCCGCCGAGGCACACGGCGAGGGCGCCGGGGATCTTGTCGACGTTCTCGTCGTCCACGAAGGAGTAGGTGCCGTGGGATTCCTGAGCGATGTAGAGCAGGGCCTCGGGATCGTGCGCCGCGCCCAGGCCCAAGGTGTGGACTGGGTACCTGCGGAGAACGCCGTGGATGCTCTCGCGGCGCGGCTCGCCCCATCCGAACCCCCTCGAGCCCTCGCCGTCCGTGAGGAGGACGATGAAGCCCAGGCGGTCCCGGCCATGTCCCGGCCGCCCATCTAGGACACTGACCGCCTCCTCCAGGGCCGGCCAGAGGGCAGTGCCGCCGCGGGCATCGAGTTTGTCGATAACGTTCATGGCATTCCTCCGGCCGTCGCCGGACATGTGCAGCAAGCCGGAGCTAAGTTCCTTGACTGGACGATCGTTAAACGCCACGATGGAGAGGCGGTCTCCGTCGTCAAGCTTGGCAACCATGAACTTGGCCGCCGCCTTGAGCAGGCCCAGCTTTGACGGCTGCTTCTCCGGGTCGTTCATGCTGCCGCTGACATCAAGCACGGCGACGACGTCGACGGGGGCGCGATGCGCCGCCGCTGCCGCCGCCTCGACGCGCAGCAGCACCTGGAAGTCCTTCCTAGCCTGCCCCAGTGGGATCTCCGGGAAGATCGGGGTGGTGCTCACTTTCACCGCTGTCTCGGCCGCCGCAGCGGTAGTCATCGTCATCTGCACATGCATGAGGGATCAAATCATTCGACCTTGCATAAGCAGCAAAATCAGTTCATCAACGTCGTCCAGTTTACATGCATGACCATGTTCCTGCAGACATCATTACCAGCTGTGCGAGTAGCAGTATGGAGAAGAAGCTTGTGAGCAATGGAGGAAGCATCATCGCTCGGATGGTCTCCATCTTTACCAACTGATGCTGTTGGATGGAAGTGAGCTACTGATCCCTGGAAGGCTCTTATATAGACCGGCTGCTGTGGAATCACTTGCTACTTGGAAGATTTATAAAAAAAAAGTAAAATACTACCGTTGGTTAAAGTATTTGAGTTGGGAACAAAAATTAAGTTATGGTTGGATAAAATGATATTCTTACCGTCAACTAATATTGTTTCAAGAGAAGCACGTTAATTATACAATTAATGAAGGGTAAGGCTAAAAAATATGCTAGTAAATCCTAGAAGTTGTGTAACAAGTACTTTTTTAGGACTATGGACAAAACGACAGGTATTTCGAACTGCAGGAGTAGAGAATTAGCTACATGTATTTGAGTAAATTGTTTTCAAGGCCCCTTTCTCTACCATAGCACACCTCATCTATGCTCCTCATCCTTGAAGGGCCTCTCTAAGTACTGTGTCACAGTCACACATCCATTTCCTCTCCCAAAATTATTCTCCTAAAACTCACATATCCATTTATCCGTCCGGTGATCTTCATCATCTGTATATCTCTAATGAAAGATAAATCTATATGTACCTAATGACATATTCTCAAGAAGTTTCAATGTTAATTAGAAGAAAAGAAACTAGTCCTTATACCCCTATACCACCGCCACCATCTGTCTCTGGCCTTGTTCCTGGCGGCACCAATGGAGTGATCCTCTTGATTGGACAATGAGCCTCCAAAATCAGTCTTGGAGTGATGAGATGTCCTTTCCATGCATGCACAATACAACCTGGCTATTTTCATATCTACTCCAGGTTCCATCAATCGTACGTACATCAAGAACCTACTGGGTTGGGTTAAACTATTTGGTGCATTCAGCTCGATACTGTATTAGGGCTAAAGGTCTCAAATTTTGAATCTTGTCCGACGCAATTAAAAAAATAAATTGCAGACAATTTCTATTTATATATATATTGAACACCTAAGGGAGCCCGCACGTGAGGGGGTGTTGAAGCAACTAACTAGTCAGTGTATATAACTAAATATTTGCAATATAGGCTTTTTTTTGAAACAAAAAGAAGGATTCTATCTACCCCTATAGTTGTTTCAATCTTCCACACACCTTTTAAACTTCTTTATTGATTCAGAAAATGTTTTTAAACCATGTTTTCAACTTCGTAGCATTTGATTCCTTTGTATGATCGAACTATCTAGATTATAATAACAACAAGTAACCCGAGCATGAGTCAAGTACCCAAATTAAATGAAGTCAGATATGTTTTTCACCA
This sequence comes from Eragrostis curvula, assembly GCA_007726485.1. Taxonomy (NCBI): domain Eukaryota; kingdom Viridiplantae; phylum Streptophyta; class Magnoliopsida; order Poales; family Poaceae; genus Eragrostis; species Eragrostis curvula. The sequence continues at coordinate 26,320,363 of CM017439.1, read as the reverse complement.
ATCTTACACGAGTAGATTGAAACTCCATACCAAAAATTGCAAATAGGGCCTTTGGCTTGTTACAAATTTGCATCATTCTAATTAATGTCTAAACGCATGATGACACTTATTTTTTTGCTCTCCACCTATGCATACGTAGCTAGCTAGAACTCAAAATATCTTGAACAGTCTGGGATGAACTTATCCATTCGGTTTCCTGTTTTGCAACAAATTTAGCTCGAGTTGAAATTTTACACCTTCTATGCTAGAAATAGTTGTTTTCTTGATGCAAGGGTGGGCAAAACATATGTAGAACTGTGGTCGTCAATGTTATGCAGGCAAGAATGGCGAAGTATATACTGGATGGATGACCCATTACTCTCTCCATGGACTACTGAATGACTTGTGAGACCGGGAACACCTGTTGCAATACGGATCTGAGAGAGGAATAAAGAAAACATGCTCCACATATGTCTTGTGTCTATCTACTTTACTCCTGTGCCTATCGTGCGAGACGAGAGAGGGAGATGATCCAAGCAGTGCCAACATTTATCACGACATTTTATCAGCATGTCAAGATCTATGTTGACTCATCAAGAACCTCTACAGCCCGTTGTAGTATCAGGGAACACACTACAGGGTTACACCACCAACCGATTGTGTGGAGCAGCAAACTCCTGGCCTTGTTGTTGACAAAGACCAGAAGTGAATCCACTGCACCACATCACTAGCGGACGCGTACGCCAAACCTGGCAGCGAGTCGGTCCCATGGGAGGTGTCAACGTCAACAACCTATCACAAGCTTTCACATCGCTTTACCGACCCAAATACTAACACTGGTCGACCGATAGATGGGATCCAAAGCATGGGGATTAGGTGTGCTCAGTTCTCGAAGCAGTGTGTGTGATGTGGGCGTATTTTAAATGGAACTAAGAGTACACTGGACACGTACATGTGCTTACATACAGATGCAAATAGTAAGCAGTGATACACGTATATAGGATCATGCAGCATGCCTTAGGGCAGCTAGTATTGTCTTTGCCATCTTGATAGGTATGAATGGCCAGTGTATGTGGTCCTGTGCAGCCGTCTAAATACAATATATTGGCTGCAATGCATTTTTGCCTGCACGATTGATAGTGACATGTGATGTGTAGTGGAGTCCAGTGTGTCAACTTAAAAGTCATGCTAACAAAAGGTCCTCTCAACTGTGTCGCACGTTTATTCCCTTTCGGTCTCCCACAACATTCCTCCTACAACCCGCATATCCATTCAATTCCTCCGTTTATCATCTTCTATTCTTCGTTCTTCACCCTTCCAATAACACGTTCTATCCTTCGTCCATCTGCAATGAAAGCTATGTGTATACTAATAACAAATTTTCATGTTAATAAAAGAAAATCACTATTGCAAAGATTGTCTTTACAGCTGGTTATCACCGCACTACCAGGATCCCCACTTTTCCCGAGTGCCTGGGACACTCGGGAAAAGCCGGAAGACACTCGGGAAAAGCTTTCCCGAGTGTAGCACTCGGGAACGCTCACTCGGCGTTTCTGTACTCGGGAAAACCCACTTTTCCCGAGTGTCTTTTATCGGGCACTCGGGAAAGGCTTTCCCGAGTGTAAAACCGGCACTCGAGATCAAAAGAACTGACGGGGGGCTGACTGACGGCGACCCACCTTTCCTGAATGTACTTGGATTACGCTCGGGAAAGGCCCCCCCCCCCCCCCCCCCCCCCCCCCCCCAACCACCCCCCGGTCCGACGTTTCGGGAAGGCCAAAGCCCCCCCCCCCCCCCCCCCCCCCCCCCCCCCCCCCCCCCCCCCCCCCCAACCCCCCCCCCTCCCCCCCCCCCCCCCCCCCCCCCCCCCACCCCCCCCCCCCCCCCCCCCCCTTTTTCACGAAGTGTTAATTTGGATTCGCTCGGGAAAAGGTCCCCCCCCCCCCCCCCTTCCCGAGTGAATTTGGCTTACCACCGGAAAGGCCCCCCCCTTTCCCTGAGTGTCTGTGCACAGACACTCGGGAAATGCCCCCCAACCTTTCCCGAGTGTCTGTGCATTTACACTCGGGAAAGGTTTTTTCAAAACCGTTTTTATTTGTTTTTTAGACAAATCCAATTGACAAACACGCAGGCATTATATATATATGACAATATGCATCCATTTCACAACCACATCCACATCCAAATACTCAAATAGTCCACAATTCAACAACTAATACACACATAGTCCACAAAGTGTTCAAACGTACACAAATAGTCCACAAATGCTTACGAGTGCACAAATTGTTCACAAACGCTCACAAGTCCACAAATAGTTCACAAACACTCACAAGCGATACATTTAGTCCACAAAACAGAAATCATGGATCAAAGGGTGGGGGTGCTGATGGGAAAAGATTCCGAACTGCCGCCGATAAATCCACGTCTTGCACAGGCGCAGGCCCCAGCCCCAGCATTCGAACCCACTGACCCAGGCATCGGCTGCACAAAGAAAGACATAACATTTGTGATACAACATGTATAGCACAACTGGGTTTTCTAAGTCTCTATATATGTTTTGTAAATCTCTAGGTTTTCTAAGTCTCTAAGTTTGTCTATGTTTTCTAAGTCTCTAACATTTGTGATACAACATGTATAGCACAACTAAATTTTCTAAGTCTCTATGTTTTCTAAGTTTGTCTATGTTTTCTAAATCTCTAAAATGTGTAAGGTTGCCAAGAGACTCACCGGAGAAGAAATAGGAGGACGAGGAGCCCATGTCGGATGTGGCGGCAGGGGGTGACCTATCGCCTCGAATTGAGCTTGAAAGTAGGAGAACATGTCCTGCACCTGCGCCTGCATCTGCGCCTGTGCCTGCACCTGCGCCTGCACCCGCTGCTCCAAAGTCGCCTCGAGCTGCTCCCGTCTGGCCCTCTCTTCCTCAAGCTGGCCTGCAATATTGAATCAAATGTTAAACTCGAGTGCAATATTGAATCAAATGAAAAATAATAAACGAATAAGGAGTCCATGACAGTAATAACCTGGAGGGCCTGTGTAGCAGTCGGTCGTCGCGTATGCTCAGGCCACCGCTGACGGTCCGTGCTCGAATCTGGGAGAGCGTGGGAGTACTTGCCGTGTCGATGACGCTGTCACCAAGATAGTACCGCCCATGCTTCTTGCCTTTTCCCGCCCTCATCACGACTTCTCCATCGAGGTCATGTGACCTCGGATCGTAGTCTTGCCCATAGACCTCCTTTGCCACCTCTGAGTACGAACTGAGGCGGCTATAGGCGGTCGGATTGCTATACGCCTCGGGCGGGTCCTCCGGGTTGTAGTGGATCGGCGCCGACGCCCTTGCCCTTGTGGGACAAAGCAAAAGCCTCGAAGGTGTTGATAGGCTGACCACCATGAGCATCCGACTGAGGAAAGAAACATGATTAGAAATGATGCGTTATTGAGAGTTAGAGTGAAGAAATGATTTGACATACGTATTTTGCCGCATTTGTTAAGGCTAAGACTGCCCTGATGGTGTGATGGACCTTGCATCAGCAACCGACGCTGTCGGCAAGCCTCGTGCCTCGCAGCCCAGTCCTCAGCGCACCACTTGTCCACCAAGA